>OX439136.1:20084485-20131985 GCA_949318235.1 Ecdyonurus torrentis | reverse complement strand
GTACAACAGTATAATTATTAATCATGAAATTTTAAAATAGCAGCATTTATGCTACATGCTATAAATTGCAGTATATAAATGAGGAAGGATAAAAAACAAATAAGAGGGTAATTTTATTTCATATTCTAAAAGAAGACATTGTGCTATGAATAGATTGATACGCAAATTTCTAATTTTCGAGTTCATTAAGTATTTTAATTAATTTTATGAAAATCGAAAATGTTATCATGGGTGGCAACTTTTGCATGTGCGCATAGAAAAAAGTTACCGACCGTGACGTCATTTCACGACTTTCAAAAATTAATTCAAAATACTTAATAATCTCAAAAATTATAAATAATCATATTTATCAATTCGGGGCAATTTCATCTTTTAGAACTTTCAATAGAAGCACAGTCTAATAGCATAGCTCTTTCAATTTTTTTTAAATATATTATAAGAATGCATGTGCAGGTGACAAGATTATATTTCAAAGCTAATATTTATAAAACTGTTGAAATGGTGACGCCATTTAAAGGAATAGACCAGAGAAAAACATAAGCATTTATATCACAAAACACTTGATGGGATTTACATAAATAACATTAGTTTATCTCAAAATCAAATAGTAGCCCCGTAGCAGTAATAAGAATATTTGATTTATGCAACCCGCACAACATTTTCATACTAATTTTTTCATGTATCTGACGTCATAAACATGAATTTTCACGCAAATTGCATACTTTACAGTTTTTTCACGCTCTCTCGTGGGGCTACATTAACATTCTGGTAAAAATTGTCATCAGTTTTGAAGATCCCATTTCGTGTTTATTCATTAAAAAGCACATGTTGTTTTATATGTGGTCTATGGCTTTAATATTTTAAAAATACACGATTTATTTATTATTTTTATTATACACACACACACACACACACATATATATATATATATATATATATATATATATATATATATATATGCTCACACCTGACATCGCACTGTATTAAAGGCATAGAAAACATAAGCATTTATATCACAAAACACTTGATAGGACTTACACACGTTAGTTGGTCTCAAAACGCCGTAGCAGTGATCAGAAAATTTGATTTATGCAACCCGCAAAACATTTTCATACTAATTTTTGCCTGTTAATGACGTCATAAACAGGTAAATTCATGCAAATTGCATACTCTACATTTTTTTCAAGCTCTTTTGTGGGGCCCCATTAACATTCTGGTAAAAAATATCATCATTTTTGTAGATCCCATTTTGTGTTTAGAACATGTTGTTTCAATGTTTTCTATGCCTTTAATAGAACAATAATTTCTGAACCTATTAATTTTTAACCTTATAAAATTCTCACTATACTATATAATACTTCAAAATTGATTTTAAATACATAAAAAATATCCTTTTCACCCATACCTGTCGATAAGACAATGTCTTGACTGGGACTGGAGCACGATATCACAATATGGCAAGAAAAAAAAATCCGCACTCACTTATAAGAGATTGATCAAATATGGTTTTCACAACGTTATAGAAAAAAAAAAAATATTATCATTAAAATAATTGCGGAGAGAGAGAGGAAAAAAAAAAAAAAAAAAAAAAAAAAAAAAAAAAAAAACGTGATTCTACCGAGGTTGTCAAAATATCGATTCTCAGAGAGCAATATTGCTTTTACCTCATTCCAAAGATCAACGCAATCCCCGGGTTTTCACACATCTACTCATTCAATATTATATAGCAATTTTTAATATGTTTAAAAGTTTAAATTACTAGAGGCTATTATTTTTAACAAAAGAAAAATATCTCAATTTTATTTAAAACTTTACTTAATTTTTGATGTGCCAAAAGAAGAGTATGATTTTTTTTAATTGTTGATGGTCTTTCACTTTATCTCTATAATAAATGTATAAAATACTCTTTTTAACGTGTTGTAAAGGAATTTAATATCGCTTTAGAATTTCAGGAATTTCAACATAGTATATGAATTTTACATTGTTATTTAAAAATGTAATAAAAATGAGACTTTTTTTTTTTTTGAAAGAGTTTATATGACTTTTATGCAATAAAAGTTGGTAATATATATTTTTTATTATTACATAACAAGTAATGTGTATGTGTGCTGCTTTATTGTGTTTTGCATATTAAGTTTCACATATTTGCAGAATATTTTAGGTTATATTATTATATAATATAATATCATATATATATTTTTTATTATTATATGTATGTACATTGGATGTGATTAAAAATTGACTTAGAGTTGATATAATTTAGTGATTAATTAAAAAAATACAATACATATGTTTTTCAATAAAGTCAAGTTCACACAAGCAATATTTTAAATGCTTATATCGGTGGTAACGTAGCACTATATAATCATCAATCAGAGGCGCGCTATAAAAAAAGCGATGGACCCCTAAAATTTAACATTGAGAAGAAACATCTTTTTTTTTTTTTTGTTAATAAAATTAATGTTTTATTGGATTTCATATTTTAATTCTCACCGATAGCCTAAGATACGATAGCCATATTTTAACTTGTTTTAAAGCCATAGACCACATAAAACAACACGTGCTTTTTAATGAATAAACACAAAAAATGGGATCTTCAAAACTGCATGTTGACAATTTTTACCAGAATGTTAATGTAGCCTCACGAGAGAGCGTGAAAATAATGTAAAGATATGCAATTTGCGTGACTATTTGTTTCTGACGTCAGAAACATGCAAAAATTAGTATGAAAATGTTGTGCGGGTTGCATAAATCAAAATTTCTGATCACTGCTACGGAGCTACAGTTGGGTTTTGAGACAAACTAAAGTTATTTATGTAAGTCCCATCAAGTGTTTTATGATATAAATGCATGTGTTTTTCTCTGGCTTATTTCTTTAAGCCAATAAATGAATAAAAATTTTTAAAAAAAATTAATTGGATTGCATGCATGTAATCTTTATTAAAAAAAGTCAATTTTTATATATATAAGTCTATTGCTTGGTTGCTTATATTTAAATTGCATTGCTCCTTGTGAATCTACACTTTACAATAAACTTGTCATTACATGATTAAAATAAGTATTGTGAATAATTAGTTTTTACAGAGCATGAATTTTAAAATAAGTAGAAAAAAATTAAAATATAGTCACTGAACGCGAATTTATTCATATAAAAATGCAGATTATTAATGCAAATATAAAAACTTAAAATTAATTCTCAAGTGCTTATATTTTATGCAACAGCAAAAATGTTAAATTTACATTATTTTCAAATTTGAATTTATAATTTCTCTTTATCGTCTTTGTACTAATTTTTACAACTGCATGACTTCATATTTAAGTTGTTTTTTTCTTTTATTAGAATATTTTATTTAGATTTAGGATGGCACAATTTTTTGTTGGACCTAAAACCTATAAGTATCAATTCTTTTATTATTGATTTGTCTGCACTTATTAATCAAGCTACAAAGTTGTTAAAAGTTGAAGCAATCCATTGCAGTATGTGTAATTGATTTCTATTTTAAACTGCAGTTTTAAAAGAGTAAAAGTGCTAGGAAAGAGGGAGGGGGAGGAGACAAACAAATCTATAAATAATCTGATTAAAACATTTTCAAAGTTAACTTTTTTTTACATGAATGTTATAAAAAAAAAACTGATGTACAAGACTTGTTCAAGAAAATATAACTTAAAGCCCTTGTCAACTTACTTTTTTATCATTTATAATACTAGACTGATAATTACCATACCTTAATATCCATGAATTAGACACCATCACGTGGATTTTGTATTTATTTACGTTTATTTTCCTTTTTGCGGTTATATCACGTATCTGACGTCACAATGTCGCCTATCACAGTCACCGCTCTGGTCACGTGATAAAATAAAGCCCCACCCTCAATTTCTTTACTCCTATCACGACCCCATCGGTACATTGTGACGTCAGATACGTGATATAACCGCAAAAAGGAAAATAAATATAAAATCAATGTGTTGGTGTCTAATTCATGGATATTAAGGTATGGTAATTATCAGTCTAGTATTCTAAATGATAAAAAAGTAAGTTGACAAGGGCTTTAAATAATTACAATGTGCAGTATATATTATATATCATCATATAAAAACACAATCGTTTTATAAAAACTGTCTATGTAAAAACTAATCTACGAAAAAGCATTTATACCATGTACTATAAATTTTCGTAAATAATATTCATGATATGTATTCAACAAAAGTTTAAAAAAAAAAAAAAAATTAAAAAACGTTGTTTGACCTTTGCATTATATTGATCTTCATCATAAAAATTTAATTCGTAGAGAAAAGAGGCACATATACACTAAACAAACATGGAGTGAGAGTGAGACACGTCTTTATCCTGTTTTGTGCGTGCATACATGCTACAAAAAAAAAAAAAAAAAAAAAAACGACTACGTGGATGCAATAAAGATAAAGGTACACTTACGAAAGTTTGAAAAGTATCAATATATTGCAACCAGTATTTTCCAGCAACTGTTCCAAAATACGCTTATATTATATTTAAATAGGTTATTTGGGAAATATATTTTTTTAGTGATGTATATTTCTAAGGTTTGAAATGTATGTCCTTAAACTGTGCAATAATAATATAATAAAGTATATATGAACCTAAAATAAATATCCATATAATATATATGTCAATACGGCTCATATTGGTGGTCCACATTCAGCTGAGCTGAAAACGCCTAATATCCCCCCCCCCCCCCTTTATTTTTTATTTATTATTATTTCAATCTGAATTTTGATGCATTGAATTTGCTAACTTAAAAGAGCTATTAATAAGACAAAAATATTTTTATTTTTAAAAAATACGTTAATTATATTATACTTTGAAACTAAATTTCATTACTTTGTTCTCTACAGATGATAATAATAAAAAAAGATGAAATATGAAAGTTTTCATTCTCTACTTTATTATATTATGATAATATAATAAAAATTAGATCTCTAATGTTGTTATTTTTTCCCTCTTCTCTCTCTCTCTCTCTCTCTCTCTCTCTCTCTCTCTCTCTCTCTCTCTCTCTCTCTCTCTCTCTCTCTCTCTCTCTCTCTCTCTCTCTAATGACAATCTAAGCCCCTCTTTTTCTTTTTATACAATTTCTATATTTGAAAAACAAATTACCTTTCAGTCGATCTATTTCAACATGCAATTCCTAACTCCTAAAAGAAATGCACTACATAATATATACATTATTTGTTTCAAATACTAAGATAAAAATTCTGAATGCCGCAGAATGGTACCAAATTTCCCCTTAACTCCCTATTTTCTATTCTTGCACTCATACTTTTGTAGGAACAAAAATAAATAATTTGTGGAAAGTTGAAAGAAAAAAAATAATAAAAAGACTTTTTTTTTTCACAACGTCTTTATGTTTCAAACGAAAAGACGGATACATAATTTGTGTGACACTGCTAGACCGTTTTATGTTTTTCTTTCTTTCTCTCTTTCTTTCTTTTTTCTTCTTCCTCCACTAAAATTCAATATTAAATTTGCACAAAAGACTTAAAATTTCTTATCTTTGTTGTCTAAGTTTTGAGCAAAATTTTGCTGCATTCTCTGCCAAAATTGAAATAACTTATAGCTTTTTGCTATGATGCTCTTTATGATGATATTATTTATCATTAAGAGAGAAAATGAATCACTGTCACTAACAGCTATAGCGAGAGGAGAGAGAGAGAGAGAGAGAGAGAGAGAGAGAGAGAGAGAGAGAGAGATGCGCTTACGCATATTATTCAACACCCTTTTTTTAAGGATTTTATATATTTCACATATCATATGGAACATAATTCTCACACGGAAACAGTTTATTTCGACAAGGGCCTAAATTCACAACCCAGTATTTTACCATAACATTTTCTGGAGAAACCGTATAAAAGTATATGGGCAGAGTTGCAATCAAATGAATTAAGTGATCAAAATTCAATGATTATAATTTTTTAAGACTTTTTTTTTCTTATTCGAAATAAAGAATTGACTTACAAATAGAATTTTTGAATAAAAAACGCAATAACGATGGGTACAGTACTGTACATTATAATATATTACAGGTGGATGAAGTATGTATTAAATATATTAAATGTATTTTGCTTTAGTGTGACACTTTTATTATATTATAATATTATCATTTCTATATAACTCCATTTTCAGCCTACGCTCAGTTAAAATAATTGCAAATCTTTTCAATCAGATTTAATTAGTATAAGTGTTACAAGTGGCTATTTTTGTCAATTTTTAGTTTTGGCATAAAATACGAAAAAGTGTGAAAAAAAAAAACTCCCTCATTTATTATTATTATTTTTTTTTTTTTTTACCGCGGTGTAGCAGTTAAATAAAAAGTAATAATATTCACTATAATAATAAGAGGAAGGCTCTGCAACGCAATATGTAGAGGATAGGAAATTAGGGGAAGCGCGCCTTTTTTCATACCGCCTGTGATTGGTTAGTGCGCCAGACTGGTAACATCCATTGTATTTTTTTATGGGTTTGCAGGAGAGTATTAAATTATAAAAATATATATTTATTTGTTATTTTGTCAAATTAAATCCTTGTGTGTTTTTGTGGTATTGCTCCTTATCTGTATTAGATTAGATGAAATATATTATACATGATTTACATCAGAAACAAAGTAAATTTTCTGTTCTCTCTCTCTCTCTCTCTCTCTCTCTCTCTCTCTCTCTCTCTCTCTCTCTCTCGCTTACTTACATAAAAAAATTGAAAAACAATAACCAAATCGAGTGGAAACTTTTAGTTCGTCGCTATATACTGTATGATTTTGGCAACCACATAACTGGATCGATTAAATTTTAACCATATTTCGTTGTTCTTGCCAGGATTATATTTTTATGTTTTGCAAGGCCATTTGCATTTTATTGGATTTTAAATCATTGACATAATACATTATTTATAGGAAACCGATGAAACTTTAAAAATTTTGTGTGAAAAAAAGAAGAAAGGAAAAAAGAAAGTCACATGTATGGAGATGCAATATATTTTTGAAGGATTTATTTATTTATTTCAATATTGCAGTCACGAAAATATACCATCTTTAATTTTTAAAAAAATGCATATTATATATTATATAGGGATATATAAAAGTGTAATAGGGCCATATAGTTAAAAAAATTAAAAACCTGAAGGCTGGAGGTACGTACATACAGTATACATATTCTGTATATAATATTATTTTGGATGTTATAGAGTGGATCGAAAATATGTATTTTTATTTTTATTTTTTTTTTTTTACTTATTTTAAACTTTTAAAATCTATTTAATTTTTTTTTCACCTTTGTTGCAAGATGTAGTATAATATATAACTAAAAACACGGTCCCGAATTAGCTATGCTATATAAAATATTGGAAATTATAGGGTCCCCTTCTTTTAGTCTTTGCCAATGAAATTGACTATCACGCACCTTATTTTACACACAGTTAAATTATTATTTTTAATTTAATTCGCCTTTTTTTTATTTTATTTTTTTTTCCTTCCATTTATTTTTTATTCTGCACAATTCACAGTATTTAAATTTAATTACTGTGTGCACAATTTAGTCTGCGAAGTATAGTTCGTTCCACACACAGCAGGTGCCACTTCTCGTAGCAACGTAAATCTGTTACTTCAATTTTCCGACGTTAGATAGCATAGGAGCATGAAACTGAAACTGCAACACACAGCTTTTTAGCGCGAAGTTTTTTCATTCAAATCATGACAAAATTTGTATTTTATTATTTATGATTTTATTTTTCTAATATAATACAATTAGTAATTAGAAATCAGATATTTAATTTAATCTATGTATTAAATTTTATTTTCCTAAATTTGTATTTTGTACGTTAAGAATTGCTGTTTTGTTTGCGTTAATATATTTTTTATTTTTTTCCAGTGAATTGCTTTTTTTTTTTTTTTTTTTTTTTTTTTTTTTTTTTTTTTTCCGTTTTTTCCGTGTCAAAAGTCATAAAAACCAAATTAAAGAATAAAAGAACGTACTGATTAGTTGATTAGCTGGTTTATTTTTAAGCCAAGAACCCTCAAATTAAAAAAAAAAAAAAAAAAAAAAAAAAAAAAAAAAAAAAAAAGGCAATCACTTGTAATTAATTCTAAAATGGTATATTAATATCTTAAATCTTAATAAATTCTAAATGCTATAGTTACCGTTCGTTGGTGACGTGCACGGTATGTAACTTATTCTTATTCTTATTATGTCTTATTCTTTAAAGAGCAATTTTCGGGGGAAAACAAACTAATAATAATAATAATAATATACTGCAGTTATAACAAGTATATTACTATAAATACATATAATGTATTTATACTATGATATTACTGAACTTTTTAAATGACATAGTATATAGATATAAACTTTTTTTTTACTTAATTTTATAACTAAAAAAAAATATACTTAAAAAATTTCACCAGAATACGTATATGTCTTCAATTTTTCAAGATTTATATAGAATATTATATATATATATACATTTAAAATATATTAAGGAGAGAGAGAGAGAGAGAGAAATAAAAGCAATAAATAAACATAATCTATGTATATATATATAGACATAGTTTTAAAGAAAATTCTTTTAGGAGCAATAGATGATGGATGCACTTTATGATAAGGATTTCATTGTCACTGATTCAAAACATTATAACAACATTTTATTTAAAATTCAGATCAATATAATGTAAAAAATACTACAATTGAAGTAACGATATATATAGTTTTATTATATTGAATTTAAACAGCAGTGACTCTGCAAATCAAAGCATTCAATAATGTTTAATTTAATTATGCACAAATTACGTATAATATTAAAAAAAAAAAAAAATCTGTCCATTGCATTTTGTAGAATTTCAAAATTTCACGATTGTGTAATATAATAAAATAGAAGTTTGGCCAAAGAGCAGGGTTCAACTCAGTTTTAGAAAATATAAATATTTTAATAGAGAAACCCCTCTATAAGACGTGATAAATTAAAATTAGGATTGCTAAATTAAATATATGAAAAAAAAAAGTTATAGAAAATACTTTTTTTCTATATAAGATTCTAAGAAATATACCTGATACCTGTCTTGATTATTTTTTTTTTTTAATTTTATAGATATAAAAGTTGAAATACGCATTTCCTGTCTCTCTCTCTCTCTCTCTCTCTCTCTCTCTCTCTCTCTCTCTCTCTCTCTCTCTCTCTCTCTCTTCACAATTACACTAAAAGCAGCACATCAGAGACACATAATATATATAAGAGGCATGAAAAAGCATGCATCAGCTTTCAGCTTAGTGAGTATTATTATTATTATATGAAGAACATTTTTATATATTTTTTTGGTATGTGTAAATGAGGAAAGACAGCGGTGACAAGGTGACAGTTCTTAAGCTTTTGCTTGACGATTATTGTAAGGCGGAAAACGAGTGCTTTGATCTTATATAAGTGACAGCCACAACCAGCCTTGTCATGTGTAACTCTCTCTCTCTCTCTCTCTTCTACCTTCTTATTTTTTAACGTTTCTTCATTTTTACCCTTAGAGCTCCGCTATATGATGTCGTTGTCTCGTTATCTTCGCTGACTGCTTTCACACTTCATTTTTTTTTTTTTTTTTTTTTTTTTTACTTACTGTTGATAGAGAATCATGAAAATTGCTTTTAAAATATATGTGAAAAATTTTCATATGGATTAAATCAAACATATGTTATACCTATAAAAAAATTAACGATTTTATGATTAAAATTTGCAACGCTTTTATAAAAATATATACTTTTTTTTTCTTTAGCAAAGAGCAAAATTTCTCAAATTTTAAGTCTTATTTTCATATAAAAATAAAATGTAGGATAACTAATATTAGTTACAGTTGCAATTTCTAAGTGTTTGGAACATATTTATAATATAGATTTTAACGGTTATACAATATAAATGACCATGTAAAAATGATTTGTTTCTATACTGCACATATGTTCATATTTTAGATATTTTAGCGTGGGAATTTTATGATTTTTTTTTCTCTGTAAAAATAATCAAGCAAATGAAAAAAACGGTATTACAAAAAATGTTGCAACATCATTTATCCATATTTAAAAGAATAATGCAATAAAAAAGAATGAATTTTTAAAAAAAGAGTGCATTAATTCAGTTATGATTCCTTATTTATTTGAGATAAACACTTAAGGGTAATAATGGTCTATATATGGTGCGCACCATCTCCCAAAAAATTGGCCCGTGACGAATGCCTACTAATAATGAGGTCTAACCCACTTTTGAGTTATTATGAACAGCTAAAATAATGCATTTTAGCAAATTATTAACAATATCTAATATAATTTGAAATAGCCTAAAATAACTGAAAACAACTCAAAAAAACTTAAAATATAGCTATTGTTAACAATTTGTTATACAATGCATTATTTTTAGCTGTTCATAATAACTCAAAAATCAAAAGTGTTTATCTCCAATAACTTAGGATTCGTATAACTGAACTAATGCACCCTTTATCCGATTAGAACTTTTTCTACCCTAACCCCACAACTTATCTCTATATTTTCAGGTTTCTTTAAATAAAATTTCTGCAATCTTGCTATAAATAATATTATGACAAAATATTTATGATATGTTTACCTTTCAAATGAACAGTATTTGACTTTACTATTGTGAAGAAGAAAAAAAAAGTGCGAATTTTAAATGATTTATATCTCGCAGTAAAAAAAAAAAAAAAAAAAAAAGGTAAAAAAATCCTTGCAAATTATTACTTTAATATGCAAATTCTTTTACCTCTTTGTATATTTGAAACTTGATCTGCCCGATTCTAGGAGTTTTAAAAATAAATTTGAAATAGAATGTATATAAAAAAATATATATTATATAATATACGCTATAAGGAAAATTTTCGCACATCATTTGTAGTTAAAATCACAATTTTATTTTATAATTCGCGTATATTTCTCAACTGCGCATTAAAAACACTTTAATTTTACATTCTATGAAATTCTAAGAAATAAAAAAGTTCGTAATTCAAAAAACTTTATTTTTCCTTATGCCATATATAATATAAAAAGTTTTTTTTTTTTTTTAAATGAATTGTAGAAAAATAGTTGCAATACTTGAATTTCGAAACTATTAATCTTAAATATCTCAATTTATGTTTATTATTGCATAAAAAAAAAAAAAAAAAACGCGCTCTCATGAGACTTCTGATTTTTATGTTTCGTTAAGATCCTTCCAAAATATACAACTTCTATATTAGAGGGCAACTTATTATATATGGAAAGGCCTGTAACATTTTTAATTTCCATTTGCAATAAAATAAAAAGTCACATTTTTTTTTATACTGCCATGATCTTGATTTTTAATGCGTTTTAAATTTTAACCAGTACTATATCATTTTGACTATAATATTACTAACAGGACACAAAAATGACAATCTTTATAATATAAAAGTTTGGCGGCACCACGGACAAAAAAAAAAGATACAACATAACATTTTAATATGTAACATGAACTTAAAATTTATTACATGTAACAAAAAAGCTATAAAAAAACAAACTGAAACTACATTTTTTAAAACAAAATTGCAACATTATACAAAATATGATTATATACAACAAAAAAACAAATAAAAAAAATAACAAACATTTTTTTTAATTCATATATTATACATAAAAAATGAAATATTTTAAAGGTGTTAGCCTAGAAAAAAAAATACTTTTTTTTTGAAGTCACAGGTATAAAAAAATGTCTTTTTATATATTTGTCGCTAAAGATCAAAGTGTATTTTTTTTTTCATCTTCTACTTCTTAATATAATACCTATATTGTGGCTTTGCTTTTATATGGTAAGGTGTCTGTAAAATGGCATCGGCTTCGTTATGTATATTTTGATTGATGTACATTTTGTGACAATAGTCTTCTCTTTTTTTCTCTCTCTCTATTTCATTCTAAAGTCACTCCTTATACGCATTCCTAAAGTTTAACCACCCACCGATATACTTTTTTTTCTTTTTATAATATAATGCATATAGAAAAATAGAGAAAATATGTTATTTTAATTACTATATAAACTAATTTTTATGTATAAATATTAGCATCAATAATGGCGTTTTCATCCCTCGCTATTTCTTCTTAAAATTGAAAATATACTAAAATGTATTATTATATTGAGATTGCCTTAAAAATCTAAATTTTAAAAATAATACAAGTATGCTGTCTTCTCTATTTTCTATGTTCTTATTATTTGTTATATTAACGATTCCATTGTTAAATTTTTTTGATTTACCTTATTTGATTTTTACCGACTGATTATTAGTTTATAGATTTTTTTTCCTTCTCTTTCTCTTCCTATTCTTTTCTTTTTTTGACGTAGTAAATTATTTACACTTTGTTGTGACAAAAATTTATAAATTGCCTATTTTATGATTAATATATTATACTTTGGAGAGAGAGAGAGAGAGAGAAAAAAAAAGGCCAGCTTATTGTTCGGTTAAATTATTTCATCTTTACTCGGTCATATATCACTCTGAAAAAAAAAATATATTATATATAAATAAAAGAAGAATTTGGAGATACAGTTGATCACTTTATGAGATTTCGATACTGCAGAACTATATAAACTATAAATCTCATTATGAATTGATTAAAAAGAAAAATCTTGTCACAATAAGCCAAAGTGTTCATTATAAAACACTTGCAATGAAATGTTTTTAATTGTTGCAACGTGTTTAAGTGAAAACGATTTTTCCTTAAAACCATAGACCCAGGACCATCTTAATTTAGAAGGTGCCTGCATAGACCACATAAAACAATATGTGCTTTTTCATGAATAAACACATACACACACAAAAAAGGGGATTTTCAAAACTAATGACACATTTTACCAGAATGTTAATGTAGCCTCACGAGAGAGCGTGAAAATACTGTAAAGTATGCAATTTACGTGACTATTTATGTTTCTGACGTCAGAAACAGGCAAAAATTAGTCAAAAATGTTGTGCGGGTTGCATAAATTGAAATTTTCTTATCACTGCTACAAAGCTACAGTTGGGTTTTGAGACAAACTAAAGTTATTTATATATAAGTTCCATCAAGTGTTTTGTGATAGTGCTATGTTTTCTTCTGGTGTATTCCTTTAATAAATGCATTAAAAGAATCTTGAAATTTATTTTAAATAGTTCGTTCATTGCAAGTGGTCCATTATGAGAACGAATTCATGAATTATTTTACTTTTTTTTTCGTTATTTATATATTAGAAACTTATTTATATTAAAATACATTTCATTATATGATTGTCTTTCTTATTTATTTCTATTTAATTTATTTCAAAAAATATACATTTTATAGATTTATTTTACACCAGAATTATACGTCAATCGAATCATGGTATAGTGATAAATAAATATAAACCCCTCTTCTTTATAATAAAATGTCAGTATTAATATGTATATAATTTTTAATTCATTCTCTATATATATTTCTTTTTTTTTTTTAGATAAAAATTATCTTCAAATTCCGCAATAAGATACCCTTGCGCCAGTGAACCAATGATATGCCATATGATAGAACCTTGATATGATGGAACCTTTGAATTTATAACTATATAGTTATAAATTCAATGATGGAACCTTAAAAGCGTAGAACACATTGAACAAAAAACTTGTCTATAATATCCTATACCATACCTGAAAATCAACGTTTATTTGGCGGAGTAATTGATTTCTAATTTACTTTCTATTTACAAAATGTTGCATGCGGATACTGACGTAACAGCTCGCCTGGTACACGCGCGCGTATAATAAGCGAGCTGTGACGTCACTCTCCGCACGCACCATTTTGTGAATGGAAAATAAATTAATGACTCCAGCCAAATCAACGTTAATTTTCAAGTATGTTAGGATAGTATATAAACACGTTTTTTGTTCAAGATGTTCTACGCCTTTAATTTATAAAGAATAAATCCACAATTATGTCAATAACATAAACAAAATAACACATTTTTTCTTACCGCATAACGCATGAAATCCTTTATTACATATGATATAATAACATAACATTCAATCACCTATCTCATTATATTACATTAATTTACTATAATATTTATAATATAAGATTTTTTTTTTCTTTTTTAAAGAGAAATTTTTATACTTTACAAAAATATAAATCTCATTATACAATATTTATTGACTTCAACATTTTTTTTTCTTGAATCACGCGGAGGCTTCTTATAAGGCAAAGTATAAGCGCGGCTCTTTGAATGAAAAATATTTCTCTCTCTCTCTCTCTCTCTCTCTCTCTCTCTCTCTCTCTCTCTCTCTCTCTCTCTCTCTCTCTCTCTCTCTCTCTCTCAACAATTACCAACATCATATATAAGTAGCCAGGGGCGCCGGTTGTTGTATAGCTGCATCACATCACCTAAACTAAACATAACAACAACTAACTATCATAATAGCATCTCTACAATGCGGGTGCTTCCTTCTTGATGTATGTATGTATACATAATCCTATATAAAAATCAGGTCGGTTAATAATTCTTATTGTAAGAAGAAGAAAAAATAGTTAGTTTTAGGAAGTCAACTAATTAGGTCCTAAGAGATGTTTTTTTTTTTTTTTTTTATTTTTTTTTTAGATTTTTGGAGCATTGATGGAAGGATATCTTTTAAGTAAACTTTAAAGTTGCATAAAAATAAAAGTAATAAAAAAAATCGCTTATCAATATTATATAAAACATGGCATTTCTTTCATATATACAGTATATTATACTGTATATTGTATTAATACATATTATTCATATTGTATTGTATATATATAATATTAATATACATATTATAAAAAATCATTATAATATAAATCATCATAATATACAACATGTACGATGTACAATATAAGATGCGTGCAAAAAAATTCATAACCATCAAAATTACGTTCAAAATAGATTTTTTTTTTTTTTAAATTAAAAAAAAAAATCTCTTGTTAAATTTCAATTTAATATATTACTATATGCAAAATAAACATTTTATAGACAGAAAATGCTTTTTTTTTTTTTTTTTTTTTTTTAACATTTAGATCTTAATGCAGATTTTTTTTTTTTAATAATAATATTGCTCCATAAAAAAGGAATTTATATAACAAAGAGAGTCGTTAAATTGTGTTTGAGTCACCACTGATTTGACTGTAAAATCTAGAATTATATAGTTTTATTAATTAAATAAGATTGTTGTAACATTCATAATCTCTGCAATTCAAAAGTTAAAGTATTATAAATCCCTTATTTCCCTTCCTTCATCATCCATCCTCAGTATAGATAATGCCATGGGAATTTAAAGTTATTGACATTATAGTAAAGGAGTAAAATCTTGTAATTTTTAAAGTTGTGTATGATGACCCCCCCCCCCCCCACCGCCCTACCCCAAATATTAAACATATTTGTATTTATCTATAATGCACTATATGTGCGCACAAAAAAAAAAGTAAATGAATAAAGCAAAAATTTATTGTTTTTATAAAACACTAATTCTTAATAACATTTATAAAACACTAACATTATTTAAAAATAATGTTGAGAAAAATTACTAGCTCATTATTTTACACCTAGATTTTAATTTTGTGGTTATATTTTTATTTAAAATGTTCTCGCTCTTTTAACAATGTATTGTTCCAATTCTTAAGTTGTTGAGTGTATTGAGTTTTTAATGAAATAATTTAGTATCGTGTCCAGCACCTGGTAAATTGTTGTATGTTTATCAAAATATGTTTTTGTTTGTATAATTGTATTGGCATTTGATATGGCCAAGGTTCATGTAATATGGGTTGAAAAAGCCCTTTATGTGCCTTAAATAAAGACTTATTATTATTATTATTAATTTTATAAACAATAACTTAATCAACACAAATCTGCTTACATGCAGCATAATAGAGCATATTTGCAAAAAGTATATAAAAAATACTGTTAAATATATATAAATAATATGAAACATTTTATGGATGCAGGACAAATAAAAAAACAAAATTAATTTTAATGGAATTTTTTAGACTTTTACACATATCATAAGATTTAAACTCTGAATTCTGCAATATTATATAATATATTATATAGTATAATAATATAACTATTATATATATACATTTCATTGGTGTATATAACATCGAATCTATAAAATGTATAATCTATAGAGATTCAATATATGTAATAAAATAATAGTAATAATAATTTGTGTTATTTAAAATATGAATTGCAAATTTTTATGAAGATTAAAATGACACTTATTTGCATTGTGTTATGACTCTTTGTACTATTATATTATAATATACTCATAATGAAGAAGAAGTCAGGAAATTAAAAAAATTAAAGAAATAACATGAAAAATAAGTAACAAGAAATAATGAAAACGCGGTGTCAGAAATCAAGAAGTTATGGAAATTAAAAAATAATAATAATATAAAAAGGAAAAAAATTAAAAAGTCCATTTTTGAGTTCCACAAAAGGAAAACTTTACTCACTTTCAGATATTTTTGTATATAATTAAATTTCAAATTAATATATTTAGGCCATAAACATATTCATCTCATCAACAATAGTTTATTATTTTATTATATTAAAATTGAGATTACCTGTCTTGTTGACTTACTTTTCTTTCATATACACACACATATTATACAGAATGAGTTTTCCGTGCTTGCTTCAAGCAATGAAATTTGCTTGTTTCATCTTTTTTATATCACACACACAGTATCCCATTCACCGGCAGTATTATATATGTTTTCTCTGTTTTGGACTCACACCGGTATATATTATTATTATTATTATGCACGGGGCTACATATTAGCCATAAGGCGCCACCTAAATGACGTCATTTATTTTATAATATACACTGAAAAAAATAAAGTTTATTATGTGTTACAAAAGTTATGTAGGCCATTTAGAATATTTTTTTATCATGATTAAGTAATTTTTTTTTATATAATTAAAAAATATGACAGAAATTCATTTTGGTTGCTTTTGCTTATACTGTAGTTCTATTATAAATATGAAGCGCCGTGCATGGGGGGATGATATAACATCAATAAACTTGAAAGATTGGTGGCTATCAGAGTAAGATCCTGACCATTACTATAGGAGACTTATTATAATGTTCCCCCCTTCCCCCCACCCCTCAAAAAAACAAAAAAAAAACTATTTTGGAAGAATGGAACTATAGACGATTTGAATATAGGGTATAATATTGGACTCAATTAAAGTGTAGCATCAAAATTGCCCTCAAATCAATACATGACATTAAAATCGAATCGAAAATCTACTTTTTAGCTGCGGAAAAAAAAAACTGGCATTCATTATAATAAGTTAGAGGTCAGAACCAAAAGTTCTCTCTTTCACAGAGCGCCTTTATTTTAAAAGATCTTCAAAATTTTGCATAAAAAAGAAATACACCAAAAAAATATTTATTTAAAAGTTGTTTCTGGATTATATTAATTTTAACCCCCCCCCCCCCCTAAAAAATCAAAGTTGTTAAAAAGTGTTTCGTTTTAATAAATTTGTGGGGAAAAAACTATACACAATGAACTGTTCAAATATGGAAAAAACATTTTTGAACTATGCATAAAATTTATATTGATTGAAAATTTAATTGTTTTTTTAGTGCAGATTTTCCAAAAAATTACACCATGGGAACATATAACATACAAATACACATTCTTGTCAACACTCTGTGACTTATTTTGGTTGTACTCGTATGCGGTATAAATGTAAAAATAAATGTACATTTTTGTTTTCTTGAAAAAATCTATATCCATAAGACTATATAATTAGAAAAAAAAACATGATAGGCAAGTTACAGTTAGCAGGATATTCAAATTTCCATTGTGATCAAGGAAATCAAAGGGTGTTAATTTGAGTATATAATTAACTTTTTTGTTTAACTTTCTGATATAATAATATTTTTATGTTCTATATATCAATTACTCTCGTTTTATAATAAAATATTCATACTGTGTTGAGAAAATTGAGAGTTATTTTGCCCATTTTAATTTTTGAATTCCACATAACTTATTATAACAATTTACATAAAAATCTGCTTTGATTTTTTTCCCAATATAATTCTAATAATCAAAGCAATAAAATGCCCAAATGAGATCGAGAATGGAAACCAAATATACATAAATATCCTATTTCAGGATAATATATTAAGGAAAATATTTAATTATATATATATTATATTGTACAGGAAAAGTCAAGCTAATGCCTAAATTAAAAAAAGGGAAAAAATTATCCTCATTCAGGATAAATAAATATAAGGAAAATCCTAATTAGTAAGGAAAAACTAACTATTTCATATATATATATTAAATAGAACAAAATCAGTTTTGCGTGTTTCGTTTATGTATCCAATTTTCTTTTCCCTGAGCCATTATAAATTGATTACCTTTTAAAATAATTTTACGAAATATTTTCACAATGATCTCATTAAATTATATTATTATTTAATATAATTGATCTGTTAAACAATAATAATTTTTGCAATAGGATATGATATCATTGGGTTTAAAATGACGTAAACATTTTTTTGTTTCTTATGCGCGCGCGAGAACGTAAAAAAAAAAAAATAATAAATAGAAACATTTCTTTTGTTATTGTTCTCAATTTAATTCTGTTGAGAATAACAATTAGCATTAATGGGGAAAACCATAATATACATAATGATGGATGTTAAATAAAATGTTAGTTGAAGTTGAATATGATTATTAAATTGTGTATAATTGATGGATATGGAGATTTATCGAAGGGAAATTGACTTATATTAGGAGGGGGGAAGGTAAGGTATGTGTAAGTGTAAATTATTGATTTATGAAAATATATTTGATCGCAAATATGATAAGTATTAAATATGTATATATGTATTAAATGATGTAACCGCATGAAGTGAAATAAAAAAATTAATGAATAAATAATTTGATATCAGTTAATATATTTTATTCGGATTCAGAACAATTTCAATTCTTCACTCATTTATGATTCTCATTTTTATTCATCTATATACGCATTGTTTTATATGCATAATAAATGGTTTAAAAAGTTAAAGGTTCTCCATGTTAATGTTTTTATGTATTTTTCAAAACATGCCAAATAAATAAGCAAAATTAGTTCAAATTTTATGAATTTTATTTAACAAATTTTTTTATTGCACTGTCAGAGCAATGATAATTATATGCAGTATTATATGATGATAACAACTATATTACCCGATTTCATGGTATTACTTAAAATATAATTAGAATAATCTGAAAGTTATTTCTATTCTAAAATTAATTACTCTATTACGGTTCACCAAAAAAAAAAAAAAGAAAAAAAATGTTTATAGTTTATACATCAATAATTATTTGTTGTTTTTAGGTTAAGAGATGAATATATATATATATATATATATATATATATATATATATATATATATATATATATATATATATATATATATATATATATATTTGCATGAATTTGAATATTTTATCATAATGTTCTTTATATACTGCAATAATATTATACAGTAGTAATTACTTTTTATAATTATACAATTCATCGTTATTTTAAGAAGTATGATATTAATTTAATTTTACAATGAGGAAAAAAATCGATTTTTTTCGTAACGCCTTTATTTAGAAAAAATGTAAATTTTAAATTTTTTGGTTGTATGGTAACAGCAAATTTTAGAATTTTTTGGCAGAAATTTTTAGAAAATTGGATATATGGATATACTATAATGTAATAAATTTTTGAAAAAAATATGCAATACTATAGTGAATTTCCAGTTGATTTAAATTTGAACATTATTTCAAATTTCAGCTCTATTTATAACCTTTATAATATAGTTCTAAATAATTATATAATATTCTATATGAATGATTATTGATATACTGTATGTATATAGAAGGAAGGTCCGCGGAAAAAAGTTCAACGGATAAAAGGTCCTACCTGTGCGCAAAGGTAGGTCCTATTTATCCGAGGACCTTTTATCCGCGGACCTTCTTTCAGGACATTCTATTACCAAAATACTTTATATTTTATATATATAAAACTTAGTAACTTATTTCAAAATTATATAGCAAAAATATAAACGCATATAATTCTAGTGGTCTTTCATATGCACAGAATTTTCTTAAATTTCCTGAATCATAATATAGAAGAAAATTAAACGCATATTTTTCTATATTGGAATGTCCAGAAAAATTTCTCGTAGACTTTTCCTAAAATTAATTGTTGTTTCACAAAAATACTTATGAAAAACAAATAATATTTGTTTAAAAAAATCTGGTATTATATATTATTATGATTAATATGATTCCTTTTTACTATATATACGTGATGTGGAAGCTCCTTCTCTATATATTACTCTCTCTCTCTCTCTCTCTCTCTCTCTCTCTCTCTCTCTCTCTCTCTAGATCTTTCTTTCATATTCCTCCAAATTAAATCAAGATAAAACGCAGACAAAAAAAAATTTAACAATCCAACAAGGGAAACATTATCCCCTCCTCTCCTCCTTCCCTAAATACCAAAAGAATCCTATTGTCTTATATTAAATTCACGCATGACTACCTTAAATTATTATATAGTAATAAAATTAATTAAAAAGTGTCTTCAAATAACATCAAGATGAGATATTCAAATGTCATCTAAAAAATATTGCACAAAATTTAGTTTTATTATAGAAATAAATACCGCATCAAATATTTTATATAAATTCCCGCCTTTTTTTTTATTATTAAATGAAAGAGATACTTTTGATGTGTAACTGATAACATTTAAAATTCTGTTTTTTTTTTTATGATTTTTTTTCCTTACTGTTGGACAGTTTTTTTTTTTTTTTTTTTTTTTTAGTTTACCTTGTTAACTATTCTGTGTGTGGTCTTTCTCTTCTCATCTCCTTAAACATTATAGTCTTCTTGTTGCATATTATTCTACTTTTTTTTTCTTTCTTCCAAAGGTGGGCGTGTAGTACCTGCCTTGTTCAAACATATAAAAAATATATCCTAACATTAAAAAAAAAAAAAAAAAAAAAAAGGATAACATATATAGTTATAGCCACCTTATATTATACAATAAAGATAGTTATATTATACTATATTTCATGATAGTTTCTATTTTAATTGAATTACTTTAATTGGGATTGTATTTATTTTTTATTCAAATTTTTGTTTTGCCGTAAGTATATACTGTACGGTATAGAATTTTCATTTAAAGATTTTTTTACAAAATTGTAATGAATAATTATAATATTTTAAATTGGCTTAACTGAAATTTGAACTCATCGCTGGTATAACTTGCTGCAAATGGCTTAAAATTAAAGTAGAAGAAGTATACAAATATGTAAATTAGTATAGTTTGTTTTTCTTCAATATATTAATGAAATATTACATTCAGGTCGCAAAATAGAATTTTAGGTTCAGCGAGAAATACAAATTTCGTTTATGTTTTAAAATTTAAGTTATATATTCTTATTATTTGAGTTTCATTTAGATGATTTATATTTTAGAAACTTAAAAATATTTCCATCGCTTTTTTTTTTTTTTTTTTTTTTTTTTTTTTTTTTTTTTTGACAATTTTTGATTAAATATTTTACAATCTATATAATCGTCACTATTGCCTGTGTCCTGTTTACTTAGAAATGTAAAATAACATCAAAATTTAACTGTATATAAAACTAGTCCTGTTTACTTAGAAATGTAAAATAACATCAAAATTTAACTGTATAAAACTATTCCCCGCGCATTTATGTGTTGGTCTATATGGTTTATAATATACGCAAAGCTAAAAGAAAAAAAATATATATTATAATAAAAACGAATACCTGCAAGTCCTATATATTATACAACATACAATCAATATAATATACAAAATATATTTTAAGCCCAGGACAAATTATAGGTATGTACTGTACTTTACCAAAATACCAACAGATATTACAACAAAAACTCAAGTGCTCAATAAATAAAGGTATTTATTGTTCAACAAATTGCAATATTACTTATACAATCAATAAAATTGTAATTTTATTTACAATATATATTATATTATATATACCTCTCTGATTCTGTTATGATGTACGATATATAAGCATGAATTTTTGCCTATATTGGAATGATTTTCAAAAATTGAAAACGTATGAAATACTGAATTCAGAGAGATATTTGAAATGTTTTTATATTTTAGATTACAATCCACGTATATAGTCACTTATCACATAATATCTTTAATGCATTTTCAGTTTTTTTTTTTTTTATATGAAACATGTAAAAGTGGAACTAAATGTGTTCCAAATTTTTTTTTTTTCTTCACAAAATCGTTTTAAAAGATATCTAGCATTGCTGAAGAAAATTAAGGTTCCCCTGCCGTTTTCTAGCGCATATCAGATTAAATATTCAAAAATGAACAACCATAATATATTGCAGTTAAAAACGATCAAAATTTAATTTTTGCTATAAACCATAAAATTAATAAGTCCCAGCAAAAAACAACAAACAAAACTATTGTAAAACTTTACTCAAATTTTGTTAAAAAACTTTTTTTATTTTTTTATTTAGAACTTAACTGTCGTATTTTTTTTTACATAATTATGACGTCATCAAATATTATTTTAAATCGAAGTATATTTTTATATACACGAAAAAAAATGTATAAGAAGCGGCGAAGATGAGTAGCCAAGCCAAGAAAGGAGTAGAGAGACTATATAGGTATTATAATTTGGTTGAATCGCTTTCTCTCTCTCTCTCTCTATCTCTCTCTCTCTCTCTCTCTTCTCAAGTCTTGTTAGTAAAGAAAATATACCGACTTTTTTTTATACATATAACATAACCAAAGGCAATTTTAATCTTTATACTATACGAGAAAACATATTTTGTTATACAATATTAAATTTATTTTCTTATAATATAAAATTATATATATTTTCTTAGTTATTTAGATTAAAATGTTGCTAAAAAAATATCTGTTAAATTTAACAAGAATAGTAAATTGGAAGTGCATTTTTTTCTATGTAAAATATTAGTCAATATCATTTACTTTTTTTTTTTTTTTTTTTTTTTAATCAGAAAATTTATTTGAACACCTGTGTATTGTGTATTATATGTATTTCAATAAAATACATTTTTATGTACATAATAAAATATATTTCGTATTATAGATAGATGATTTTGCAGAAGTCCTCACAACTTCAAGTTGAAAATTTATATAAAAATATTTATATGTTATCCTCATTTTTTTAATCATCAAAGAGATCATATTTAATTTCCAAACTTTTGTATAATGAAATCCCATGGAGTTTTTTTTACATATATAAAAAGTGCTGCAAATTATTGTTTATATATTTGCTATTAATTTTTGTTTTCAGCTTTCTCTAATCTGCGTTTTGATACTGAAAATTTTCATGAGGTTTTGAGGTTGAAAATTTTCATTAACTCTTTATTTTATTTTTTTATTTTTTATTATTTATTTTTTTTTTGCCTTAAATTACTTTTTGCAGTTTTTTTTCTATATTAACAAGACTGATATTTACTGAAGTTAACTATGCGCTGCCTAATACTATATTTACATACTTGCGGGCAGTGCATTAAAATTAATTACTATACTTATTATACATATAAAGCCAATTATACAAGAAAATAAAAACAAAAGACGTAATAATGAAGATTTTTTGAAACATTCTTTTATATATTTTTTTTCTTTAAAGGCTTAAGAATGCATTGAAAATTTACAATTATATTCACTTTTGAATGAGCATCATTATTTTTTTTTAACTATATTTTATTTCTTTTATTTTATATATAGGGACTATAGGGAGTATAATAGAAAAAAAAGTGTTTAAGAAGGAAATAAAAGATTTTCTAAAAAAAGAGTATAATGAACACAGCTATATGGTAAATCTTTTTCAGCTTAAAAACTTAGCTATTCACAAGTTTTGTAGTTTTGTATTGAGAGAGAGAGAGAGAGAGAGAGAGAGAGAGAGAGAGAGAGAGAGAGAGAGAGAGAGAGAATGGGAAAAAAATCAAGAGGTATTTCTATTTGAGTCAAAAAGTCCTGAGAAGAAAATCTACATGCCACAAACATTTTTTTTTCTTATAAAAACTTACAATCCTAAGCGTGGCAAATGTCGAATAACTTTGCTGTATATAAAATGAATTATTAACAAAAAAAAAAGTTCTTTATTCTACTTTTCTTCTTTTACTTTTTGCGCTCATTTGTCGCGCACTCAAATAGTGATGGATGACAATAAAGGAAAACACCTTTTTTATTTAGATTTTCTTGTTCATTTTACCTCTCCTTCCGTATTATGTACTTTATTTTTTTTTCCTTTTTTTTTTTAAGTTTGTCCCAGTAGCTACGTTTTTTCCCCTTACCTGTTGAATCTCTCTCTCTCTCTCTCTCTGCAGAAGAAAAAGTTTACGTTTCCTATTTCATCATATCTTTTTAGCGACTTCTTTTTCTTATTACGTAAAAAGCATCTGCGGAAAAAAGATCTTTCAATCTAAAAAAAAATTTAACAACCCTCCAAGCCAAATATTATTTTCATTTTTTTTTTTTTTTTTTTTTTAATTCTCAGTATTTTTTTCTCTTCTCTATAATTCAAACCTTCATTATTATAGTGTGTTTATCTTTTATTTTATATAAGCTCACAGTACACCTTCCTTTACGCATTGTTATTTATTTCTTTATCTAATTTACCACGGGGCTCTCATTATTTTTATATATAATTTTTTAATTTAAATTATGATTGAGATATGATCATAAATATATTTAGAGATTGATTATTTAACTTTTTGCATATTTTACCACACCCTTATTATTTGTGGAGGGCATGGAGAGGGAGGGGGGAAGTGAGATTTATAACCATTAACTAGCTGTATTATACAGTTACATTGTTTGTAAAAACTTTCATTTTTTCATTTTTTCATTTTTTTTTTTTTTTTTTTTGCACAGTTTATTAATTTGTCTGGTACATATATTGACGTTAGATATTTCAGTATAATAAAATGCAAAGTAAAAGTTCTATACTTAATAACAGTATCTTCTTAATTAGTTAATTACTATTGAAATTAAGTTCCTGCATTATTTAAATAGATCTATAACAATTGGGAAGACAATTTATAATATTGAATTAATGTTTTACTTATTTATTAGCTAATTTAATAATTAAAAATATTATAATAAATAAATAGGGACAATGATATTTTACGAATATTCTTCAATAAATTTGAAAAATTTAAATCACAATAACAAAGACATAAAAAGTAATAACGTGTAAGCGTATATATGTTATAAAAATATAATATTTAAGTCATGTACCATATAGGGGATAATTGATGGTATTTTGCGGAATTAATAAAGCTGATGCAAAATGATTTTTATACTATTTATATGTATACGTATCAGTAAAATAGTTATTGCTGAAATTATCTTAATTTTATATAAATATTTCTGATATCATATTATTAGTACTAATAGTGCATTTTTTTACGCATTAAAGGTAAAAATATATAGAACTCTATCAAACTTCAATTTTTATACTGTATATTATAATAAAGTGTACTGAAATAACTTAGAATTTCTCTCTCTCTCTCTCTCTCTCTCTCTGTATAAAAAGGACAAGATAAATTGTAAAGTGTCAATTTTTTTTCCTTTTCATATGAATATTTTTGAATACGCACATAAGAAGGAAGCACATATGACAATACTTAGAATTGACCACGCTGCGCTGACACGGCATTGTTATACAGCTCAACTACCTTTAGAATGATCACACATATGATTAGATTCAGTGTTAAATAAATCATACAGGTGCAAAAGATGGAAAAAAAAATATAAAAACTTTCTCTGCTATATATGCTATAATATAGTTAGTAAAGAAACAGTGGTTTTGAGGCTGACTATAAGCAATTTCGGTCACATTCACTTCCGTTTCTCCTTACTACGCATGCGCAGTAAGTCAAAACGGAAGCGGGTGTGAGCGAAATTGCTTATAGTTGGCTTCAAAACCGTTGTTTATTTATCAGTCAATATCTAAAGGAAATACGATCATGCAATATTTTTAATAATGCAATTAAGGAATTTTAATGCATGCCAATTTTCATTATGCAAGTCGGATCATATACTATTTTATAACATTTACACGGAGAGAAATTTACTAACTAAATCAACTCATTTTATTGAGTTGATTATTTTTAGGTTCATTTGACTCAAGACACTATTTTCTATAAAGTAACTGACAAAATGTGATTTGTTGTTTTAATTGAAAGTTTTCAGCTAGCAGGTATTTAACTTTTGAGCTATTTTAACAATAAGTTGAGTTATTTCAATTGTTGAGATGATTTTTTTGAATAGCGGGGTTAGTAAATGTGAATCAACTACCTGGCTGTTAGTATTGTCTGAGACGCAGCCAATAAGCAATAGCGTGGGCTGACGTCACGTCACGCGCTGCAGGATCAACGAATCAGCGCGTGCAGCTGCGTATAAAAGCGCTCTGCCACAACCTCAGTCAGTCACTTCACTTGCTCACTCAGCTCAGTCAGTTAGCAGATGTGGTCTGAGCCATCTCTAGCTGTACAGAGCTCTCTGCGCGGAGCCTTTACTAATAAGAAGTAATAAGTCCCAGGAAAATTTGCTGATATTTTGCAATAAAGCTCATATCCTATACCCTCTTACACCAACACCTCCCAACGTTTCCCACCCTTTAAAATGTCTTATAATATGCGGCATACTTTTTTTTTTATAGCGCGTTTTTCAAGTCATCGATATTTTTACGATATATCGATACGTTCCTTCCATATTTTAAATTCAGTACTTTTGACAATTTCTGATATAAAAAGTATCGATGTTTTTCTTAATATAACGCCCACCCTTAATTAATTTAATTCCCTACTTCAGTTAATCTAAAGTGGTAGTTCTTTCACTCTCGCCTCGCTGCGCGCGCAGCTTAAAAAAATTGAAATACGAAAGAGTGAAGGCGCAAGCATGAGACTAAAAAACTTCAGTTCTGAGAACTAAACTGCAACTCAACTTGTCCCTTCAAATAAATAATGTCATGACTTGAAATAACCTAACTTTTTGTAGCTCAAGAAGTTTAGTTGAATCAATCAGTGAGATGCAATGGTTCGTTTTTAAATGCGCTCTTGAGTTAAAAATATGTTGATTCAACATATAATTCTCTCCGTGTACCATGCAGAAAATGTACAAAATTTTACTCTATTTGCCAATCATGGAAAATATATATTAAATAATCTCTACTAACAAGTTTATGTGTGGAAATTTACATTGTTTCCATATGAATACATTGCATAATTATATATAGAGCACAATTCATGTGCCGCCATCAATTCCAAAATTGTAGCGCTGGTTGCCTACATTACAAGTTTTTTTTCCCAAATTGTGAGATGTGTATATTTATATAAAATAATAGTCTCATCTCATAATTAATAATTAGAGGATATATATAATATTATATAGATATAAATATATATATATATATATATATATATATATATATATATATATATATATATATATATATATATATATATATATATATATATATATATATAATATATATATAAAAGGCCATCATGTATCTCATTAAGAATTTTATGCAGTCAAATATATTTCATTATATAAACATTAAATAGTTTTCAATATTTATTATATATTACTAAAAAAAATTGTATATTATGATAAAATCAAAGTCTGTATTATGGTATAAAAAAAATGAGTGGGTGTTAGCATAATATATAGTATAAGTAAATACTATGGTGTTAGTTAAATTTCATTTTATTAGTAGTTCAACTGTATAACAAGGTAAGCAAGTTCTGCAGCAGCAGGTTGACAATAATATATAAAATATACCAAAGGCAAGTCTCTAAAAAGGTCTTCAACTTTACTTGTCACATAATAGGCTTACGTGGAAATGTTTATCTTTTTAGTGTAAAAAGAAAAAAAAAAAAAAAAGCCGCATGGCTCTTTGATATTAGGACAGGCAGAAATCTATAAGCTGAAACATAACTAACTATAAAGTGGGGAAGAGGTGTTGGTGGTAGCTTAAACTATAAAAACATTTTTTTAATGTTTCTTCTAGGGTGGTCACTTAAAAAAAAAAAAAAAAAACATGCATCGATGATTTAAATAAATAAAAAAAATTTTGAAGTATTTTTTTTTGTATCATTTTTAATAAAAAGTCAAGAAAATTGCAAATACGAGTGTATGTGGATTGGTGGTAAAAATGTACCCTCCCCCCCCCCCCCCCCAAATAAATATTCACTCACGTTATTAAATTAATCATATATATTAATAAAATATATATAATATGATATTATGATATATTGTAATAAAATATTGATAATAAAATAAGTTCTCAGTCATCATGTAAAATTACCATCCCCAAACTTTGTTTTGCATCATTGATCTTCATATATTAAAGACATTTTTATACTTTACCTTGTTAATTTATTATATTATTCTTGTATATTATATTATATAAGATATAAGTGCTTTATTGTGACGTTACATTACGAATATACTTGCAGTAATGGCCATCAATTATATTAAATAAGCCTCCACTTCCTGACCAGCTTCTGGATATAACATATTAAATATTTTTTCTTCTTGTACTAAAAAAAGAACAAAAGAACAGAAAATGAGATTTATTAAAGAAATATTACACAATTTTATCTATACCTGCGAACTTGGAAATCAAAATCAATCGGGTAAAACCACATATATGTACAAAATACCATATTTCTGATTTTTTTTAATGATTTTTTACGCGTATGTTTTTCTTGTACAGTATAGCGTATAGCCATAAATTTTGCGGCCAAAGACCCTCTTTTCAATCTTCTCTATTTGACCATACTCCATACTATATACTTATACGTTTTAACACCTGTTCTTCTGTATAAATATAATTTACTTTCTTATTGGAAAACCAGAGAGAGAGAGAGAGAGAGAGAGAGAGAGAGAGAGAGAGAGAGAGAGAGAGAGAGAGAGAGAGAGAGAATATTATTTACTTTGAATTAAAATTTAAATATCAATTTTTTATTATGATATTTATTATTGATCTGTTTTTGCATGTTATATTAACTATAAACAAAAGGATCATGATAATAAAAATAACGTGCGTATGTGTTGTATAGCAAAATTAAATAATGCAATTCCTACTAAAACATATTCTATAACTAACACGTACAATATAGCAAGCAAGCAAGCAAAAAAAAAAAAAAAAAAAAAAAAATCTATGTAAAATTTTGATTATTTATTCAGAATTTTGCCATCATTTGAAAGTATTCTCAAATAATTTTTGACTGGACCACTTGCAATGAACAAACTATTTAAAATAAATATATAAACATTTTTAATGCATTTCTCATGAAAATTTCTAATCATGCAGTATTCTTATATAAAAATTTAAAATTTGTTATATTGTTATATTTAAAAAAATCTATAGATTTTCAATCAAATTTTTTTATAAAAAAAATGTGTAGTAATATTAAACTAAAAAAAAGTGTTTTTATTATTATATAATACGTAATTAAAATTATAAATATTATATATGTAAATAAAGAAAGTACTTATATATATATAATAATAAGTGCAAAAATTATTATAACAATTATCTATTGTTGTATAACTTTATTTGATGCACCGGCATAAAAGAGATTATTATTATATTAAAACTTTTATGAATTTGTTTAATAGACGATGATGTTTAATATAATTATATTGTTGGAACAATAACACTTACACAGACTTTTGACTGTTAAAATAAAAATGCCGCTGCTTTTGATCATTTCAAAATGTTTGTACTTGATATAATGCAATATTAACATTCATATTATATTTATAAAATGAAAGGTAAACCGCCTTTGTTATGTATGTTGTATTATATTTTTAAACTTGACTTGATGGTGCATGATTTAAATATGAGTACTTTTTTTTTAAGCCTTATATGCCGCTTATATCTTTATGTAAATGTGATTTTACATATATATTATATATATATATATATATGCACAGATACGTACACATAATTATAAATGATGCTTTGATTAAAAAAACAAAATTATATGATGATTGTCATGCATACTATAGATGTTAAAATATTATAAAATAATATCAAATTATTTTAAGGTATAAATGTTGTTATTTGTAAATGGAAAATGGGTATTTAGGTCCGCATACAGAAAGAAGGCCCTCAGACAAAAGGCTCTATAAGGATATAAAATACCCTAAACCTGCGCGCAGCTCGCCATTACCTGTACCTGTACCTTGTGTCCGCGAGGGCCTTTTGTCCGCTGACCTTCTGACACTGTTCTGATCACACATTCATTTTAATAGGGTCTTTCGTTGGGCCTTCTGTCCGCGTGTCTTTTATATATAAAAAACTATTTCGATTGCATGATATATATATCAAAACCACCCCAATTTTTTTCCCACAATAGTTTTTGTTAATCTGGAGGCACTTGAGACACAGAAAGGTCTACACCACAATAGGTATTAATGCTACATACAGTAGCCAAAATAAAGAGGTCGGCGTTCCCGCCAAACGCTATATCCGGGGTACTAAACCAATCAGAGAGCGTGTTTTAAACCTATACTAATAGTCAATCACAGTTGACTTATTAAGTTATTATATATAATTAATTAAGGGAGTAGGGGACCGACGTCGGCCATTAGACTCAAACTTTTCTCGTTAAAAAAATCTGAAATTTTGCACAATGATATACTTCAGCTTGAGACAATTTCAAAAATATAAAAAAAATTGGGGGTCACTGTATATGCAATTTAGTTTTATATGATTTTTTGAAATTTTAAGTCCATAAGGCCTAATGTTAATTTCAATAATTTTTTTCTTTTTTTTCGGGAAGGCCAAACATCTTGAAATTTTTATCACGGCTAGGTATGACCCTTAGCTACACAATGACATCAAATTTAGACCCAAAACACTTCTAGTTTTTGAGATATAAGGTCGGTACCCTACTCCCTTAAACTGTATCCGCTCCAATTAGTTTTGCATGTATAGGTCTTAAATTTCAATGGATGTTACCGGTGTAATGCACTTGCCAATTACAAGTGGTGTATTGATAAAAAAAATAGTAAAAAAAAAAAAAGAGAAAAGAGAAAAGCTTAAAGCCATAGACCACATAAAACAACGTGTGCTTTTTAATGAATAAACACGAAATGGGATCTTCAAAACTGATAACAATTTTTACCTGAACGTTAATGTATAGCCCCACGAGAGAGCGTGAAAATACTGTAAAGTATGCAATTTAAGTGACTATTCATGTTTATGACGTCAGAAACATGCATGCATGAAAATGTTGTGAGGGTTAATAAATCGAAATTTCTGATCACTGCTACGGGGCTACTGTTGGGTTTTGAGACCAACTATAATGTTGTAAATCCCATCATGTTTTGTGATATAAATGCTTATGTTTTTCTCTGATCTATTCCTTTTTATAAAAATTTTGCACTAGGAGGATTTAAAATGTTAAATTTTCATACGTTGCGATGAATATTATATATTTTTGCGTAATTTACAAACTTTTTACATTTAACTTACTTTTTTTTTTTTAATTATATAAATATAATTTTTTGGTGATATATATAATTCAGTAATATATAGTTTAGAAAAGACACTTAAAATATTGAAGAGTTTAAATGCAGTTATTTTGAATATAAATAATACAATGAATGTCAATGTGTAGTGTATGCATGATGTATGCGTGCATTTGAAGTGAAAACGTGTTTACAAGGATTCATGCTGTATGAACAACAAATATAAAAAGCTGTTATAGGAAACGCGGAAAGAAATTTTGTCAACGAATAATCTAATTTCATGCAATCTAAAAACGTATACTGCATAAAAAATATAAATAAAAAAATTCCCCTTTCATTTTTGCTTAAAAGTTATATTGATTTCATTTGATTTCAAATCATATAAAAATTAAGCTTTAAAAATCATATTTTATGTCATTCGCATCATAAATTTTTTATACATAAAATCTTTTCATATTTTTTAATCTAGAAAATTGCTAAGCGCGCAAAAATGAGGAAAAGCTTTTTAAAAGGTTTCTTTTATGCTTCTCGCAGATATTAAAAATATTAAACGATTATTGAGTTTTATAAATCCAATAATGTTTTTTACTATGCACTCACCATGGTGTTATAAATAAAAGCATTTTTATTTTTTTATAATTTTAATATTTTCTCCATCTACTTTTATTCCATTAAAAAATCATTCCTTTCTAATACGCAATATATATTTTTAATATAGAGGGGATACGTATAAAAGTTTTTTTTTTCTTTTCTTTAAATAAAATGCTTAAGTCGCGATTAGAAAGAAAGAAAAAAAAATCTCGAATACATTATACGTACCTTATCGTACAAGAGATTTTTAAGGAGAATAATTAAAAATACAAGAATTTATCGTTTGCGAATTTTATTAAATTTTATAATACATATGCTATAAATATTTTATAATACGATATAGATTTTGCTATATATAGTATATAGGCTGTAAAAATTAATTTCGAAGCTGGAAACCGGTCCTGATATACAAGTGCATGGAAAGTAAAAATCGCACAAATTGGAAACAAATTCCGGTTAAAGTCTATATATATAATTGTTGTAGAGGATAATAGAACTTTTTGAAATATCATAAATACGGTATAGCTCTACACTCTGGCCAAAACAAGGTCGTTCCCGCCAAAAGCTGTATCCACGGTGCTAAACCAATCAGAGTGCATGTTATAAACCTACTAGCCAATCACAGTTGACTTTACATTGTTAATTACACTGTATCCGCTCGAACTAGTATTGGGAGAAGTGTATATAATATATATATTATTTATATATAGTTTGAATCATGGATATAGCATGAAAAAAATATAGTATGAAAAGTCAATGAAAATCAAAAAGTCACATTTACAGTGACATATACACACCATGGCATGTATATAATTATAATATATATAAGTCGTCGATATTTATATTTTTTTAATGAATTGTATATTAAAATTTATGAATTAAAGTGCTGTGCGGAAAATAAAGTGCATAAGTGCTATTTTTTTTTTTTTTGTGGAAGCTGTCAAATAATGTTGAAAGAGATAGAAAAAGAGTGGGGTAGAAGAGGGCGCCAAAAAAGAGAAGAAGAGTCTGAAATATTTCTTTTGAGGGGAACTAGCATTATGTAAACATGCGGTTACTTTGATCACGCCGACGAAAAAATCTTTGGTGTTCATCAAAAACACGTATATAGAAAAAAAAATCTGATATAAATTTCTTTTCTTAAAAAATTATATTCATAATTTATGATAAATAAATCCTATTGAAAAATAAAATATTTATTTTTCGAAGCACATAATTCAAAAGACTTCTTTTTTCTATTTTTTTTTTATGAATAATAATAGTAAAAATATGAATAATAAATTATATATGTGACCAAATTATTTATAGTTATGTTTGTATTTTCTTTTCAGTTTGGGTAAATAATAGGAAAGTAAAAAGGGTTATATTATCATAGTATATAATAAAGAAATCTGATTAAGCTGTAATAAAAAGAATAAATTTTACGATATGCTAAAAATATCAAAAAGCATTGTAATATAATTTTGTTAAATGTCACAGCATTTTTATTCTGGATTTTATAGTGTGTTTTTTTTCTTCAAACTTCATCGATAAGCTTTTATTGAAAAAACGTTTCCTTAAAGGCATAGAAAACATGAAACAACATTAAGATCTAAAAAATGATGATAATTTTTACCAGAATGTAAATGTGGCCACACAAGAGAGCGTAAAAAAAAACTGTAAAGTATGCAATTTGCGTGAATATATCTGTTTATGACGTCAGAAACAGGCAAAAATTAGTATAAAAATGTTGTGCGGGTTGCATAAATAAAAAATTTCTGATCACTGCTATACGGCGCTATTACAGTTGGGTTGTTTTGAGACCAATTAATGTTATTTAATTTATGTAAATTCCATCAATTGTTTTGTGATATAAATGCTAAATGCATTATGTTTTCATGTTGTCTATAATATATGCTTTTAATGTTTGTAGTTCAACCTTTCTCCACAGCAATGTAGTTAGTGTGGTGTGGCGCCACTGCCGCATCCAAATTAGAGAACTTCAACAGAGAAGTGACATCACCATGTTTTAGGCAGACCTGCATACGCAATGCAGTAAGCTATAGGCTATTGGTGCCTCGAAATAAAGTGATGTATACATCACTTTATTTCGAGGCACCAATAGCAGCCCAGAACAGGTCTTTCTGAGGCACCAATCAGAGCGCACGATAGAGCAAAGCCGCCAAAAGTGTGCCAAAAATATTGCTATGATTATTATAGTGCAAACAATTATTGTAATTAATATGCGCTACACTTTTTGATTCTCAAATTTGATATGATTTGATTTTTGATTCTCAAATTTTATTACCAGATTAGATTTAAATTTCACATCGATTTCTTTTTTTGTTACCAATCTCTGAAAAAGAATGTGTGCATTGATTTAGGTTTTCTTTGTTGCATATCATAAAAATCTCACATAATAAAAAAGGGTTCAAATATTTTAGATCATATCATATATTTTTGATAAATAATAATTGAAGTTTTTTTTTTTTTTTTTTTTTTTTTTTTTTTAGTACAATTTTATCTTTGAAATCTTTTATACATTTTTTTATGCTCGTTAATTATTTGTAAAGCTTTTATGTTTGTTTTAAATTTTTAGGTGACAATTTTAATATTTTTTATGAACAATAAAAGATTTTTTATTATTCTTTTTCAAGATTAATAAAAAAAAAAGTGAATCATGATTTCTAAGAATTTTTGATCACTGTAGATAATTATAAAATTTTATAAGGAAATTTGTTTAAAAAATGTTGTCAAAAAAAAAAAAAATAATAATAATAAAAAAAGTTTAAATTTAGGAATTTAAGAAAGAACTTCAAATATTTTTATTTTCTAATTTTTGATAGTCATATAAGATATATTATATTTATATAATATATATTTGCGCGCAGGTAAAGCGTGGAGGCGAGTTGCGCAAAATATTTATAGGGCCTTTTGTCCGCACGCCTTTTGTCCTTATATACGCATTGGAGAACAGTTATGCACCTTTTTTGGGCTGCCTTTTTGACCACTTTTGGGTCGGTTACGCTTCCAAATAGGGCTTAACCAATCCAAAAATGGTCCCTTATGTATTAATTGCCAACTATATAGCCTCCAACTAACAATCTGACCCTATGTATGCTTATATTAATATAAAATAATAATTATATAATAAGGCGTTTTCGTAACTTAATAACCTTATTTTACAAAAACTTCATCACGCGCAATTATAAACAAACATGCATGAAAAATACATTTATTTAGCAGGATAGTATACAATAAAAAAAAAACTGAATGATTGCCTGAAACTCAGCTATGCGCTATATAAGTTCATTATCCGTATATTATACATCGTGCAAAACTTATTTATCTTATCATATCACATTTAAAAAGTATATATAGTTCCATGCATATATTATGTAATCCAATCAAAAGAAACATAATATACAGGATATAAGTATTATATATATAGTTATCAAAATGAATCAAATTAATTTTTATTTTATCAATCAAGGAAGTATATTTATTTAAAAGATGTATAAATTAAAATATATACATATAAAATGTTAGTTAAAAAAAATAAGAGCAAAAATTTTCTATATGTTGAGAGAAAGCCGACAAGTATAGTAGACCACGACAGCTTGAGTTTGGCGCCACATTGGCGCCTTTAAATACAAACCCTCATAAAAACTTCACTATATAAGATTTTTCTTTTCTTTTTTTTTATGAACTTTTATATAGTTTGTTATAATAACTAGTACACAAACTTTTTTTTTTTTTAACTATAACAATAATAATACTTTCTTTAAATAAACCGTAACTAAATTAGTAATACAATACATAATTTAACATTTATTTATATATACTGACACGATCATATAATGAATTTCTAAAACATGTTTTTCAATTTATAAAAAGTTATATATTGAATTTTCTAAACTTGCTTTATTTTGAGATTTTGTTTTCTCTCCCGTCGACTAACTTTTCTATCTGAATTTATGAAAATTCGACTGGCTGTTTTGGATTAAAATTTATACTTTATTTCAAATACTTCTGGTTTTCAAAATTGCATCAGTTTTTTTTTTTCTCAAATTACTTTAAAAGGTAAAAGAACAACCATGCAAAATGTATCATCTTCTTCTTCATATTTTTTTTTCTGTTTTTGTTCCTGTTCCTGTTCCTGTTTTTTTTTTTTTTTTTTTTTTCATTTTCTTTTTTTTTTTTCTTTTCAAAATTCATAAAGTTAGAAAACGCATATATTAATTTTAATGACATTATAAAAAACTTCATTTTTGTTTAATGTTTTTTTTTTTTTTTTTTTCAAAAGATTTATTTTAATAACTTTAACTGCCGTGTAAAAGATTTAAAAAGAGAAGAAGAAAGAAAACATTACAATAAAAAAAAATCATCATAAATGAATTTTTAAACTCACCATAATCATTTATAACTTTTTAAATAGCCCATCAATTATTATCATTATACTCTCTGTCTCTTTTCTTCCCCCCTCCCCTCAACTCCCATCATTCTTTTCTTTTGCCTATTTCATTTAAATATTATTACTATTGTTAAAAGGTTAATAATAATAAAAGAAGAAGAAAAAAAAATCGGTTAACTTCGTTCATCTTCGTAATAATCAAAATAAAAAATAATAATAATAATATTATATATATATATATATATATATATATATATATATATATATATATATATATATATATATATATATATATATATATATATATATATATATATATATATGTATAAAAAAAAGAGAAGTAGTGAGTAGTTACTTGTTGTCGGCATTCTCTGATCTTGGAAGCGAAGAGAGAGAGAGAATAAGACAGAAAATGAGAGAGAGAGAGAGAGAGAGAGAGAGAGAGAGAGAGGCAGGTGATCTGCTTTCTCGCGCCTAACTCCTTTCTTATAACACTAATACAAGATACCGCCGATGTTATGTTTTAAAAAACCCAAGGATTTCAACTTTACAAAAGATACAATTGTGAGTAGCATGATTCAGTGGTATATAAAACTATATATAAAGATTGGGAAGTGTTCCTGGAAAATATATTCGTTTTTGAATTCTTTTATTGAATAATATATATTTTTTCCAAAAAAAGTTTTTTTATTTATAACTTCTTGTATATTGTAATACTTTGTATATTATGTAACTAAACTTTTGTTTTAATAATTCAATAAAAAAATTTACACCATTTATAAAAGGTTATAGTATCAAGTTAATTTTTATATACTGTTATGTACATGTATCTATATATATATATTATATACTATAACTTTGAAAGAATATTCGTTGCAACACTTCCGTTCAGATTATATTATCAATTAGTCGTTTGTATGTTTTGCAAAACAATTATGCAAAATAATATGGAATAATTAAGCTAAAATATATATAATATTATTTTGCTCTGTCAATATTATTATATATTTTGCAAAATATAAGAAAAGCAAGTTTGAAGCTAAGTTTACGTTAGCTCAAATATGTAGTCTCATCACAACTTTTAATATATAAACAATTAAAAATTCTTCCAATTAAGTGCTCAAATTTTTTTTTTAAATGGGAGCTTTTTGGTTTAATGCGCGGGGAAAGCTAAGGGTCCCCTAATTTAACATTACGCTAATAAGTAATGAGTTTTTTTTTTTTTTTTTTTTTTTTTTTTTGTTTGTTCTTGTTGCTATTTTTGAGAACACTATTCCACCGTTTCCGAAGAAATTTAAATGAGAAGTACTATTATAGGTAGGCTTACTTTTATGTGTTTTAAGCCATAGAAATTTGTAAAGAATTTTTTAAACTGACACCCTCCAAATAACATTTTATATATTTTTAATCTTTTAGGACCTATAATTATTAAAAATGTTCATATCTTACGTCAAATGAATAGTTTTAAAATAAGATTAAAAATACTCTAACATGGGCCAGAAATAGCACCAAGTTGTATTTAGTTGTGTATTTTAATCCAAAATTTTCAAAATTTCTTGCGGCGGGCACCCCCACACCCCCGGCAAGGGGGAGTCCCCCCCCCCCTTCCACCCCCCCCCCCCCCTGAGGCTGGCATATCCTCGTTTCATGTTTCAAATAGTTAGTAACCCTATATTATGTATTATATTAATATTATGCTGCCCTGCAATACTTTTGAACTCCAGCTTAGACTGCGCGTACAAAAATGCTATCTGCTCTATACTGTGTACATACATGCCAACATTAATAAATCAAAAAAAGCCAAACAACAAAACATTTTGCTCACAGTATCTCATACAGTAGCTCTTATAGTAGAAATGTCAGACGAATGCGAGCGCCATTGGAGCCCCTAGAGAAGACTGCAAGAACTAGAAATTTGCTGCAAATCAAATCACGCGTTTTATACTTCTTGAAGTCTTCTCTCTATATAGGCGTTCTAATATCGCGAGCATTTGTCTGACATTTCTACTCCAGTAGATAACTTACTATAGTATATGTATAAGCTAGCAATTAAAATAGAAATCGTGTGTTGTTTACGTGATTATAATATTTTATCGCATTTAAATTTAGCGCGTTTTTCCCTCATAGGAATTCAAGGTATATAAAGAGGTTGAGCGCAGCACAAAACTCGCGCATTCGATTTCATTTTGCGATGGATTGTACTTGATTCTCAACCAATATGATGCTGTTCACCAGTTACGTCACTGATAAGGTGAATAAAATTGCATGTAGTGATATGACGTCTTTGGTGAATTCCTTTAAGCTGCGCGACCTTGGCCAAAACTTTTTCCGCGGAGCATCTAACCTCATTATATGGATCTTGATAAGAATTCATTGCAAATGTTTATTGCAAGTTTTTGAATAAAATATACCATAATACGCAACTACACTTTTTTTTTTTCTTTTTCGTGAACGATGAATTGAAGTTACTGGTCTAAGACGTTATATCCAATCAGAGTTGGCGTGGAAAAAGGCACACTTCACTTCCGCACACATAGAATTGCGTTAGTTTGATAAATTTACTACAAAAAGGAGATATTAAATGTAAAGGGTGGTTGCATTGATATTAAAGTCGACGCCATATGTGAGCACTAAATATAATGGGAAAATTATACATTTTGCCAGTTTAAAAATATTTAGCAATATTATGCAATATTTTTGAGAGACATTAGGTGTAAAAGTTTTTTTTTTTTTTTTTTTTTTTTTTTTAATTTTAGGTTTTTGCGGGAAAAATAATTTTAAACCAAAAATCTACGATTTTTTTTAAAAGAAAATAGCAAAAAAAAAAAACATATGCTGGGCAATATATGTTATTCATTGCTCTAGTATGGCGTCGAAACGCATTCAGTGTGACGTCATGCGCATACACCCTATATAGAACATGCATGCGAATTATGATAGCTTTTAGATGTTTAAAATCAATAAGACAATCTTATTTTTTATTGGCAACATCAACAAACTGCATTTATTTATTTTGTCAAATTACATTCAACTTTCAACTCTATATATTATTTATATATATAATTGCTTTTATATATGCGTGCCCTCTCATTATAGCAGACATATATCTTGTTGCGAACAAAATGTCTATCTCATATTTTGTCATGCAAAGCAAAATGTCTATCTTGTTTTTTGTCACGTTAAGCAAAATGTCTATCTCGTTTTCGTCACGTGAAGCAAAATGTCTATCTCGAGCGCCATCTCCATAACGTTCTGGAACGAGATAGACATTTTGCTTACGGTGACAACAAACGAGATAGACATTTTGCTTTACGTGATAAAAAACGAGATAGACATTTTGTTCGCAACAAGATCGATATGCAATGTTATACATTAATACCACACTGGACAGCTTCTTGTATATATATATATATATAATATAACATGATGCTGATAGTGCACAATAGGTGAAAATAAAACGCCTATATATGCACTTGATATGATAAGTTGATAAGCTTGTCTAATATATATTATACTCTTAGCGGTCTTAGCGGTGCATCATACACAATCATATTGTCTGCATATAGAGGCATTAAATATAAAACGACGCAAAGGTTTTCTCTTACACACATGCACTCATAATATATGACTGACGGATATAAGAGAAGAGCACCGCTATTACAAATCCAGCTGCACTATTATATATATATGTGAAGCTTTTTATATTTTTGGTGTCTCTTGTCCTATACATCGCGGTCTGCTTTATTTATTTTTTGTATATATATATTGAGAGATCATATACTATGGTGGTCTTGAAACACATACTTTGAGTGTTCTATTCACTCGCACTTAAAAAAAGAGTACATAATACACTTGAAAATTCAATTGCCTGAAAGAATTAATACTTTGTCAAAGTGCATTTTTATGTTGTTGATTTTTTTCTTCTTTTCTGTCAAATTCGTATTATTATAGCGGTTCTCATTATATAGCTATAGGTATTTATAATCTTTTTTTTTTTACCTTGTAAAAATATTTTTCAGAATAATGTTTCAAAAAAATAAGCTTTTCTATAAATAAGGTGATATTATTTTAGCAATTAAAAACATAATTGTTATCAGACTTATGATTGTTAAGAGCTGCATAATTTTAATCAATTTAATTTTTAAAAAATCTCAAAATTATCCCTTGCGGTCGTGATTTTCTTCTTCTTCTGCTATAGAAAGATTAAACTAAAAGTATGAAGAAAAAATCAAGTATATTTTGATAAAAAATATATAAGTTATAATAGTATACTTATGTAGTACTAATCAATATACTTAATAGGGTGTGTGCGCATGACGTCATAATAAATGCACTTCGATGCCATAATTGATAATTATATGTAAGCAACGAATAACATTGCTTATAGCATAGGACAAACGTGGGGTTTCGCTATTTTCTTTGGAAACTAATTGGGGGGGGGGGGGGGGGAGATTATTATTTTTCTTGCATACTTGAAAATCTAATTCAACTTCTTATATAGCATCAATCCTCTCTCAAAATTGGCAAAATGTGACATTTTAATTCCCATATCGACCCATGTTATTTGGTATACTCGCACTGGCGTTGACTTTAACATGAATGCAACCACCCTTATATAGGGTAAATTCTTTAATCTTCTTTATATTTTTATTTTTTCGACAATGCATTCATTTTCAAACAGGTTGAAACATGAATCACTTACCACATTATTTTAAAAACAAATTAGAAAAGGTCTTTATAAAGTAACTTTTTTTTTTTACTTATATACGAGGTTTTTAAACTCAATCCCTTATTTTTGAAAGCCATTAGTCGATAATAGCATACATCAAAATAATAAAAAGCAAGGGGTGTCCTTTTATGACTCATTTTAAAATGTATTATTTATCTTATTTGTTATGAAAAAAAGAAAAAACGTGTCATTACTTGTTTATGAAAAAAAAAAAAAATAATAATAATAATAATAACACGTGTATAAAAAATTTGGGTTAAAAATTCAAATGTTTCGCATTTACCAAATAACCCTTTTCCGTCTTTTTATCATTAATAAGAAGTACAAAATAAATATCATAATTTGTGCTGCATTAATATCATTAATGACAGAAACGAACAGGGGGTAATTTTATTTCATATTTTAAAATAAAACATTATCCTGAACCATTTGAAATACATCATGAATTTTTAATTTTGAGTTCATTGAAATACTTTTTGAAAATCAAAAAATGATCTCACAGTCGTTATATGCATGTTGGTCATAAGAAAAAAGTTGCCAATCGTATAACATCATTTCTGGACTTTCAAAAATAAATTTAAAGTACTTACAATGATCTCAAAAATTAGAAATTCACATGTCTAACGATTCAGGACAATGTCTTCTTTTAGAATATGAAATTAAATTACCCCCACCTTTATTGCTATTGTTATTCTTTCTTTTTTTCTTGTCTATACCTAATTGTATTATTTTGGAATGCTATATATCAATAAATTTGCCTTATACTCATGATAATCATTAATCAATAATAATTAAACTCAAATATATAGCAATAATTGTGTTGTTAATTCAAAATTGTTGTTGCTAAACGTTTTTTCATAAATTTTACGTATTTTTGTTCGTGTATATATTATAATATTTATATACCATAATTCATGTTAAAAAATCATTTCATTCTTTAAGCAGTTTGACTGTATATATTTCCCACGTAAAAGCAAATAGTATAATAATAATATAGAGTGGAGACCAGCAGATATATACTTCAAATTGGAAATCTAAAAGATACAAAAATAATTCTTTATTTTAAATAATGACTCAACAAAATTTTAACAATGATATTTTATTTTAGAAGAGAAAAAAAAAAAGAAAAAAAAAGTTGACCAAAAACTTGTCTTGTTTGCTTTAAAAAAAAAAAAAAAAAAAAAAAGACAAGAAGTAAAGTAAATTTTTATATTATGACTCATACAAAAATTCTTGGAAAAATACTGTACAATTTATTTTCTTACTGTAATTCACAAATGTGTGAAAAATAATTTTTTTTATATATTTTTTTTACTAATACATATTAACTCTCTTTTATTATATCAAAATATATATAAAAATAGTATTGCTTCTTCTCGCTCTCTCTCTCTCTCTCTCTCTCTCTCTCTCTCTCTCTCTCTCTCTCTCTCTCTCTCTCTCTCTCTCTCTCTCTCTCTCTCTCTCTCTTTCTCTCTCTCTTCTTTTTTGTCGTACAACCAAGGGCATCGTTTGCTACTTCGACACCTTGACTTCATTTTTTTTTGTTGGAATTTATAAGCATGAATAACTCTCTTAATCAAATTATATTGAGTAATTATTTTTATACATAATATTATTGTCCGTTTTTTTCTCGTAAAGAAATGCGTGAGAAAACTAAAACTTTGATTAATGATTAAAACTATAATATACAATATAGAGTTTGTAATTTTTTTTTAAGTATAGATTTGCTCATGAACTTTATTTTTATGGAGTTTTTGTTAGTTATAGAAAGTTCTCCAACTTGGTTGTTTCCCTAAATTTGCATTAAATACCTTTTATAAAAGATTATATAATTTCAAATTATATATGTTTTAAAACCATGACTTTTTTTTTCAACATTTTGACAGTTACTATATATGCTGCCATTTTTAATTTCAATTGTCAACTTTCATTTATTATTAATTTACATATTATTCTTTACTTTTTTCCCCTATCTGTTTTCATTTCTTTTCCTTATATACCTATTGGATTTTTGTTAGAATGCAATTTTCCACCTAAATTTCCAATAATTAAGTAGCCATACAGTATATAGTTTATTCACTTAATTAATTAAATTTCAAAATAAAAAAAATTATTCCTATATTTGTTTTTGACTAAATTCAGGTTTATTTGGTAACGGGTTTAAAATAACGACACTATAAAATAGTTTGGTCATTTCCAAAAAAAGGGGAAACAAAATCTTTATAATTAGGTAATACCGTAATTTAAAAACTATAAAACTTGACTGTTTTTGAAAAAAATTAAATGACTCATAATAATAAATAATATATATTATATAAAAAATACTATATAATAATTTTCATAATAATTATTAACATTTTTAAGTCATAAATAAATTCTTATATATTTTCTTTCAATGTTGATAGTAGGTAGCAAACACATAGATATAAAAAATAGAGATAATTAAGGTAAAGGGTTAAGATGGATTTAAAAGATATATATTTTGATAATAATAATAAGAATATATATATGGTAGACCACAAGAAAAGAGGGGGTTGATGGTGATGTTTTTGTACCCTCTCCTTTCCCCTCTCCTTTTTATTTTATTTTATTTTTTTTACTACGAGAGAGAGAGAAGGCGGGAGGAGAGAAGAGAGAGAGAGAGAGAGAGAGTGCGGGATTGAGAGAACTGAGATTTTCAGTAGGCTACCTATGTGGTATGTGGAAACATCAAGTCGTTGTTAAATCGGTGCCAAAGAACGCGCAAATTTACGTTACTTGCGCGAAACATATTTACAGGGGGCGAATAACCTTTCTTTAATAATAATAACAAAAAAAATTATATATATATACGCCCTTTTATATGTTATTATTTATCTTAAGTGTATATTAGTGTTTTTTTTTATTTACATCATCTGTGTGTAAAAAAAAAGTATATTAAAATGTGTTTGTTATAATTAAAAAATATACGCAGATATATTTTTTAAAAATGTGTGTTAAGTCATTTTAATTTATTATTTAAAAAAATACATTTCTTCATCATCGAGTCTTCAATTGTTTGTATATTTATTTTTATTATGGTAAGTACAAAATTTTTTGTTCTTATATATTTTACGGTCTATTAATTTATGTGTTTATCAAAAATATATTTTAGTATTTTCTTAAATGCATTATGCATTAGATAAAATATAATCATATTTTTTTCATGATATATTTTGTTTGAATTATTTACAAAAATAGATTTTTGAATAAATATTTCGGTTCAGTGGATACTATATATTTAAAAATAAACCGTATAGCAAAAAATAAAAAAGTCAAGTGCAATAGTTTTAAATTTAAATTCTCTGGATTTTTAAATTATCTTTCTTTTTGAGATTCTTATATTTTTCCATAAAAAAATTAAACAAATAATATCAGATATTTATAAAGCTACATATTTGAAAAATAATAATAATAAAATAACATGTAAGACACCAAAATATATTTTTTTCTATCAAAGATTTGTGCAAGAATTTAAGTAGAGAGAGAGAGAGAGAGAGAGATAAAGAAGAATAATAAGAAAAAATCACATTGAGATTATTTAGTAAAAGTATATAGAATAGATCAGATTTTTTTTTCTTCTTTTTTTTGGGGGGGTATCCTTTTGAACTATATAATATAGCCTAAGGATAATAAACATATGTCGGCAAAGATGAAAGAAGTATGCGGCAACCACACCTTCCCTCAGGCCAACTTAGATTTTTACTTTGATCTTTGCCGACAACGTGGAATATAAGGAACGAGAGAGAGAGAGAGAGAGAGAGAGAGAGAGAGAGAGAGAGAGAGAGAGAGAGAGAGAGAGAGAGAGAGAGAGAGAGAGAGAGAGAGAGAGAGAGAGAGAAAAGGAACATTTTAGTATAGTACTTCTATTTTATATATATATATATAATATTCATATACCTTTTATATATAATAATTTTTATATTATATGTTTTTTTTTTCGTATAAATGTTTTATTTCTATTGTATTATTATAAATGATTATTAGTTTTTAAATAATATAGATTAATATGTATAAATTTTAGTATATCTGATATGCATATAATAGGAAGAAGAAGATGAAAAAAATACATTGTATTACAAAATTAATGATGGTATGCAATCGTTAATCTTATTTTTTTTTTCATGTTCTTCTTCTTCTAAATAACCTTTAGGCTTTTTTTTTTTAACTTTTTTTTTAGATTTTTTTTTATTTATTTTTTTTACATTTTTTAAAGTGATAGGGTTAAAAATAGCAAACCATAAACGCCTGAAACTTATGCAACCATTTTAACAGCCGTGTAATGCAAGTTGCCTACGACATAGGAACTTAGAGAAGTGAAAATATAATTTATATGAATAACGAAACTTTGATAAGCTTATAGGTAAAATTTTAACAAATCAATCATTGCATAAGCATTTTATTTGCTAACTTTTACAATATTATTCATTAAAAATAAGATTTAACATATTTATTGTATAGATAATATAGCATACCACAGAAATATAAAGGAATTGAGAAAAATATATATTTTTTTTTTTGTATCCTATTGCCTTTCTGGCAATCTAGTATGGAAACTTCAATTAACGTAATCATATAGAAATATTATTGTACGTAATGCTCCACATGGTATTTCCATAATAAGTTTATATATATTAAAACTTTATGTCACCATAAGGTAATTAGATGGCTTAGGTATACTAAAGAAAATATCGTTATTCAATTTTTTTTTTCGGGAAATTATATTTTGGTGACCATTCAATCAATGTACTTTTAACCTGCAATACACGTCTCCGCAGCTGGACCATACAGAGTACTTTTCAGCGGGAAATCCTCTTTGGATTACATAAGTACATCTATACTTATACATTACTTGTTACTATTGGTGTTTACTTATAACGTTTACAATCAAATACATGCACTAATATAATTACGAGCAAATGCCATTGAGCGATATAGAACTATACATATAATTTTGTTCCTTGATTTAAAAACTATAGGGTGTGTGCGCATGACGTCATAATAAATGCACTTTGATGCCATATTTGATCAACGAATAACATTGCTCAGCATAGGACAAACGTGGGTTTTCACTATTATCTTTATTATCTATATTATTTTTCTCGAATATAACTTGAAAACCTTATTCAATTAACTTTGTTAATATTATAGCATCAATTCTCTCAAAAAAATTGCGAAGTATTTTTAAACTGACAAAATGTGTCATTTTCCTATACTGGCCCATGTTATTTATAGTACTACTAGGGCGTGTGCGCATGAAGTCATAATAAATGCGTTTCGATGCCATAATTGAGCAACAAATAACATTGCTTAACATAGGACAAACGTGGGTTTTTGCTGATTTCTTTGGAAAATAATTTTTCTGTCATTATATATATTATTTTTCTCGCATACTAGCTTGAAAACGTAATTCAACTTGTGAACAACATCAATGCTCTCAAAAAAATTGCAAAGTATTTTTAAACTGACAAAATGAGTAATTTTTCCATGTTATTTGATACTCACTTATGGTGTTGACTAAAGGCGGGAAATCAGGTATACTGCGGGATTTGACTAAAAAATTGTAAAGAAACAAAAATCTGAAATTTTGCACATTGGTACATTTGGAGGATATGGTATCTTCAAAAATGTAAAAAATTTGGAGGGTCATCGTGCTAGATTTTAATTATGACTTTTTGAAGTGTAAGTCCCATAAGAGCCCATGTTAATTTCAATAATTATTTTCTCTCTTATCTGATGGTCACGGGTTCTGAAAATTTTATCATATAGGTAGTTGTTACTATTAGCTTCCAAATGGCATCATAAAGGTTTGAAGTTTTCTTTTTAAATTTCGAGATACAAGCCATCTACAACCCTTAAACATGAATGCAACCACCTTATATAATTTGCGTTAGGTATATAGTGCAATGCGGGTGAGAGCATCAATACCCTGTTACTTTGCGATATAGATATACAGCTGATATACTATATAAAACTATATCTGCATGTTTAAATGTTAGCTTCTATATCAGCTATTTTTTTTTTTTTTTTTAAATATAATTTTCGATGCCTAATCTATACAAATTGAAAGCATGTACTGTATAAATATAATTTATTTTTGTGTTATTGTAAAATGTAACATTTTGTTTTAAAGAAATAGGAAAAAAAATCTTCATCAATGGCAAACGAGAATTTTGAAATTTCATCAGGTCTGATGAATAATATATAT
>OX439136.1:20066558-20081785 GCA_949318235.1 Ecdyonurus torrentis | reverse complement strand
ATACCGAGAAAGGGTGCTTCCCGGTTTAAATACCCTCTCATCTGTTTTGGTTGGAAAGAAGTATTATAGTATATGCCCATATGGTAATTTTTATAAAAACATAATTTCATATTCATATAACAGTGTTTCTATATATTAAGTTATATTCATCATACTTTTAAAAGTATTTTTGCATAAATCAAAATGTGCATTTCAATCTGCTCAAAATTTTTGTATAAATAGCTTCAATACAACAAAATTTGTTGTATTGAATTTAGAAAAAATGATTTACAATTTATTTATATTGGGATTAATAAACTTGTTATATGAAAGAAAATATCTATATTAGACATTTTTCATGAAAATATTGTATTATACTTTAATTTTTGTGTAATTTTGATTTTCCCCTGGGAAAATAAGTATATTTATATAAAGCGTCACAAAATTACAAGAATACTTTTTAACATTAAAATCTTGCAAAATTATATATCAAACATCATTCTGTCTAACATTAAAGGTTTTGCAGAATAAAGATTTACCTCCATCTACTATATAAAATATTTTTAATTAAGAATTCCCAAGGGAAAAAAAATTAAAAATAAGCCTCTATGACAAAATGACTATTTTTAACTTACAATTTCTCTGAACTTAATATTAAAAATTATTTGTTTTCAGAATTTTTATGTAATTTTTTGTAAAATAATAAATAATCAAAATTTTACGTAATAATATAATTAAAATTCTTTATTATAACCATTTATAGATAACCATTTTCCCCCAATCATTTTATTTTATGTGCCTACGTATTTAATTATTGCCCAATTATTGAATAACATTAAAAAAATTAAAAATTATATAAGTCACATTAAAATTGAATACAACCTCTCTCTCTCTCTCTCTCTCTCTCTTACTCTTTCATTTGATGGAAAGCTTAATGTATTTCTGATTGTTTAAAATATTTATATAGTAATTAATGGAACTGAAATCTATTATTAAGTATGTATATATATATATATATATATATATATATATATATATATATATATATATATATATATATATATATATATATATTCATTTACATGAAATTACAAAATGCTAAATATATAGTTCTTGGTCTAGGATCTTTGATAAATGATCTGCAAATACAAAACTTTAAAAAAAAATTCCACAATTATAATATCATTAGCATGATGTTAGTTAAATATGTTTTACATTTTTTTTTTCAAATGAACCAAACATTTTATACATATATTTAGTTTTGTAATAAAGTAAAAATTAATTCTAAAAAATATGCACACCTTCTTATAATTTAAATTAATGATTATATAATATATTACTTTAAGTGGAATATATATAAATTATTTTCATCGATAATGAGGTTATAGCGAAGAATTTGTCATCACCGTGAAGCTTACAATTTTCAAATTAGCTTTAAAATAATAGAAGTGCATGTATATATATGTCTATATTGTCTATAGTATCTAGTGCATCTTTCATTGAAATATTTTCAGCCTCGGTGCAGTTGTTATAACTATACAAAAAAAAAAAAAAAAAAAAAAAAAAAAAAAAACAAACAAACAAACAAACAAACAAACAAACAAACTATACATGCTATAATAGGAATTTAGGGGATCTTATAGCTTTTTCTGAGTGCCCCACAAAAAAATAAACACCATTTATGAGTTTTGTTTAAAAATAAATCACTTTGAAGTATCAAAAACGTTTTATTGGCATTGGTGTTTCAATCGAAAACTTGCAAAAGTAGGTTTGGTGAGAAAATAAACAAACTCACAACTCAACAATGCGAACAAAGTGCTAGCAGTAGCAGACGACTTTGTGTTCCTGTCTCAAATTTAACATGCTTTCTTATTGGACAATGAAACAGTTATAACTTGAGTTATAGAATTATTTTTCAGAGCTGAAATATTTACTGTAGCTTTACTCAAAGCTTTTGTTTTTCTGCATTTGAAGTCAATTGGGTGAAAAAATAATTTGTAACCAAATCACTTGAAATATAGAAAAACAAAAGCTTTAAGGCTCAGCAAGCTATACAGTAAAAATTTCAGCTCTGAAAAATAATTGTAACTCGAGTTGTAGCTGCTTCATTGCCCCATAAGAAAGCATCTTCTTAAATTTGAGACAGGAACATAAAGTTGTCTGCTGGCACTTTGTTTCAGTATTGTTTGAGCTGTGAGTTTGTTTATTTTCTCACTACGCCTACTTTTGAAAGTCTTCTAATGATATGTTGTTCATTGCATTTTGTATGTAATTCAGATAACTATTTATATATATATATTATATATATATATATATATATATATATATATATATATATATATATATATATATATATATATATATATATATATATATATAAAAGCAAACTTGAAAACTTTTATCTGATTGACCTACCTCAATTAAATGTGTCTTAAAAGTTTTTACATTTTAAAACATCGTTAAAATGTATTGTTTACTAAAAAATAACATAAAGTATAAACACTTTTTATATTAATAAAGTTATATTTATACTCATAGTAGTTTTAAATGTTCTATAGTTTTTATTAATCCATTATAAATTAAAATAGCTATAATATTTTATATCAACTATAATGAAGGTAAAAAAAAATGATAATTTGAAAAAGCACATTTAACGATTTTTTTTTTGTATGATGATCGAAGAAAATTAGAGTATATTTAACCTATATAACCTTTTTACAAGAAAAAAAATGTTATACTCAAACTGGTAGTTATTTTAACTTATTTTAACAAATTTAACATGTTAGAAAAAAGACATATATTGATACCTCTCATCTCATAAATATTTCTTATAAGAGAATACTGAACTATTCTGGCACCAAATTTTCAAATAAGAACAATCACATCTATAAAATCATCATCATCATCATCATGGATCATGATCTATAAAGCATTAAATTGACTTGCGGTTTGCGCACCCTTATATTTGAATACAATTTGGTTTAAGAGGCCGTTTTACTCTCTGGAAAATATAAATGTAAACAAACTGTCTAAAAGATCAAAATCTAAGATAAGGCAGGAAACTTAAATGACTGAAATCGAGTGGTCATACGTCATCAGAGTGACCAATAATCACAGGAAACGAATACAATAGATTGGTATGTAAGGCAGTGATAACAGGTTTCAAATCAAGCTCGAGCCTTGCAAAGAACGAAGAGAGTATTTTTTTTACATAATATTGAATCTATAGACAGCAAACATTCTTATAATATTATAATATAACGCATTTATTTATTTTTTGTATAATATTGTAAAAGGAAAAAATAAAATCATAGAAATATGCAATTTGCTTCTTCCATGCAAATATGATAATGCATATTACAATAAAAATATATTAACTTTTAAAAGTCTACGTGCAAATGATACAATATAAATAATAAGTAATAATATTATATAAACGAAAACACAAATTTGAAGATGAAAATAAATTGCCGTTGATCTCCAAATCGTGACAGTTCATCAGAAAGGTGTATAATTATATAAATTATTTGCAAGCAATATAATATATTTGCATTAAAATAAAAATAAGTGATATTGTCCAAATATTTTAATTTATTAATAATATATCCATTTTCTTAGTGTGCCGATAATATCAATTTATTTTCTTCCAAATTGTTGTTTTAGTATAATATTGTACTTTTATAATTTTATTTTTTTATCATTATATATATTGCACGTATATAAATCTAAAAATATCGTGTGTATTTTTTTAAGCTTTTTTTTCCCCTTCTTTTTTTCAAAAATTGTTTTATTTAATTATAATATGATAGTTCAATATTAATTAATAAGCCTGTAGTTACCACAATCTTAATCCTTTTGATCAAAATTTTTTTTCTTACTTCTCTTCTTCATTTTTTTTTCTTCTAATTATGGGGTAAATAACTTTAAATATATTTTCTTTAAGATGAAAGCAATGCTTGATCTGCGATGACCATAACTAAATCGCAATCATGACATTTTTAATAATTTTATAAGGTCCCAACATTATACAGATTATTGAATGTTAGCTTGATTATGTCTAGCCAGCAACTCGCATAGTCATTTTTTTTCTCATTCACCTATAAACTACTCTGATATTAGACGAGATAATATTTTACATAACATCCGCTGTTTTGGGAGTTTACTAAGCTGACCTTCGTACACTTTCTTAGCAATAATAAAAGTATATATCGTGATGATAGAAAATATTGAAACATACTCCACTAAAAGCAAAATAGAACATACTTCTATAAGTGTCCACAGTGGCGCATTTCCCTAGTACAATAAATATAACATCGTAATTCCAATTTAATTAATTAATTAAGCATCGGATATAAATTATATTTAAACCATTGAAAAGCTATTAAAAAAACGAAGGCATTCAAAGAGCGCTTTTTTAATGAACCCAATAGCAACTTTTTAATTGGTTAAAAACAGAACAAAAAAAGATATCGAAAATCGGCTCAGTGAAGGTCTAGATAATATATTTGTAATAATGTGTTAAAAATTTGGCATCTCTATGTGTATTAGTTGCGGAGAAATCTTGGAAGTACGATTACATTGATTTGAATGGGCAGCAAGCAGGCAGCGTATAGAGAGTAAAACGGCCTCTTAATATTACTTCATAATTTTATATACTTTTTTTTATGATGCTTTAACATTCCTTTCCCAACTACTGTACACAATACAAAATTATATTTGAAAATTTGTTGAGAGGAATAACTTAAATATTTGTGGTTGTTCTTTGCTGTTCGACCTCAAAAAAAAAAAAATAATAATAAAAAAAAAAAAAAAAAAAGTTTATTATCCAAAATTTTATAATCCGGAACTATTAAAACTTTAAAATTTTTTTAATAAATAATAATAATAATAAAAGCTGCTATATTTTTTTATATTCGCGTATAATGCACTTTATTTATAGATTTAATTTCCAAAGTTTATAATCTTCATATTTATTGAAAATAGCACTCTAATATTTTTATAGAGGAAAAAGCATATAAAATTTTAAAGGTGTTTTTGTATCAATATTATTTATAATATAATTTTTATATTTATTTTTATATTTTCACATATAATTTGCAATATAAAACTCCCACAATTTTTATAGCCTTAATATACAGGGTATTTAAAAGTCTGTGGTATATTTTTATATGCTTTTAAAACTTCTTTTTTTTTCCAAATATATTTTTTGTACATAAGATTATAGTCTTGATTTTCATAGCTTAATTTTTAAAACTGATTTTAAAAAAAGTGTTATACCTATAAACTGGTTGTTATTTTAACACCATCATCTTTATAGAAAAATGGAAAAATTACGCTCATTTTACGCACGGGGTAAATACTTTTTTTACTTCCTTACGCCTTGATTCAAAACCACTTGTTTGATTTAAACTCTCTATGATGCAGTCAATTTTAAAAAATTTAAAACTCACAAACTGCGATAGAAGATTTGATAGAAAAAAGGTGTTTCGTAAAAACACTTGCAAAAAATAATAATATTAATAAAAAATAATAAATAAGATCTCTGAAACAAAGTACTAAAAGATGTTTTCTCCTGGGAAAATGACGAATAATGAGTTAATCTTTTCTCGATACTGAGTTTTTTTTTTATTTGTATATGAAATCAAACGTGTTGAAAAATTAAAGTTTTGTTTGTTTCATAAGTATCTTAAAAAAAATGCCTTAGACTTTATTATATGTAATAAACACCCTGTATAGTTGCGTTATTTTGTCTTATGGCCTTGTAAAATAAAGTAATCAATGTGTTAAATTGATTTTTTTTTTCTGCGAATTATATAACAAGAACAAGAAAAATCTATTATTGTTAAATTCTAGTATAAAATATTATTATTATACTTTATAACCTGATTCAAAATTAGTTTAATTCAGAGAAATACATTAATTAGTATATAGAGAATTTCAAATCATAAAACTTTTTTTTTTTTTTTTTTTTTTTTTTTTGCAATTTTGGAATAAAGATTCTAAATTTTAATTTTTTTAGGTAAACTCCTTCTATTATAAAAGCAAATTATACAATTATAAACATGCAAACATAATTATTTTGAGCCTTTTTGTTGTTGATGTTAATTTTTTTCAAACTTTAAAATACTTTTTTTTTATAATAATAAAATATCAGTATCGCAGAGTATACTGTATTATAATAATATACTTGATCTAAAATATATAATTTATCATTAGTTATTCCATTTTGTTTCTTTTTTTACTTAGGCTGTAAAAAAGGGGAAAATAATAATAATAATAAAAAGAGAGTCTAAAAATGATTAAAAACTCAATGATATATTTTGTCGGTTACAGGCGGTGAGTGTGACGAGCCTGGTGTTACCACTTCTACTCTTGGTATCAGGAGATGCTGAAGATGTATCAGGACTCAGTACCAACTTGGTGCTCGCGGAGAACCCTGCAAGTTCATTACCTGTATTGCCACCTCATCATAAACTTAGAAAAGTAAGTCAAAATTAAGGTTCATTTTGGTTTTACAGGGTTGGGCGCTTAAATTTGCAAAGATTTCAAGCTTGATTTCCCACCGAACTGTTCGCGCGATTTTCTTTCTGTTTGGTTTTTCATAAAGCTAATAATAGACAGAAAGAAGACCTGGCCATAAAACACTGAAATTTTTAAGTTAAGTGAGTAAATTTGGTCGATGAAATTTTAGTAAAGTTTTTATTCGCGCCCGACTATTGCTAGGGAAGACTGCCAGGACGTGGAAACTAGCGCGAAACTTGGGTCCTAGATACCCCAGGTACTTTATTAAAGTTATAAGCAAGGCATCTGTCAGTCCGCGACTGTCTATTATGTTTTGAGAAGAAGTTATATCCTTTTTAAAAAATTGAATTTTCCCAATTTTCCATTTTTGGGAATTTTAACTCCTGAAGTTTGGAACTTATAACCCCATTTACTCCTGCATCTACAAATTAGTGTCAGATGAACTTTAATGGCACAAAATACACTATCTGAGGTCTTCTTCTGCATTGAAAGCTACTTAGGTGGTGCTGACTCTAATTTTGCCACTAAAAAATAGCATTTTATACCTAAAGGTCCTTTTTTCTTAGCCTGGATGGCTTCAAGGGCTCTAACTGCCCCTTTTTTACATGCAATGTGTTTTGAAAGGTACCAGACTTTTCAATGAGTTTTACGCCGTCAAAAAATTACGGTGAAATTTTGTACACGTAAAAACTGTTATAACTAAAGAACTTTTAAGCATCGGTCATCGATTTTCCGGCGCGAGGGGTGTTCTGTACCGAAACTTCATATACCATTTTTACCCACTTCCATTAAATTTTCCAGTGTTTTATGGCCAGGTCTTCTTTCTGTCTGTTATTAGCTTTATGAAAAACTAAACGGAAAGAAAATCGCGCAAACAGTTCGGTGAGAAATCAAGCTTGAAATCTTTGCAAATTTAAGCGCCCAACCCTGTATAATAAAGGCTGCACTTTTTTCATCTTTATTTCTCACTTTGTGGCCTCTAAGTAAAGAAAAACACAAAACATTTTAAATAACTTTCAATGAAGCTCTCTCTCTCTCTCTCTCTCACTCTCTCTCTCTCTCTCTCTCTCTCTCTCTCTCTCTCTCTCTCTCTCTCTCTCTCTCTCTCTCTTCCTCTCTCTCTCTCCCTTCTTCCCATTGCACTATATCATCATTTCAAATGTTGCAATACCTAATTCAGAATTGCTATAATTATATTATAATTATTCCTTTATGAAATACTGTTCCAAATGACCACATATAAATTAATATTATAAACAATAATAAAATTATACTAATATAACAATTTTTTTATTAATTTGATTCAATTGAATTGATTTGATAATTATTACAATATTATTTTTCACTTTCAATAATCATGCATTAATATTCTCAAAAAATTATAACAATTTAAAAAAATATTAATTGATTTTTTTAAGGCACTTCTTGAGCCTGAATTTGGACGAGGCCTACAACGTGTTTTTCTCTCGGATCGCAGAGTTACATGTAATGATGGATCCCCTGCAGGGTAAGTTTCTATGCCGTCTTTAAACAATATAAAAAAAAAAAAAAATGTTTGCTCTATATGTATTTACTTTTCTTCTTCTTTTTGCAGATTTTACATAAGAAAATATCCTGGTAGCAGAAGATGGATTATTTATTTAGAAGGTAAATATTTAAACTTTTTTTTTTTTTTTTTTTTTTTTTTTTTGTATTTTTAAAAATGTTTATTTTTATTTTAAAATGTAACAAAAAAAGTTTTTCCCCTTTTTTTTCATGAGGGCCTTAAAAGTTGTCGAGTACCCACTTAAATATATATATCCTCTCACTTTTTTAAATAAATAAACACAATAAGAAGTGCTTTTTTAATGCAGTTTTTTTAGTAACAGTATTATAAAAAATAATTTGGTTTCAAATAAAGATTCATATAGAAGCATCATGTAAGAATAACAATCTATTTACAAATTAATGCACATTAAAAAAATGCAACTTTTTTTTTTTTTTTTTTTTTTTGTTGCTTAAACTTAAATGTTATTATCTGTAAATATTATTTTAAAGTTATATTTACATTTCTCTATATATATAAATTTTATATGAACTCAATAATAAACTTGATTTTTTTTATATGTATAAAAATAGACATTTTGCAAATTTTTTACGCAAAAATAGAAGACAATTTTTACTCTAAGATAATGATAATTTAAAACCTTGCTCATACAATTTCGCGATATTTTAATTATTATACATATTGCATGAGAAAGTTTCCTATAACCAAAATTACATTAGTATAGGACGTCTATTAAATGAAAAAACATATCAGATCACTGCGGCGTTTACATATATCTTAGCCTTTTGACGTTACATCGTTAGATTTTTAACACCTTTTTAATATTATAACCGTTTTACAGCAATTGAGACCTTTTTTTACGTATATGTATACATGCCCCGATACTCTGTTAAGTGTTAATTAATACACGCATGGAAAAAAAAATCAAGAGTCAAAAATACTTTAACTCATTTTAGAGCTTTGAAATTTTAGCATTTTTTAAATATTTAATGTATACTAAAATTTTAAGTCCCTATAACGTGAGCGAAAAATATTAAATTAAAAAGAAAATGCAAATTGCTGATAATCGGTATAAACATTCACCAATAACTGTATAATTATACCATTTTCTATGGATACATTCCACAATTACGTTTCAAAAGTATTTTATTAAATATTTTCTTCAATATTTACAATTAAAATATATAGAATATATACATTGAACTATTTAAAAATACAATTAAGTAATATCTAAATAGTGAAAGCATTATTGAAATGAAATGAAAATTATTATTGCACCATTTATATATCAATCATTCATAATATTTATAAATATATATTTCTACATGATATATATATTAACCTCTATTCTATTCCGCAGTTGAAAGATAAATAATTATATAATAGTACCATGCACGCACATTTATCAATCAAATTTAATAAAAAACTACTGACGTAAAAGATTATGAATTAAAAATATATTTTCATTCATATATTAATAAATAAATTTGACATACTCAGTTTCTGAACGACTTTATTATTTTATGCTATGCATTTAATTTGCAGTATACTATTACGTATATAAAAAAATCTCATTATATAGAAATACTATAGAGCCTATATAAATATAGCATACATAGAAATTGAACAAAACATACTATACAACTTTGTATATTAAAAGGATGTTTAAATTTATATGAATGAATTAAATTGGTTCTATTATTTGCGTAGATTATATATTCAAAATGCCTTTTTATTATTTTACTTGAAGACTCATTTTCCTCTCTGCTATATTATTTTAAAAAACAAAAGAACTTTTTACTATAATACGTTAAGTCATATTTATAGTTTATAAAAACACCCGCAGGAAAAAATCCTAAAATATACAACCTTCCTCAGATTCACCCCTTCAAATGACAAATTTTGTGGTTATCCAAATTATACTTAATAGTTAATACATTCTGCCTCATACTTCATCCCTTATGGTTTTCCACAACTTCTAAATCCGCACGGTCAACTTTTAAAAAACCAAGATGTTGCATTTTTTTAGTAGAAATAAATGATTATAATTTTAAACAATGGACACATTTGAAAAAGCAATCCAAAACTTTGGTATATCTTTTTCTTATTTTATGTTAACATTCGGAATCGTAATGTGGATGTTGTGTGATATTTTGTGTTCTGTGTTTCAGGGGGCATGTATTGTTACGATCCGCACTCATGTAGTCGACGCTGGACAAAAACACGAGGTCTCATGAGTTCGCATCAATGGTCAGATATTCGGCATGGTAAGTAAATCACATTGAAATGCAGTATGATATTATAGGCTTGTTTGTATAAACGTGTTACTTTACCCCATACGAAAAAAAATTGCGCAATCCCATTCTATAAAAGCATTAAATGATTTTTGTTTTTTCGTGTTCTGGAGCACCAAAAAAAAAAAAAATAAAAATAAAAAAAATTTACGAACAAGCTCATCTATACAACAAATTTTTTATTTTAATTATTTATTATAGTATGAAATATGATGTATAAAGTTTAGCAGAATCGTGTCATTTTTGCATTTTATAGAAATAAAAGTAAAATTTCTATTGCTATATATTTCATAATTTCTATGAAATTCTGATTTCTGAGATATATAAATTTTCCTTATACATAGAATAAGTTTCATTTTATATCTGATATATCAATATATTTATTATATAAATTTGATTTAGATCTGTGTTCTCTTTATGGGGGATTAATTATCGGTGATGGAGAACTCTTTAAATTTCTTTTTAACTCTCGAGGAAAAAAACTCATGAAAAATTATTCTAGACCATTTTAGCACCAACATTTGCAATATAATTTATTCTATATACATGCATAATAATAACTATTATGTTACATATATATAAATATTATCTTACCAAAACGCTGTTCCAATTTATCAACAATTATAAATACTAAATTAATGCAGCATAAATTACGTAATGTCGTCTTCCCTTGCTTAAAACACGAAAAAAATATTCATCAGTATATCGCTCATATAGGTAATTCACGCCAGAGTGCAGTAGTTTTCTAAAAAGAAAAAAAAGAAAAAAAAAAACTGCAATGCAAGAGGATAGGAAATTAATGGGACCCCGCCCGCATCATCGATAACTTCCAATAAATTTAAAGTCATTTTAAAGATTATAGACCCCTGAAACATATAAGTCTTAAATGCAAGGAGGCAAAAATATATAGTTAAAATAATAATAATAAATAGGAGAAGTAAAAATGAATGTTTGTTTTATAATATTCAATATTCTGAATTATTTTTCATTTTTTAAAAACTATAAAACCATTTTAATCATAACATAATTATTTTGTTTCACAAAAAACTAATTTGGTACATAGTTTAAAAAAAAAATCTTGTTAATATATCGATCTACAATAATTTTATTATTTATTATTATTCTAGTTGGAGGAATTCTTTCACCAAATTCTGAAGAGAACCCTTATTGGTGGAATGCAAATCATGTGTAAGTATATATAATACACTTTGTCATTTTGATTGAACGTTTCCTGTTCACAAAAATTGTTTGAAAGAAAAAACAAATCTTTGATTAAAATTGAAGGATAAAGAAGCTTGAAGTTTTATATATATATATTTTTTTTATTCAATAATACGTCAAGCAAAACGAAACATCAAAGCAAGAATGTTTCAAAAGTATAATATTATTATTTTTTTTTATTTGCAAATCTACTTGATGTATATATATAAAATGGTACTCAAAACTGTTTGAATGAATGAGAAAGCATATATTATTAATTATTATTATTATAATAGAAGTGGTTCCTCTCCTCTCCTCTCCTCTCCTCTCCTCTCTCTCTCTCTCTCTCTCTCTCTCTCTCTCTCTCTCTCTCTCTCTCTCTCTCTCTCTCTCTCTCTCTCTCTCTCTCAATATATATATTATATATATAACTAAAATAAATATTAACTTTTCTTTATTTAATTTATAATTGAAAACCGTTTGACGTTTGTTACAGTTTATTTTTATATTCATTCATCTCGCATTCGCTTTTTTTATATGCATAAATGAAATCTTTATTTTATTTCATTTTTCTTATTATTATTATATTATTCTCCGTTAGTGAAAGAATTTGTAAAATTCAATTTTATTGAATTTTCCATACCAATTTTTAAACTTTATGAAAATAAATGTTAAAAATTCTTATTATATTTTTTACCTTAAAAGTAGAAAGAAAAATACACACATTTAAAATCCAATATATAAAATAGTTAAGTTATATAAGTAAATAAAAATTAACTAAAAAAGCTGAGTTCCAAAATTAAAGTCTATCTATAAAAATACGTAATAATAAACTGAACAAATATTACAACGTTGTATAAATTTCGCAGGCTTGTTCCTTACTGCTCAAGCGACTCCTGGAGCGGAGCCCAAGGACCGTCACGTCGTCACAATGACCCAAACACTCCTAATTTCTCCTTCATGGGGTCCTATATTGTAAGCCAAGTCGTAGCTGATTTAATACCACTGGGACTCGCTAATGGATCAAGGCTCATTCTTGCTGGCAGTAGGTAAGACAAATTTATAAATAATTAAATTATAATGTATTTTTTTGTTTTTTTTTTGTGGTATCAGTTTGCATGGCATACACTATACATTATTATTTTTTTATTGGCATTAAAAAAATACAATTTTAATTTTACATTTTTTTCCCATAAATGTGTGAATATATATATATAATATAAAAAAAAAAAAAAAAAAAAAGAAGAAGAAGAATAAAGATTTTAATTTAGGTTTTCATTTTGTTTTTAAATGTTATGTATTTAATTTAATATATTAGATTGTTTATCAAATTCCTTGAAATTCCATATCATATCTAGAACCTCTCTTAAATGGCCCAAAAATAACCCGTAATAATGACAAAATGTTAGTATGCAGTATGCACTCTATTGACATTATAGAAATTTTGATTAAAAATTTCCGTTTATTCTTATATCTTATTATATTATTATATCTAGCCTTTTATTTTACAACTCTGGAGCATATGCCATAAGCCATAACCAAGATATATACTGCATATTATTATAATATACTGTATACCTTGTACCATTACGAAATTTCAGTTTTTTGTTACTTATATTTAATTTGCTGCACATATATACTTACAGTGCTGGAGGAACTGGAGTTCTATTAAACTTGGACCGCGTTGCTGACTCACTACGACGCGCAGCTCCTAGACTTGAAGTTCGCGGGCTTGCAGACTCAGGTTGGTTCCTCGACCGAGCACCATATCAACTTGGATCAGGTTCAGCGGGATCACCAGGATGTAGAGAGGCTGGTCTATGTAGAGCTGGACCAGCTACCCTTGCATTACAACAAGCACTCAGGTATTGGGGAGGAAGAGTGCCAACTGATTGTGCCCTCACTTACCCCACAGAACAGTGGAAGTGTTTCTTCGGACAGTCCGTCTATCCATCGATGAGAGGTGAGACAATTTTATTATTAATTTTTATTTATTTATTCATTTAACTCATTCATTCATTTAATTCATTCATTCATTCATTCATTCATTCATTCATTCATTCATTCATTCATTCATTCATTCATTCATTCATTCATTCATTCATTCATTCATTCATTCATTCATTCATTCATTCATTCATTCATTCATTCATTCATTCATTCATTCATTCATTCATTCATTCATTCATTCATTCATTCATTCATTCATTCATTCATTCATTCATTCATTCATTCATTCATTCATTCATTCATTCATTCATTCATTCATTCATTCATTCATTCATTCATTCATTCATTCATTCATTCATTCATTCATTCATTTATTCATCAACATTGCAAAAGCTCAATCCATTCTATTCAATGAATATACAGTAATATTATACTTTTCTTGAGAATAGAATTATTAGTTTCTTCAAAGTTCTTTGGTTCACAAGTAATTTAATTAATAATTGATGTTGTTTGTTCCAGCGCCACTGTTTGTATTCCAGTGGTTATTTGATGAGGCTCAGATGGCTGCTGACAATGTCGGTGCACCGGTCTCAAAGCAGCAGTGGGATTATATTCACTCCATGGGAGACTCTTTGCGTCGCTCATTGGAAAATGTTACGTAAGTAATAAATCAATACTGCGATTTGTATTATTTTTTTTTTTAGCCTTGCTATATCTAATAATAATACGAGAATTTGAGATTGCTGTAATTCAAAATTTTAACCTACAGGTATATTAATATTATTGCTTTGTTATTCTGTTATATTTAGTTAAACTATATTTTTTTGTACTTTTTTTTGTATGCAAAATTTATTTTAAGTTTCTGACCTTTTTTCTGCGTGGACTTTTGCTTTGTCGCTAAATTCATCAAAAACTATTGAATTACTAAATAAAACTTGTTTAATTTAATTTTTATCACAAAAGTAAGAATCTGATATTTTAAAGTTTAATTATTATTTTCATATAATATGAAAATATATTACTGGCAATTTCTTTTAGAAATTCAGTTAATTTATTACATACTGAACAAAATTTAATGTAAATTTATAAAAGAAAAGTTTACTGACATGGTCACATGTAGCTTATATATTATTAAATTATGCAAATTATAATTAATAGCACATGTTTGCAGGTCTGTATTTGTCCCGTCGTGTATTTCTCACACGGTGATTACGTCACGTGATTGGCGACATGTTCGAGTCAGTCACGTTTCTCTACCTCAAGCTTTGCGATGTTGGGAGATGCAACCTCTTCATCACGTACAAGCAAAACACGTGGCGAGAACACGTGTCAATTCACCTCATCCTGCTAGACATAGGCACGGCACATTAGCCAAGTGAGTATTAATAATACTTTACCTGTAGCAGTTTTTTTTTTTTTTTTTTTTTTTTTTTTACAATTTTTTCTTCCTTTTTTTTTACAGTTATCATAAGTTCAAGGTGTGATTTTTTTCTGTATAAATTCTTTGGTCCTTAAACTGTGAATTTAACACAAAAAAAAGTTTTAAAGTGAGTGAGAATGTGTGTGTAAGAGAGAAGGAGAGAGAGAGAGAGAGATTATTGAAATTAAAAATTGGTGCATTAGACAAAAAAAAAAGTCAATTAAATTATATTAATCAATTTAAATAAACGCTATGATATATTTTTATATAAAAATTAAATAATGAACTTTAGAATCGTGGTATAAATTTTGTATTC
>OX439136.1:19696558-20064058 GCA_949318235.1 Ecdyonurus torrentis | reverse complement strand
AGAATATGCTTTATAATAATATAGGACCTTAAGTAATAAAAATAATTGTATACTCAAATACATAAAATACTCAGTATTAAAAGACTAGATAAATAATAAATTAATGTTACTCTTTTCCTTTAAATAACTTTAAAAGAAATGTACATTTCATTTTTTTTTATTAAAATAATTATAATATGTTTTATAATTTTTTTAATAAAGACTATATAATTATACTGTGTACGCTGTTGTACAAAAAAATATTGCCTCCGTTTTTTTTTTTTTCGTTTTTTTAAATTTTTTTTTCTTTTTTTTTTCTTTTTATATATATTTTTTTTCTTTTCTTGTGTAAATATCTTAAATGTTTCCTGATTTTTATAAAAACATAAAATTACTTTTTTTTTTTAATTCTGATGTTATTTTATTTTTATATACCAATCAGGATAATAATTATAATTTGTATTTTTTTTTTTAGTTATTATAAATTATATTATTATAAATATTAAAAATTTAGGTTTAAAGTAGAAGAAAAAAGCCCTAAAATGTGATACATCAATATTTGAAGTTTTATAAAGGGTATAAATTTATTAAATAATTTTATAATCATTATTATATATATTTTTTTCTCTAATTTATTATACTTTGTTTATTTTAATTTAAGTTGATATTTAAATTGTCACGAACCTACCTCTTGTGAAATCAGATTTTTAATATTTCAGAAGAAAAATATAAAGTTAATTTTAAAAAATCAAATCAAAATTAGTTTTTGCGTTTATTTGACTTTTTTTTTTTTAAATCTGATTTCACCATATCTAATACAGTACAAACATGTTAGCAGCTTCAAATATAAGTTTTCAATTTATAAAATAAAGTATCACTAATAAATTTAATATAAATTTAAATTGTATTGGAGAATCTATGAATATGCAAATATATATCTTTAATGTGTGTAAATAATAAGCATATTTCTCAAAGTTATTGTAAATTTTTATTTGTAAGCTGTGAAAATGTAAAATATTATAAAATAATATACATAAAAATAGTAATTAGAAAAATAAAAAATATTAATACATTAAAATTTCTGTAAATTTTGTCATTATAATATTATAAATGCAGCAGAATTTTGGTAGTAATAATAATTTTTCCTCCCATGCAAGTTTTTTTTTCTATTTATGTTACCATAGGATTTTTAAAAAAAAATTATAACCTATAATGTTTATTTTGTGTACTGAAAGAAAAAAAAAGTAAAAATATTAATTGTGTAATATTAAGCATTTGTTTTCATTTTATTTCTATTTTTGCATTTTATATTAGCAAACTTAAAAACCATACAGCGCAAATATAATATTATTCAGGTTTGGACTGACAAGCAAGGGGCCTCGTCCGTAAAATGGGTGTAACACCCTCTTTAGGGGCCACAAAGGGGGCGAAACACCCTAGTTACGCCCCTTTTTGGGCCTTAGGGGCCTCCAAACAGGGGGGCCACGTCCGCAATTGCGGACTTGCTCTTATGGCCAGTCCGAGCCTGAATTCAATATTATATAAAATTAACAAATTACATTTTTCAAAAGTATTCACTTGTTTCAAGTTAATCATAAAAGATAATTAGTTCTTGATGATAGATAAATATTTTATGACAAATCAAATTAATGACACTCATATAAAATAACATAATGATTCGTAAGTTTTAAAAAGAGAGGTCATTTGCAGGTGTGAGGATATCTCCAGTCCCAGCCCTGAAAACTTTTAAACAATTTACCGCGTTTCATAAATTATTATGATAGATGGCAGCACAAAGCAGAAAACTTTATAAAATTTCGCGCGATTGACGTCCCTTTAAAAAGCACACAAACGGGCAACGGACAACGGACAAAAAACAGGTGATAACAAGTTTATTTTGTGTTTTGATGCAAATTTTTCATTAAAATATCCGTCAGAAAGGTATTTTATGGTGATTTATTGAATTTATACTTATAAGCAAATGTTTGAGACTATTTACAATACATAATTTTTATTATTTACGTAAGCGTAGTAGTTGAATGCGGAGGCGGGTGTGGACGATATCACTTGGAGTCGGCCTAGAGATGAATTGACCCTTTATTGGTCAGTATACAACATAGTAAGTAAGTTGACAATTCCATATCATGTATTATTATTTTCTATCTTTTTGTTTTCTTTTATATTGACTTATGGGGGAGCAGGCGTCTCGGGGCTAGCTTTAGGCTGCTTCGGTCACACCCGCCTCCATTTCGACAACCTACGTATGCGTAGTAATCGAATACGGAGGCGGGTGTGGACGATATTGCTTGGAGCCGGCCTCGAGATGACTTGCCCCTTTATAGGTCAATTAGTATGTAACATAGTAAGTAAGTTGACAATTCCATGTAAAACCTTATACAAATGTAATTTATTATGTTTGATTGTAGGAGAGTGGAAATAAAGAATTTTTGAATTTTGAATTTGAATTATTTATTTTATTCAAGAAAACGTGCATTTTGTGATAAAACAGGTTCTTTATACATACTTCCATCCCTTCCACTTATATCATATTTTTTTGAACAATTTATCATATTATCACATAAAATTATGAATGAAAATGATGGATTTACCTCACCTGATTGTGTTAAAAGAATAGGAGTATTTAATAATCGTAGATTCAGAGTCTTAGACGATTTTAGTAATCGTACTGGTACACCAGAATGTGATGGATCTCCATTACCAAAGATCTATGAAGAAAATGAAGATGGTAAAGAAAATGTTTCTTATCATGAAACTACACCTAAAAAACGTGTAATTTATAAAACAAGAAAAGAAAGTGGTGATGTACCTCCTGCTAGTTCAACACCATTATCTAGAAGACATCCAACTCCGAAAACACCTCAACGTATTCCTCATAATCCATTTGAAGCTGAATTATTATCAAGACTTCATCTTCCGATATGTAGTCCTTCAGTTTTTTCTGTTGTTGTTAGTCCTACAAGAAGTCTGGATGTAAGTACATATTTTTACACTCTAAATCTAAACATTAACAGTATATGGTATATTTTAACTTAAATTATGATATCTTCTATATTTCAGGAGAATTTTGAATGGCCAATAGAGGATGTGTCTCGTATCAAACCAGTACCCATTGAGGAATTTCCAGAAAGTCAGTTTACACATATTGAAGATCCTGAGACAGAATCTCGTGTTCAAGAAGCGATAGATACGTAAGTATATAACCCGCTCGGAGATACTCATTCATCAACATAGAGTATCGGTGATAAAATAAATATCAGATATTTATTCCTTCGTAACACTTCAAATTATGACACACGTCACGTCATACAAGGTGATTTTCAACAGACCCACTTGGTCTCGGGTTCAATACAATATGGCATGTACCTGGAAGAGTAGGAGGAACAAAAAATTTCTCCTATTTCGGAACTTGAAATTTCCCGTCTTGTTATGATTCACCTTGTATGACATTTCATACCTGCGGTGCTACCTAGGCAAACTACAACGTACCTTCTATACATCTTGCGTGTGAGCAAGTTTAGTTGTGATGCAGGTTTGGAGTTAAGGTAACGGCTTTTGTTCTCAGCGCATTAGTAATGAAAATTTTGAGATCTTGTTTTCGGGAGATTTAATAACATGATGACCACTATTGAAAAGCCATCTTTGACTACCCCTTTAAGTGAAAATTTACAAACTTGTTGTACTTATTAAATATTTTAAAATTTGCCGGTTTAAAAGCAAATCATTATTAATACATATTTGATATAAAAATGGATTTAAAATTGTTCAAATAATTGTATTTAATTTTAAATATTTTTTACGATTTTCCTCAAATTTACTATTTGTTTGCATTTATAGCTGTTGGCTTCCACTGAATACCATAATATATGGTATATGTTTGAAAATTAATAATATAAATAGCAATAATATATATATGTTGTTGCACACAATAAGCCTATGTGTATCTTGTTTTTATGTCACTTTTAGCAAAATGTCTATCTCGTTTTTTGTCTCACAAAGCAATATGTGTAAGTTGTTTCCAAACGTTATGCAGATGGCGCTCGACTTACACTTATTTAGAGATCTTTAACAGAGAAACGACATCCCCATGTTTTAGGCAGACTGCAACACTCAACAATTTTGACTTGGCAACGTTGCGTTTTGAAGCACCAATCAGAGGCCAGAGGTGGCCAAATCAAGGCGCCAATGAGAGAGCGCGCAATAGTAATTTCGTCTGCAGCATTGCCAATTTTAAAGAAATGAGTGTTGCGGGTCTGCCTAACTTTTTGGGATGTCGCTTCTCTGTTAAAGTTCTCTAACTTATTGTTTTGCAAGAAGAAGGAAAAAAAAAAAAAAAAAACGAGATACACATTTTGCTACTCGTAACTAATAACAAGATGGACATTTTGCTAAAAGCGACAAAAAACAAGATACACACATTGTTCGCAACAACATCAACATAGATTATGAGAGGCATCAACAAAAAAGCACCGGACACATTTTATTTTATTTTCTAGTTTCTTCAAAGAGAAACAAATTGTGCCAAGTCCATGGAGTTCTGATGAAGAACGTCGCTGCTTAATGCCAAGTAAAATCAGAGAGAAATTTGTGGAAACCAAAGAAGGTATGAAGTAACAAGTTTATTTACAAGCAGCAGTATTTCTGCACTGTACTTTGTATTCTGATCATTATAATCTAAAGTAATATTTTTTATTTCAGTCTCATGTCAGACTATTTTGAGTCTGCCACTTGAACTTCCTCCTGAATTAGAAGCTGCTCTTAAACCTTATTTTAATCAGGTAAATTCATTATTAAAATTGTGTAAAATTAACTGAGAAATATGTCTTAAAACTTTTTTCACATTTTAGTGGGTGGGGGTGGGTGCAGGAATTTGATCTAAAGGACCTTTTATGTTTTCAAAATTTCAGCAATTTAAATACCCCCTCCCCCTTAACCCTGTCAATATGAATGACATATTTTGTCACAAAATATTTGTATTCAGTTTTTTTCCCCTTAACACTGAATTTTGAATATTTAGGCTATTCATTGCTATTTTCTGCCTATAAATTTACGGGACTAACTTATTTTCTTTTATCTGCAAGCATTAATGAAACTATTTTCTGATGCAATTTGTACAATAAATTCATCACCTAAGTAATCATTGTATGTGTTTATAATTATATTCAAACATTATTTTTAGGAGGCCAATGAAGCATCAGATGAGAGAGCTGAGATGGATAACTCAAATCCATCTTCGTCAGTGGAAGAAGTTCTGAGTCAATCTGGTTTACGTAGGAAACTATTGTTCCACATGGCAGAAGAAGTGTGCCATGTTACTCCTTCTAGCCCCCTCATGGTATGACATCACACTCTTTGATGCTGAAGTTGTTGATTGACAGGACATTTGAAACCACTTATTTGGTTGATAATTATTAAAGATTTGATAGAAAAACACAAAGATAGATTACGAAAAATTGGGGAATAGGAGATAATATAAGCTTACACTTACAGGGACATGAGGTAGAGAAAATATTCTAACCCAGGCCGAAATTAAATTTATTAGCGTATGTAAGCGGCTCATTTTGCTCTGTAGAAAGTGAGCTTCATTAAAAAGAAAAAAAAATGGAATTTTGTCTAGCATATTGGTTTAGATGCTTGTTATTGGAGGGGGGGGGGGGGGAACCTTACTATGATGATGTCTGTAGGTAGGTGATGATGTTGATGAAACAGTTTACTTAAATATTTACACAGATTAAAATGTTGCTACAAACGTCAGCATGGTAAGGCGCTAGCATAATATACGATAATATTACTTATACTATGGCGCTATTTACGGTTTTTCATATTAACTCCTTTGATAACACATCCAAATCAATGATTTCAAAGTTTCTTTAAATCAAATATGTATATATTTTATTATTTCTATTTATTTATTTTTTCCAGAGTGTTTGCTGGAAGCAAGGCTTATCTCGTACAGACATTCCTTCAGGATCTCGTTCTAATTTACGTTCACCAACTCTCTCTCCTATTGGTCGTGATTCTCGTACACCACCATCTCCTAAGCATTCAAGTAAGTACGGCAAGGAATTGTTTTAATGTAATATAATTTCTTATAGATATCAAAATTAAATTTACACTGGACAGAATCTTATACATAGTATGTCATTAGAAGTCATAAATTCTGTGGCCTGATATTTTTGGGACTATCATTTACATTAAAATTATCATGACAGATTATTCCAATATTTTGATAATGCAATAAAGTGTAACCCAGTTTGACAAGATATCATAGCAGTGTAAAATAAATAGAAAGGAAGAGCTAAAATTTTAAAAATCATCAAAATATATTTTAATCGCATTTCTAGCAAAGGGATAATAAATAATAATATATTGAATAGCTTTTAACAAAAGACTTGCAGAGGAAAAGAAAGTCATATTTATGTGTGTGTTGTACTTTATCGTTCCCTAAAGACATAAGAGAGAAACTTCAAATTTAATGTTCTCTCTTTTCCAGTCAGTCTGTGCCAAAAGCTATGTGATATGTTCCTTATTACTTCTGAACTCAGAACTAGAAAAAAAAAATTGCTAAACCATGAGACATATCGCTGTTGTTCCGCTCTATTGGCCGATGTCCACTTGACCCTGAAAAAATAAAAATTGTCGGATCGACCCCAGATTTTGAATTTTCGCATTTCAGGTCATTTGCAGCAAAAAATATTTTTCAAGGTCAAGTGGACATCGGCCAATATAGCGGAACAACTGCGATATCTGTACTAGTCTAAAACCCATACTGGTTTCCACTAGTATTTCGTTCCTGGGATTGACTTTAAGCCTTACAGGATCTCTTTATTATTATGTTTGTAGCTTTCTTCTAGCAACCACCCCATTGCACTCGCTGGTGGGACATTGTCACAAAAAAATTCATTGATTGTCAAATTTTGTTTTCTACAACTCAATTTAATATAGTATTTTTGGTTTAAAATTTGTACGTGCAACTAATTAAAACGTCCCGCGACGTCGTGTTTTTATGATATTTTTTTCAACTTTTGAGCCACGTGTTAACTTTGAGCCTCTGCATCTTTGTTATTATTAAAGATAGATCTGAACATATTGCGAGTAAAAATATCTTCAGATTGTCTATTTTTTGGAAGTGCCAAAAAAAGTTTGCAATGTACACTGGTTGACCTATAAAAGTGACGTTTGCGAATGTTCTTAAAACGCCGTAACTTTAAAATTAAGAAGTGAGATTTTTTTAACAGCGCTAGTGTAAAATACATCCTATGTACTACGGGTAATTTTGTCACTGTTATTGTATATCTCGAATTTTAATGATAGTGTTTTAAAATTGTTCAATTTTGCGATTAAAATGTAATCGATGCGTTACTGAGTCGATAAAGTAGGCGATAGGAGGGGAAATAAAATAGTATGTATAGGAGTATAGGTAATATTAAACTCTACCTGGCTGCTGCTCGCTCGTTGCTCGTTGCTACTCTCTTTATAGTATAGACAATTTTTTTTTCTGACAGCTTGATCAGCGCATGCATGCCCGATATTATGTATGCTGCTTGCTTTTAAAACAATTATATAATAGACTTTTAATTTAGTGTTAATAAGAAATGTATACAATTTAATAATTTTTACTATTAAAATATATTTAATTAAATTGTTAAGGGATAATTTTTTTTTTTTTTTTTTTTTTAACTTTTGTATTATAAAAAAAAATTAACACTCGAATCAGCAGCTTGAATTTGGTTTGTAATTATACCAAAAAAAGTATGTGTTTTAAAGAGATTGTAAATTATTTTTACGAAGGAAAGTTTATTAAAAAAAAACTGCAATATTTTTAAATTTTTTTTTTTTTTTTTTTTTACTTTGAAATTAGTTGATTTCATTTCTGTTAGTTTTATAATTTTTTATTTGGTATTAGTAGTTTCAGTTCAATTTTCACACGTTTACTGTTAGACAAATTAAACGTCAATGGTACAAATATTACAAGTATTGAAATTACATGAGAAATTGTTGAGTTTGAAAAAAAATAATAATAATAACTATGCGTCAGAATTGTCTTTCTTCTGCCTTTAGTAATTAGTAATTGAAATAAGAAGAATTCATTGTTTTCATCCAACAAGGTACTTGATATTTTGTATGAAAATATTTTACGTACTGGTTTAAACGTCACTCTCATGTACTCTACATTATTGTGCAGTATAAGAAAGCACAACATTTGGAAAAAGCATGCAGGTGACTTTGACCTTGAATAGTCGATAGCCAATAACAAATGAGAGAAAAAGAAAAGGCGTGAGTGCGTGGAGGATAGAAGAACAAAATAGGAAGCAGAATGCAAAAGAAAAATATCGTCATCAGTCATCACTAACATAGTTTTTCTCTGACACTTGTTTATACCTTTTTTTTTCAAGTTGTTGAAAAATATAAAGTTATAAGGAATGCGGTTTGGTTTCGTTTAAAAAAAAAAATATTAAAATATATGATAACAATCGTAAATAAATTTTATATGATGTTTGTTAAGTGTGGCAATTATGCCGTGCCGTAGCAGAAAATTTAAGTATGATTTTTGGTGCTGCTAAGACACGTGCATTGCTCTTTACCAGCTATAATGTTTATTAAAATGAAAAAAAAAAAAAAAAAAAAAAAAAAGGAAAATTCTTAAAGGGGGGGGGGGATAGAAGAAGGACAATTCTGACACATACATTTTTTTAACTCAATCATTTCTCATGTAATTTCAATACTTGTATTATTTGTACCATTGACGTTTAATTTGTCTAACAGTAAACGTGTGAAAATTGAACTGAAACTACTAATACCAAATAAAAAATTATAAAAATAACAGAAATGAAATCAACTAATTTCAAAGTAAAAAAAAAAAAAAAAAAAAAGATTTAAAAATATTGCAGTTTTTTTTAATAAACTTTCCTTCGTAAAAATAATTTACAATCTCTTTAAAACACATACTTTTTTTGGTATAATTACAAACCAAATTCAAGCTGCTGATTCGAGTGTTAATTTTTTTTTATAATACAAAAGTTAAAAAAAAAAAAAAAAAAAAATTATCCCTTAACAATTTAATTAAATATAGTTTAATAGTAAAAATTATTAAATTGTATACATTTCTTATTAACACTAAATTAAAAGTCTATTATATAATTGTTTTAAAAGCAAGCAGCATACATAATATCGGGCATGCATGCGCTGATCAAGCTGTCAGAAAAAAAAATTGTCTATACTATAAAGAGAGTAGCAACGAGCAACGAGCGAGCAGCAGCCAGGTAGAGTTTAATATTACCTATACTCTTTACATACTATTTTATTTCCCCTCCTATCGCCTACTTTATCGACTCAGTAACGCATCGATTACATTTTAATCGCAAAATTGAACAATTTTAAAACACTATCATTAAAATTCGAGATATACAATAACAGTGACAAAATTACCCGTAGTACATAGGATGTATTTTACACTAGCGCTGTTAAAAAAATCTCACTTCTTAATTTTAAAGTTACGGCGTTTTAAGAACATTCGCAAACGTCACTTTTATAGGTCAACCAGTGTACATTGCAAACTTTTTTTGGCACTTCCAAAAAATAGACAATCTGAAGATATTTTTACTCGCAATATGTTCAGATCTATCTTTAATAATAACAAAGATGCAGAGGCTCAAAGTTAACACGTGGCTCAAAAGTTGAAAAAAATATCATAAAAACACGATGTCGCGGGACGTTTTAATTAGTTGCACGTACAAATTTTAAACAAAAAATACTATATTAAATTGAGTTGTAGAAAACAAAATTTGACAATCAATGAATTTTTTTGTGACAATGTCCCACCAGCGAGTGCAATGGGGTGGTTGCTAGAAGAAAGCTACAAACATAATAATAAAGAGATCCTGTAAGGCTTAAAGTCAATCCCAGGAACGATTTATCATATCCTACTGCTTATTTTTCTTAACTTAGAATATTTCACCAGTTATGGTTTATTGACATTGTAAAATTTACAAAAGCATTACATTTTGAGAGTTTGTAATTTAACGCCTATTTTACACGGGAAAAGGGTTGGCTTTCGTGTTACACTGTGTTATATAAGCAGCAAACTGACATTGTGAACGCAGTGGTCTGGGAAACCAAAGATCCGGGTTCCAGTCCCGGTTGAGGCAAACTATTTTTCAATGTCAGTTTACTGCTTATATACCACGGTACAGTTTTTTTTTTTTTTTTTTTTTTTTTTTTTTTTTTTGAGGTGTTTGATTATTACATTTTTTTTTAATTGTACAGTACAGTATATTGATTTTTTTCTATATCAACACCGGGTAAATTTGATCAAATTTTTTTTAAATCACTGATTTGAAGCAAAACTACAATGTAAAATCCAATTGTTTCAGATGCAAGTGTGATAATATCCAGTCATATGAGTATGGATGTAAGTTACCAGTCTTCACCTGCTACTCCTTTCTTATCCAATCATCATCATTCTGTTATAAGTGCAATTACTGAAGAAGAAGAAATGTGTTCCCAAGGAGCTTGGGGTATTAGACGTCACTTACAGATAGAAGAAGATGAAGAACAGGTAGATCAGACAATGGACTCTTGTAATGGTACTCCTATATTAGGTAATAGTCCATTACCACCTGTAAAACATATCATGTCTAATATAACTGATCTCGGATATCATACTCATGATTCAAATAGCTTATTGACTTTTGCACATAGCAAATTACAGTTTGATTCATGGGTAGAATCAGATGCTCAAAATAAATAATTTAATGGTCTGATATAAGAATTAAATTTAAAATAGTATGTATATTAAGGAAAATAAACCATCGCGGTTAGGTATGATAAATTGAAAGAAAAGGATAGGAGAAAACCAGCAAGGGCCTTACCATAGTGAAGAGAGTCCCATAGTTCCGTGAAAATCTTGCTAGCACAGATATAAAATAACTAACACATTGGAAATATTTCGGCAATCGACTCCAAGAGAGATATGGAGCGTGTTATGCCTTCATCAGTCCTTACAGACTCAGAGAGAAACTATGAATGATCACATAGTTTCTCTCTGAGTCTGTAGGGACTGATGAAGGCATAACACGCTCCATATCTCTCTTGGAGTCGATTGCCGAAATATTTCCAATGTGTTAGTTATTTTATATCTGTGCTAGCAAGATTTGCACCGAACTATGGGACTCTCTTCACTATGGTAAGGCCCTTTCTGGTTTTCTTCTATCCTTTTCTTTCAATTTATCATAAATTTAAAATAGTTTTTTTTTTCATTGCATTCTTTTTACAAAGTTTTTATTAGTTTTTATTAGTTTTTTTTTTTTTTTTTTTTTACATAATTTGCAACTTAAAAAAACAGTATGAAAGAAAATAAGTCATCACAGTTGATAATAAATTTGTATGATAAAGTGATAAATTTGAACAAAAAGGATAGAAGGAACCAGCGCTGGCATTATGTACCATAGTAATGTTCCTATCCTGAGTTCTAAATATTTTGTTTAGTGGTGGGGGGGGGGGGGGGGCTAGACTTTTTAGGGGGAGGGGGGGGGGAGACTTGAATGCCCTGAATTTTTCAATTTTTGAAAGAAGATAGTACGATTATTAGTTACAGCATTTTGATTATGTAGAGCAAAATTGATCAAAAAATTCAAAAACGGTCAAATAAAACTAAAAAAAAAAAAAAAAAAAAAAATCATTTGACCTAACATTTGTTTTATATATTTTTAATATTTTTTTTATGTAAGGATATATCTATAGCCTATTATTATTATTTTTCTTTTATGGTAAAATATAAATACTGTAGGATACTATTTTAGTATTCTTTAATTTTGTTGTCAGCACACAGCGGTACTAAATCAACTTACCAAATTAAAAACCCACCTGTTTTTTTTTTTTTTTATTTTTTTTTTTTTTTATAACCTATTACATATCATTCAGTTCAAAACCATAATTTTTACTGTTGCAAATATAGAAGTTCTCTAAAAATAATAAAAATTAAATCCTTTATTTGCAACACTTGACTAATATAAAATTATTAATGCTTCATTACGGTGATGATTTTTTTATTGGCTTAAAACACATTTAAGTATGCCTAGTAAAAATAAATAAATAAAAATAATGTGTATGTACCCACAAGCAAAATATTTAATTAGGGGTCCTGCACCTTTTTCAAGCGTACCTCTGCTTGGTGCTACGTCACCGCAGGTATGAAGCATTGTGACAGGTTCCATAACCCTAAGGGTGTGTTGAAAACTTTGTATTTTGTAACATTTAATTATAGAAAACTAAGTATGCTAAAACATACAATAGTACCTAAAATTGCAGTATAATTATTAATTCATTACTTTCGCATTTCATTTTAAGTTAAATTAGTAGATTTATTTTGTCGTGATAGAATATTCGTTTTGTGTATTTTATATATATTTTTTTTTCCTTTTTTTTTTATTATAATAGTTAGGTTATATAAAAAGTTTTTTAAAATTTTTATTATTTATAAGACTGTATTATACTGCTATATATAGACCTCTTTAATATGTTGTGTAATGTATAAGACATATTTTTGTTCAAACTTAAATGTGCAGAAATAGACAAGTTTTATTATTATTATTATTTCATGATTGGGGTATTTACTATTTAATAGTAAGCCTAATAAAAATAGGTCAATGTATACTAAACCTATACATTGTGTTCTCTTTTATTAACATCACAACCATATAGAACAACAAATGACATCTGCACAGAATAGGTATGAAACAGTCATTTCTATTGTTTGTTTTTTTATTACACGAGAGGCTAACTTCAGAATGTTTCAAAAGATACTTTTTTAAATATACATCCAATAATAATAATAAGTAAAATACAATGACTAAAAATGTCATGTAGTATTCTAATTTGCAGTCCGTGTAACCTAATTATATTTACTAAACTTGTCTATTCTTTATTGCTATTAAAGTGTCATTCACTGTAAATTTGACGTCCATGTATGTGTGTCAATAGGTATTGACAGAAACATGATTGCACAAATTTTACCTTTCACATGCTTTTACATGAGAAAGCATATTGTGCATGCATGCAAAACATTTGAACCCAGCTGCATTAGTAATAAGTTATGGACGCTTTTACATGTATGTGCCATAATCGAAAAATAGAGCTGCGCTAATGTAGCTGTCGTTTTGACAGATAGAGAAAACTGGGCGTTGGCTTGTCAGTTTTAAAAACGTGTGCAAAGATTTGTTTGTTTACATCGCAAAAACAAACAACTTAATTTATATGCCATGTTAATGATATATATCACACAACAGGCCATATTTATACCTATTGTTTTTATTGATTTCTGTAAGTGTGCTATAAACAAATCTCATGTCAAGAAGTTTATAGCAAAGAAACTAAATTACAGAATGGTTTTTCTTGTGTTTTCATTAGCAAGGATCTATTACATAGGTGAATTTTAGTGTGGAAAAGTTTAAAAGGTATATTGTTTGTCTAACTTGATGAGGTTCAAAAGTATGATTTTGCAATGTAAACTTATTTAGTAGCTGCCCTAAATATATAAAATAATAATAAATGGGAAACATTTTTAGGCCTTTAAATTTTAATGGTTTATGGATCCCTTTAAAAGACACAAGAACAAAATTTTCTTTTTAATTGTGTAATGCTCTAGGCAAGGGGGTGGTTTGGGGCAAGATACTATATAAAAGATAAGGACATGCTCAGCCAAATTGGGCCGCCGCAAAATTCAAAATGAGTGTTTAAGGTTTAAGCTAATCAGCACCCGAGTTTAAGGTCTTGTGATCAAAATAGACCAATCACAACTGAGCTAAGATTAACATGGAACCAGTTGGTGTCCCTAACTTGTATGTAGTATCTTGGTTTGGGGTCTGCCCCCCTTCCCTGTCACGTCTAAAAATCATGGGTAAAGAGGGCAGTTTACCCTCTTTAACCATGCTTGCTATAGGTTGAACTCCTCCTGTCGCAAAATTCTGGCTAGGCTACTGGCTCTATGGTTTTATATGTTTCCTGTGCCATTTTTAGTACCACAAGTTACAACCTGTAGGTAAACCTTAGTTATTTTAATTATTTTGTTTCATTTTACTAAACGTAACTAAGGTTTAACTAGACATTTAAGTGTTGTAACTTATGGGGATTATATATTTTAACTTTGCAGCTGCTAAAAAAGTTTCATAATGTTCAGCTTGTAAGTGTGAATAATTCAATCAATTTAAATCACCATATCCTTCTTCTCCTTCCTGTGCTTTGTAAAAATAGCTTTTTCCTTGCTAGAATATAACAAAAACTATAGCAACATTGCAATTTAGAGGTCTGTGATAAATATTGTTTTCTTTTATGTGTATAATTTTGATTATTGAAACATATTTCTAAGGATTAAAAAAAAAATACAAATTTCTTTTTCATTACATGGTTTATATTTTATTTGCAGATATTTTCTACAAATTTTTATTCAGAAAAGATATAGTATATTATATTTCCTTGTTCTTAGAGAACATAAGACAAAAACAAAATTGATATTTTTCTATCACCTATGAGTAGGAATGAAACACAACAGAGGCCCCACAATTGTAAACCGATTGTTAATTTAGATTTTAGCAAGACCAATGACTCCGCAGCATACACGAGCTCCAGCATTACCAGTAGTAGAGCTCAGTTCATGACCTCCCTTGCCAAGGTCATCAGGATCAGCATGCACCTAGAGGAATTAGAAGCTATTAATTACGGTATATGCAGTTATAGTGTCACCCATAAAGGATGTTGATATACTACCGTGCATACGATGCACTATGTGTCATATTTCGGCCTGGGTTTGAATATTTTTCTCTCTCTTTTGCGGGGTCCCTGAACTAACAAAGCTCATTATCTCCCATTCCCCAAAAATCTTTTACCTCTCTTTTTTATGTGTTTCTAACTATCTTTTAATTATCAACCTATCGCAAAGTCGATTTTTTCCTAATTATATATCTATTTCATCTAGTTGTAATAAATAATGGAAGGTTTGAGTATTGTACATTACTGATATGATGTCATATGTACGATACTCAAACATTTTGAACTGCACTGTTTGGGTGTGCTGGAATATGGTAATGGAGGTTAATGTGAGAAAAGCCCTCTGTATTCCTATCTTTCAGCATTGTGGAGCTATTTCAGTTTTAGTGATTTTTGAGAAAACTACCGCACCAAGACCAGAAATATTAATAAATCAGTGATACCAGACACACTGATCCATATTTTAAGCTAATAGAACATTCTAAGTTTTTTTTTTTTTTTTATCACTGATAGCGTCCAATAATACCTGCTGCATTAGATGTGCAAGCAGGCTGTTCCCCCTCCCTTACCCTGTTATACTTAGGAAATTATTATGCACAATATGCATTGAAAAATTATTCCCAGTAAACCACATTTTTTTCACATGTACATTGCAAGTACTTGTCCGATGCATGTATATGTGAAAAACTGTGGGTTACTGAGTTGTATTATACTATACAGGACCTGTAAAGAAAAGTGATAAATTCTTACCACAACTGTTCTGCCAATAATACTATGGTCTCCACGAAGAGAAATCAATTCATCGGACATATTAATAGGTGCTTTGCCATCATCACCAGCTTCAAGATTACCCAAATCACCCACGTGACGTTCTGAATCAGTTGGACCTCCGTGAGTTTTACCAAGAGGATTGTAGTGAGGGCCAGCACTCATGCAACCTGATATTAAAAAGTAAAATTAGCAAAATATATATGTGGGATCATATATGTATTTTAATTATTAATTATGTACCATTGGTATTATCTCCAAATTCGTGAACGTGGAATCCATGCAGTCCCTTGGTTAAACCACTGACTTCTCCAGTAACTTTTACTGGAGCACCTTCTGCCTAAAAAATAAAAATAATTAGTTCAGTGGATATAGTGTAACAAATGTGGGCGAGTGCCTTTTTAGATGCATACATATAAAATGAAATATTAACGTGTAATAATTTCAATGGACATCATAAAATTTATAAATAATTATGTATGTGAACCTCTATGCATCGTGGGATTTATTTTTAATAATAATAAATGTCTATCTATAGCGGCAAATGTGTATGTACATACTGTTAAGCTGTACGGTGGCTCGCTTATCCTTTCAACAAAATATAATAAAATTATTAGTAATTCTCATACAATTTATTTCTAAATAACTTTCTGCTTATTATTTTAACAATATCTCCAGAAGACAGAATTAATAATGCTGCGTAATACTACATAACATAATGTATTTCTTCAACTTCTTCAAGGTTATCATCTTTAATTTCACAAATCGATAAAAAAAAAGAGAAAATAAAACGCCGGCAAATACATATAGTGGCTGCCTGTTGTATGTGCTAGAAAGAAATATAATGATCGATAATCCATTCCATTCTTACCGATTGTTCGAACCACACAGTTCCCTTGATATTGTCACCAGTCAGTACACAAACTGCTTTAGCGGCCATAATTTTAGTACTTGATTAATTTAAAAATTAATTCAAATAATGTCAGAAGCAAAAATTGTTCTAGCAGTTTTTGCTTCAATCTTCGATTTTTACTTTTGCACCCGGCACTCTTTTACAATGTTGTAAAGTTGTAAAATTTGCGCACTCTGTTTGCGGCGTTGTCATATCAAGTGAACAAGTGAACCACGTGACAAAAACAAACCAAGTCAGCTGTAGTAAGTGGAGTAACTTTACAAAAATTTCAAGCTACAATTTTTTTATTTTACAAAACAATAATGGCAACTGCAGCAGTTTTAAGACGTTTAGAGACAAGAGCAGCAACTGCCGATCAATTGATTTCAATTTTAAAGAAAGAGGTAAGGATAATACTGAAATAATGGCATACTAAAAATGTGCCTTTGTTGGCTTGGATCATAGCGGCGCCTACCGTGGCTTGCCCAGGAATAAATAACAACGTTATTGTGGATGCCATGCCACAAAAACCACAAGATGTAAGTTCACTATATATTTGTCTTTCAGATAGCAGATATCAAGCAGTTCTGCAGTTCTCAAGGAGATAATGAACAAGCAAAACAACTAGAGCGAGAAAATAAGAAATTGGCTGCAGAAATTGAAGTCTGCAAGCAAAAACTAATCCAGCTTGAGGTAGCTCATGGCAAGAAACAGGTAATATTCCAATCAAATTGTTGTTACCTGTGATGTGGAGGCTTTTATTCTCTTCATTTATATATGTACACATACATACTGCCTGATGCCTTTGCATCATGGGCTTTTTAATCCCGCAATGACGTGTGTTGTGTATATAACAAAAAATGTTTTTGGTACCTCTATATGCAATATTGGTACATCTCTATAGCTAGATTTTTTTCTTGAAGCCTGTAAACAAATAGCAGACCTGTCATATTCTCGCACCAGCAACTAACAATAAGACCTGGGGGGGGGGGGGGGGGGGGGGTTCTCTCTAAGCTCTCGTTTCACTTCTCAATATCAGATCCAGAATCTCCAACAATGAATTTGGCAAGGAGAAGTGAAACAAGAGCTTACGGTACACCCCTCCCGAACCTCATTTCAAGGTAATACTTAATACTAGACAGCTTATCAATTTTTCACACTTGTAAAAATCATACATTTTGTACCGCGGTACCTCTAAAAAAATACATACTGTATATAAAAATTATATCATTTCAATTCTTAATCAGAGCTAAACAACAAATCTAAGATATACATACTACTGAATAATGTTTTGGCTTTTACTAATATATTTCCTTTTTGCTTCAGGTTCCTTTACCAACACTAACGTTGACACCAACTGTGAAGCCCATTGTTGAGAAGAAGGCAGCAGAGAAGCCAGCTGCTAAGCAGCAACCTGCTGAAAAGAAGAAGCCTGCTCCACCTGTGGTTGCACAACAACCAGTAGGAGATACCCCAACTGCTGAGAGTGCTGCACCTGCAGGCAAAGCAAAGAAACAAAAGAAACCACAACCTCCAAAGCAACCAGAAAGAGGTAATTATTGACACTAAATATATATATATACAGTATATATACAGTATATATATATATATATATATATATATATATATATATATATATATATATATATATATATATATATATATATATATATATATATATATATATATATATATATATATATATATAGAAAGCGCAAAAATAGTTTTTTGACTATTGCCATTATGTCGACTATTGCTAGTATTATTTCATATCTCCACCGATCTCAACAAATGGCGCATTTTAAACCAATAAAAAAATCGACTATTTCGAGCTTAGCGACTATTTCACGAAAAATCGGTTCGCACTTTTTTTAAGTTTTTAAGGAGATTTCCACTAAAAATCGGTGATATATATCGATATATCGGATAGTATCGATATTATCGATACTTTTTTGAGGCGATATGTATCGATATATCGATACATAAATCCGACTATCGGTATTCGATACTTTTTGAAAAAAAATCATAGTTATTTATTTACAATTCAAATAGCAAGCCAGTTTTCGCGCGCTCTGTTGTACCAACGAATCAGCGCGTGCAGCTGAGAGGGCACTGTGTATAAAAGCGCACTGCCACTTACTTCCCCAGCTCAGTCAGCTAGTAGATGTTGTGTATGAATCATCTCTAGCTGTACAGAGCTCTCTGCCGTGCCTTGCCTGATGCGAGTCCTAGGTAAATTTGATACTATTTTGTAATAGTGCTCATAATACGCTCTTATTTTTTTTTTTCATTGTTTTTATCGCGTTTTAGTGAAGTCATCCATATTTTTCAGATATTTTTCAGACTATATAGTCGACTATTTTGTCAAAATGATCGACTATTTTTGCGCTCTCTCTCTCTCTCTCTCTCTCTCTCTCTCTCTCTCTCTCTCTATATATATATATATATATATATATATATATATATATATATATATATATATGTATATATATATATATATATATATATATATATATATATATATATAATATATATATGTGTATATATATGTATATATATATATATATATATATATATATATATATATATATATATATATGTATATGTATATATGTATATGTATATATATATTATATATATATATATAAAAGAAAAAAAAAAAGAAGAAGAAAGAAAGACAAGACAAGATATTACGATAAATAACCCTTGTTAAGGATCTGAATTCATAATAACTACTAACTTGGGACTACATTTACATTATTAATAAAGCTAAATAATATAGGCTAATAAAAAAAAAAAAAAAAAAAAAAGAAGGATGAGGAAATCAGCAAGAACCTAGTGAAGAGATCTCTTATAATTGCAAAGTAAATTTTTTTTCCCCTGCAAACTCTTGTATATCTTTCCGTTGTGTTAAAAAGCTAACTTTATTATAGGAAAATGCATGAATAATAATTATAAAATGATAGGAATTTATTTTTGTGCAGCATTTTGTGCTGAAAAATTGTGTTTGCAGCTAGAGTTTCTTTAGGGAGGGCAAGACATTACAGAGGAATACAGGGCGCCCTTAAAGTCTGTAGCATTTATAAATGCAACTAAAACCATGAAGGACTTTCAAAATATATATATTCTATACATCAAAATAAAGCTCTCTATTTAACATTTTCTGAAGCATATAAACATAAACAAATAGGCCAAGTGGATTTGCTGTGAAAGACCAACAATCTGGGCTCTCTGGTTCCCTGAATTTATGCCCTCAGATTTCTTTTTATGAGATTGTGTAAAGAATAAGGATTTTAGGTTGCTGCGGTGCTCAATGTGGTAGAGCTAAAGCAGCAAATTACTGCGGCCATCCAATCCATCACACTGCCAATGCAGTGCAACAGCCGGCAAGAGCTTGAGGTGCGCTTGAAGATTTGCAGTACTACCATTTGGTGCATATGGAAATTTTTTCAAAAAAATTGATTTTTTTTTTTTTTTTTTTTTTTTTTTTTTTGCACCTGAGGAAACAATTGTTATATGATGAAATGTAGTTGAAATTTTAATAGAAAAAGCGCATAAAGTGTTTTATTATTATTAGGTATTATTATTATTCATTTGCGTCTCAGGACAGAACCACTTACGTTGGTCTTTTTGTAATGCTAAATACAGGGCTTTAATTTGATATTAATATAGTATACATTTTGAAACTCCTTCGTGGTTTTATTATCATTTAGAAACGTTAAAGACATTATGGACAATACACAATTAAAAGCAACTATTTAGTATAGTGGTATGTGACATAAACCCATTGATTTCTATTTTAGCACCTTCTTTATTATTATTTTTGTTGTTGTTTATGTAAATTTAAGAGCAAAATTTCAACACAAAATGCTGTTGGTAAAAAAAAAAAAAAAAAAAAAAAAAAAAAAACTATATTACTATACATATATTATTATTATAGAGGAGATTGTTTATTAAAATAGTAACTTCAATGCAGTATTATAAGCAAATGTTAAGGCAACAATAATAGAATGTTAGATTATAAATTGGAATATGAATGGAACTGTGTGTTAATAAGTAGGGGGGGGGGGGAGTGTAAATGTGTAAAATTATTATAAATACCATATTTCTCAACAATTCCTCAGATACTATAGGACAAGGGTTGACTTTTTAAAAATTCGTGTGTCATTTGTTCAATGTTGAAAGATAGGGAATTACGCCAAAAATTTGACAATCGATATTAGCGTGACCTATCGTATTTATTGATATTTCTGTTAATGTAGCTGATGATGACATCACGCGGCTGGACTTACGTGTAGGGCTGATCACCAAGGCTGAACGTCATCCTGATGCTGACTCCCTCTACCTTGAGACTGTTGACGTTGGTACAGATACACCTCTTACTGTTGTTAGTGGATTAGCTGGCAGAATTCCATTGGAAGAGATGCAAAACCGTCCAGTCATTCTCTTATGTAATCTCAAACCTGCTAAAATGAGGGGCATCATTTCTCAGGTATGTACTGTGTAGGAAAAAAAGAAATTTTAATAATTCATTTTATGCTCAGTTTATGTTCAGAGCATCCAAAAATATCGATGTTTCAATGTAAACCTAGTGAAATAATAGGATAAAAATAGTACAAGAGAAATTTGAGCACTATTTAAATGTATTCATTTGCATCCCCCTCCCATTTACTGTCATACTTACAGAGAATTTCGCTTTGCATTAATTTACAATACACAGTGTTTGAATTTCTCTCACACTATTTCTATCTTATTATTTATCATTACTTTTTTTTTTTTTTTTTTTTTTTTTTTTTTTTTTTTTTTTTTTTTTTTTTTTTTTTTTTTTGCTATTAAATTTCTTTAAATTTTATATACCTAGCAAAATTATAATTTTTGAAGATTTTGTAGATGCTAATGGGTAGGTCATGTAAGAAAATTTTAAATATAAGCAAGTTTGTCTGTCAATAATTATTTAAGAATATTTGTATTCAATACTATGTACTACATACACACATGATTTCAAAGAAACAAGTTAATGTTCTGTAACGAAGTACTTATCGATTTATTATTATTATTATTTTAAATTATGAATATGTAAGAAAGTGTGTCTGTGGTATTTCCTCTTTCATATAATTTATGAAAGGAAAGAATGGGGAAACCAATATGTGCCTAGCCATTATAAAGTCAATAGTTAGGGGAAGATCTTGATCGCACACAAATATTTACATTGCTTAAGATGTTTCAAGGGCTCTATAATCAATGTAAATATTTATGATTACTGTGTCATCAAGATCTTAATCATGCAGCTATAGACTTCATTGTGGTGAGCCACTTTTGTTTCCTTTGATAATATTATCGAAACCAAAATAGTTTTTAATTTCCTTAATTCAATTAGTATTTTCTCTTTCAAAACGTGGCATTCGAAATTTCATCATTTTTGTGTCCTTTTGCAAGAGTTTATTTAAAAGTAATTTGATTTCTTTCAATGCTTTCTGCCGTCTACTTTTAATTTTTTCACTGCCAAAAAAAATAATAAATAAATAAATAAATAAATAAATAAATAAATAAATAAATAAATAAATAAATAAATAAATCTACGACACAATTTTTCAATAAATAATAATAGTTTTATCACAAATAACAATCGTACGGTACGTGTACGTCGTATATTAAAACTGAAACCCCCGCTCTCAAAAAAAAAAAAGTTGGCGTAACTATGGTGTATAATTTAATATGCTATGAAAAATATTACGAAAATGCATCGACTATCTTTTTTTTTTTTTTTTTTTTTTTTTTTTTTACAGCGAGCTTTAAATTGTAGACTTTTTTCCAGCAAAATATAAAACCGGGACATTGACGATTTTTGCAAAAACTTGCCGGGACTTTAGTGTTGAAACCGGGACTGTCCCGGCTAATCCGGGACGGATGGTCAGCCTATATATACATTACATGCTAATAATCATATAAATTTGAGGACAAAAACATTGCAGTTAGATATATAAATGTTAAAAAAAATTAAATTAAATCCATTGAAAGAAAATAGTAGAATGATTATAGAGCACATTGAATTGAAAGTAATAAATCACTAAGATTCTCTAATGTATTTAGTTAATTTGGACGTTGGCTCAAATTTTCTAGGGTAGACGAGTGCAAACTGCAATAGTTATTTACTTATTTTTAATAATAGGTATTTAACATTTGTATTGTCTGTTTGTGATGAATCAGATTTTGTTATTTACTTCCACCCCAGCTCTTTCTATAAATATTTAAGATTAATTTCTTAATTATCAAAATATTCAAAGTAAAAAACAACAACAACATAATTCTCAATATTTCAGGCAATGGTGATGTGTGCAAGTGAACCAGGTGGTCGTGTTGAAGTCCTCGCACCTCCCGCAGGCTCTGTGCCTGGTGACAAAGTAACTATCGAGGGACAAGAAGAACCTGCTCAACCAGACACACAACTAAAAGCTAAAGTTTGGGAAGCTGTGGCTGCAAAATTGAAAACAAGACCTGATTTAGTTGCTGGATTTGATGGAAAAGCTCTTATTGTACCTGGTAAAGGAGTTATTAAAACAGCAAGCTTAGCAGATGTACCTATTAAATAAGTTTTTTTTTTTTTTTTTTTTTGTATAATATCTTTATAAAGCTGGTTTAATAATAAAATTGTGGAATTTAAATCCTATATTTTTCATAATCCTTGCATGGACATAAAATACAAACATTATATTTATGCTAGACTGATTTCAAAACATTTATTATTATTATTTATTATTATTAGCCTACTATTATTATTATTTCCAATGTGTTAGTTATTTTATATCTGTGCTAGCAAGATTTTCACCGAACTATGGGACTCTCTTCACTATGGTAAGGCCCTTGCTGGTTTTCTCCTATCCTTTTCTTTCAATTTATCATACCTAACCGCGATGGTTTATTTTCCTTAATATACATATGATTATTATTCTTATTATTTATTTATTTTTTTGCCTGATTGTGTTATTTTGCTATACTAATTCCTGTCAAGACATTGTCTTACTGACAGGTAAGGACTTTACAAACAATGGAAAAATGAAAAAGCATGCATGGGCTGGCCATGGCCTAACGTAAGTACACAGCCCAGCATTCGCCATGACAGCCTAGTGAAACAGTGTAAACATCTAGACAGGCTGGTCTGTGCAATCACATCTATCATGCACCTCCCGAATGCTGTGCGTCGTCATGGAATGCATATAAACATGCATTGTGTTGTGCTCTCACACTTCATGTAGGCACCCAGCAGTGGTTCAAACCTATACTCGGTGAGGAGTACAGAGTTAAAGAGTTAGCTGCCTTCACCACTCGGTCATACCAGCTCGTAAATAATAATATAATTTTTGCAACACTCTGTATAATAATTATGTTGCATGGTATACAAATGTAATTTATGTTTTACATCATAATTATCAATGAAAAAAAATGCTATTCAGTAAAAATATGATTCATAATGATACTGTACAATGGTACAGTTACAGATGCAGCATATGTGTGTACCAATGTCTCTCACATGTCTTCCAACTCCAGGCACTTTTTGTAGTCCAGCGACACTAGCGACACCGCACGCGACACCTGAACTACAATGTTAAGCTTATGAAGCTTTTAGTTCCAGATGTCACTACTATTGGTGCAGGGTCGTTTTATGTTGGACTACGCGCTAGCATAGGGATAAAGTCCCTAGGGACTTTACATAGGGAGTTGGAAGACATGTGAGAGACATTGTGTGTGTACCACAGTATATTATACAGTAGTCCATCTCCTATAGCGGGAATGTCAGATCGAATGCGCGCCATAATTCCGACTGGGTGAAGTTGTCAGAACTACACGTAACATTACTTCAAATTACGGCTTCTAGTTCTGTCACCTTCACCCAGTCGGAATTATGGCGCGCATTCGATCTGACATTCCCGCTATAGGAGATGGACTACTCTGTACCATCTACTGTGTGTGTGTACATTATGTAATTTTAGGAAACTTTGAATATGGATTGGAAATTAGTCACACTATTGATGAATGGGAAATTTATTATCATCAATATGATGTGATGAGTCAGAAAGAAGAAAAAAAAAAGCGTGGGACACACATTAATTGTACTGTCAAATCAAAAAAATATTCGTCACCAAAATTTCCATATTTTTGAATACACCCGCATTTTCTATAGAAAAATTGACAATCGCAAAAAAATTGTTTCCGCCTTCAACATGGCCGACGCCGCTCGCGTCGCTAGAAATTTGCATGTATAATAGTGTAATAATTTAAATATTATTAAATTATTCGCTTATCAAACAATAATTAAAGTATCTAAGTAATCGTAAATTAGCATTTTTGTCATTAATAAGGAAAAAACATTTCATAAAACGTAAGTTAAAACCTCTATTTTGATTCTTAACGAAGGGGCGTCATTTCATTTTTTGCCAAATAATTTTTTTAATGATAATAATTTGTGACGTAAATTTTATGTCACTGTCGGAATTTCAAATGGCTAATATTATTCAGCCTTTACTATCATGATACATACGATATATGTTCATATTAATCAGCAAGGCCGTAATTTCTAAATGTTAACCTTGCTTGATTTTAGGACAACTGCTGATTCTTCAGGACTGGAGACTGGAGAGTAATCAAGGAATCAAATAAAAACAAGAAAAATGTCGAATACGCCGGTCAAACCCAGAGGTAATGATTTTATAAATAAGCATGTAACATACAGATAAAAAGAAAATTTATCAAATTCAATTTTAATGCGTGGATGCATGTTTTGTTCATATGCGTAATTATGTAAAGCAAAGTTGTTTTTCATACGGTTCGGTTACATAATAAAAATCTCAGTTATTATTATTTTTTCTGCTCCTATCAGTCCTATCACAGTAGCAACTCCTATTTTTTACACAAAAAAAGATGTTCTTTGAATCTTAACTTTTAAATTATTATATGTAATTTATTTTCATTTTGTTTAGGCCCTGGTCGACCTCCGAAAAATAAAACTTCGTGTACGTGGTGTGGTGAACAGAAACAACCATTAAAATATGTTTTACCTACACAACATGGCAAGAAAGAATTTTGTTCAGAAACTTGTCTAGCAGAATTCCACAAGGCATATGCCAAGGTAAAAAAAAAATATGACCACTGTATTTTTTCATTTATTTTTCTTTTAGCCCAAATCATAATAAAATAGCAAAAGAGCAACAAAAATATTTGCGCTCCTAATAAGTAACATATTTTAAATATAGATTTTTTTCCTCTCAATTTTAAGCCCTCCCCCCTTTTAATATATTAAAAAAAAAGGTATTACATCATGTGATGAAATCTCAGTTGAGAAAAGTAGCAAATACAACCACAAAAAATATATACACATTTCAAGGCCAAGGCCAGTTCACTTGTTAAAATATATATTGATAAGTTAATGCATATTGTTTTATTATAGGGAGCATGTCACATGTGTGATAATGCCATCCGAGGTACACCAGTAAGATTGGAATGTCCAGATGAAGGACCAAGTAAAGATTTTTGTACCACATATTGTCTGGAAAAACATCAGAAAAAAGAAGCACAGATGACGCAAGTCTTAGAAACAAAAAGAAGTAATATTATTTTTAGATCTTGGAACTTTTTAAATAAACTTATGAAAATGAGAGAAGAAACATTGACTGTTTTGAGGCTGACTTTTAGCAATTTTGCTCACATCTGCTTCCGTTTCAATGTACTGCACATGTGTATTACATAGAAATGGAAGCAGGTGTGTGTAAAATTGCTTAACGTCAGCCTGTAGTCAATTGCAGTTGATACGTATGACATCCAAAAGTTAAATGTAATAATAGAAAATAGTAGGAGAGATGATAAATTGAAAGAAAAGGATAAGAGAAAACCAGCAAGGGCCTTACCATAGTGAAGAGAGTCCCATAGTTCGGTGAAAATCTTGCTAGCACAGATATAAAATAACTAACACATTGGAAATATTTTGGCAATCGACTCCAAGAGAGATATGGAGCGTGTTATGCCTTCATCAGTCCTTACAGACTTAATTCCATCAGTCCTTACAGTCCTTAAGGACTGATGAAGGCATAACACGCTCCATATCTCTCTTGGAGTCGATTGCCGAAATATTTCCAATGTGTTAGTTATTTTATATCTGTGCTAGCAAGATTTTCACGGAACTATGGGACTCTCTTCACTATGGTAAGGCCCTTGCTGGTTTTCTCCTATCCTTTTCTTTCAATTTATCATACCTAACCGCGATGGTTTATCTTCCTTAATATACATAATAGTAGGAGAGAGATTAGAATTCAATTCAATCTCTCCAATTTTCTATTATAATTTTAAAAATTTTAACATTTAATAAATTTTTAATAATTATTTCAGATTCAACAAGTAATGGTAATAACATAGCGGCAGCGGCGGCAGCAGCAACTTCTTCATTTACATTTGATACATACCAGCCATTTGATTGGGATAGTTACCTTACAGAATCCAGCAGTACAGCAGCTACACCAGACTGTTTCAAACAGGTAGATATATTGCTTGGCAAAGAAAAGGATAGAGAAAACCAGCAAGGGCCTTACCATAGTAAAGAGAGTCCCATAGTTTAACAAAAATCTTGCTGGCACAAAAAAAAAAAAAAAAAAAAAAAAAAAAAAAAAACGGATAATTTTTAGCACCAAACTAGTTATTGCTATAGTTTAATGCCAAAAGCTATCTAAAGTGTTAGTTTTTTTTTTTTATCTCTTTGCTAGCAAAATTTTCATCAAGCTATGGGACTCTTCACTATGAAAAAGTCATTGCTAGTTTCCCCTGTAATTTACTTTAAAGTTTATCATACTTAACCACAATGGCTTATTTTCCTTAAAAAAATAGACCAGAGAAAAAAATTAGCATTTATATCACAAAACACTTGATGGGACTTACATAAATAACTTTAGTTTGTCTCAAAACACAGAATTTCGAAATCAGAAATTTCGATTTATGCAACCCGCACAACATTTTTATACTAATTTTTGCATGTTTCTGATGTCATAAACATAAATAGTCACTTAAATTGCATACTTCACAGTATTTTCATGCTCTCTCGTAGGGCTGCATTAACATTCACCAGTTTTGTGTGTTGTTTTAATATCTCAATACAATATATTTTTTATTTGCAGTCTGCAACTCCACCAGTCAATGAATTCAAAATAGGAATGAAATTGGAAGCATTAGATCCTAGAAATCTCACTTCTACATGCATAGCATCTGTAGTTGGTGTATTAGGTCCACGTCTCAGACTTCGGTTAGATGGTTCTGACAACAAGAATGACTTCTGGCGTCTCGTAGACTCTAATGAAATACACCCAATAGGACATTGTGAAAAACATGGTGGAATGTTACAACCTCCACTAGGTACAGTAACCTTTAAATGACAACTAAAATGTTAAAGTTTTAAAAATCATATTTAAAATAAAATGTGTGTTTATCATGAGTCATGATTATTATAATGTTTCAGGTTTTCGTATGAATGCTTCATCTTGGCCAATGTTTTTACTAAAAACATTAAATGGAGCTGAAATGGCACCTGCCAAAGTATTTCGTAAAGAAGCACCTTCTCCTTCATCCAATAAATTTGAGGTAAAAAAAAAAAAAAAAAAAAAAAAAATTGTAGGTAGGCCTACTGTATATGATTTTTTTTAAAAGTTGTGTAGAAATAATTAATGTCCCATAATTTAATCTTAAGCCTGTCGTTTCTTCCACAAGCTTCTTTTATTATAGCCATAGAAAACTTAGAAAATAACTTTTCTAATGCCATTATATCGTAACATACTTGAAAAGTAACATTGATTTGATCAGACTTGTTGATTTTTAATTTATATATAATTATTTCTGTTTGTCTCTTATGATGTCACCTAGGGGTCTGTTCTGTAAGTCCTCGTAAGAAACTCGGTACCGAGATAGGGAGCGTAACTCACTTGTTTATTATAGAGAACTTGTGAGCAATGCCCCCAATACTGAGTTTCTCATGAAACCTTACGGAACAGTCTCCCTGTATATGATGTCACAGCCAGCCAGATTGGCTAGCATAAAAATTGTTTTTAAGAAAATTATTGATATTTATATTTTTTTTTTGTGTGGAAATTTGTGTGCCAGTTTATTAGACATGAGGCTGTATATGACGTCATGTATAGGAAACAACATAATGTACAAATAGAAATAATTAAAAATAGATTAGAAATTAATGAGGGACCAAATCAATGCTAATATTTAAGTATATTAGGATACAATTTGTCGATAAATAAGCTACTTTATTTTGTAAGTTTTCTATACCTTTATTGCTATTGGCTATTTTCCGTGCATATCTTTATTCAAAAATCTCTAATATTTAACATAAGGTATTTTGAAGCTTTACTTACAATATCATTTTTTGATATCCAGGTTGGCATGAAACTTGAAGCTGTAGACAAGAAGAACCCGCAGCTAATCTGTGCTGCAACAGTAGGAGCAGTTAAAGGAGAAATGATTCATGTCACTTTTGATGGCTGGAGAGGAGCATTTGATTACTGGTGTAGGTTTGATGCCAGAGATATATTCCCAGTTGGTTGGTGTGCAAAGAGTGGACATCCACTGCAACCTCCTGGACAAAAATGTAAGTCTTGGTTATCGTTTAACTGATCGTTTAAGATCAATTAATTTAATTTTCAGAATTTATCAAAAATGCTATTTTTTTTTATTTACTATAGGCCTATTTGATTTTTTAAATTTTTTTTTATTGATTTCTATTTCTAGTTACATATTAATTGCTCTATTTTTTTATTAGATTATCCTTTTGACATTATTTTAACTATAATATACTTGTATTTCAGCTCTGACTGGTGCAAGTAGATTCAAGACAAGAGTATGTAATCTCCCACCTGGTCCCTCAGTACCTGCTACATCCCCTCCTTTATTAGGAGGTGAAGAAGGAGGTACTCCCAGAGACGGCGGCATTACAGTAACTGAACCAGATACCTCAGGAGCACCAGCATCTCCAAAAACTAGCGGCAGTAGTACAGCAAGCACTGGAGCTACAAACTCAGTTACTGTTCTTGTCAGTTCTAAGTGTCAGTGTGGACCTTATCTGGATCCTAGAAAAGTGAGTACTATTGTAATATAGCCAGGATAATTTTAGTTGGCATTATTGCCCACAGATATCACCCATTTTAAAGGACAGTTTTTCGTTACATTAACAATTATTTAATGAATTTCAAACATCCTTAGCTGGCGTGTTGTGTATATTCATGGAAGATTTTGATGGATAGCATTTTTGGTGTTCCGTGTGGGGTATAAATGACATCACAGGTTCTCCCCCTTTTGTCATACTAACTTTTCCAGTGGAGCGATTTTCTCAAGTTACAGTAAAATCTATATTTTTAGGAGAGTGCTTATATTAGTGGAGCTTCAAGAGGGGGGGGGGGGGGCAGGGGATGAGTGGCTAAAATTCACTCAAAGAGTCTTGTTTAAATTTAAACATTCAGTAATCTTAAAGCTACCTGATCTCCCCCTCTAGTTTGTATGTTTAATGAGGTATCATTTAGTACCATATTTTCACCGCATTTAAAAATTGCATAGTTACGTTATAGCATTAATAACCAGTTGGCAAATCGTTGCTTCTTTTTTCATATTTTCTATCCCGCCAAACCACCATTTAACTTGTAGACTAATGTCAGCTGTGGTGCTAGAATAATCAAGACTATACTTCAAAGTATTTACTGTATCAAGGACTGATGTTTGCTTTCTCAACCAACACTAAAAGATTGTTAAAATAGTATGTACAATTCATTATTATTATTTTACTATTCTTTCAGATTGAAGCTCTGCCTTTGCATTATGGTCCTGGACATGTTAGCAAAGTATTACGTGAATGTGTACAGGCTTTAGTTGATGCATCAATAGACCAGAAACAAATATTTGGATTATTGAGGCAAGGAGATGGAAAAGTTTACATCACTGGTAAGATGACATTCATAGAATGATTCATATTGTATATAAAAAAAAAAAAATAATAAAAAAAGAGTATGAGATTCATTGATTCCAATATATTTAATTTGAAAGCTTTAATATCTCAGTTGTTTCAAACCCCGATGTTCCTTTACTCTAATTCATTATAAAACAGGAAATGAAAACAACAACGACATTATTGTTTCATATAAATACATTTTGAATATTTGTTAGAAATAAAATACAGTACTATGGTATACTGTACTATGGGATTTTACGTAAACTGCAGGAAGTGGAAACCTTGTGACGATTAGATTGGAGGAGAAAGTCAACCTCAATTCAAATTTACTCGTAACTTGAAACAGAATTACTTCCACTTTCAATATCACATGGTTTCTGCTTCCAGGACTTGTGTTTCCATTTTTAAGGTACATACCTTTAAAAAAAATTCATGTGAAAAAGATAAACTTTTAACTATAATTTTTTTTCTCTCTCTCTCCCTCCCCCTCTTTTTTTTACAGCAACTTTTGACAACAAAAGTTTAAATGTGAGATTACCTGCAATAGATACAGCATCTGAGTTTTGGTCTTTCATAGAAGTGTTACTAGAAGAATTATTGTGTTGTGAAGGTTTATACTCACGTAGAGCAGCCAGTCCAGGTGCACCTTGTACCAAGTGCTCACCTGATGTAGCAGCTAAGAGAAGTAAGTTGCTTATAAACAGTGCCAGTTTTGGAGAAGTTTGGGTACATATTTCAAGTGTGAACAATGAGGAGTTTTTACAATGTTCGGCTTGTCTAGCTAATGTAAACAAACTGATAATTATGATAAAATTGCAAGAAAAGGGGAGGAAAATTAGCATAGTAAAGAGAGTCCAATAGTTCCATGAAATGCATGCCAACACATAAAAAGACTTAACACATATTGGATTTTGGCACTAAACTCCCAAGACAAACAGAGTGTGTTATGCCTTCAACAGTCAATAACTGACTCTTGGATTCATAGTTTATCTCTTGAGTCTGTAAGATTTGATGAAGGAAAAACACTCTCCATTTCTGTTGGAGTTCAGTGTCAAAAGTTATTCAATGCTGCTTAGTTTTGTTATCTCTTTGCTAGCTAAATTTTTCCCGAACTCCAAACTTTTTTTGGACTCTCCTCCAATTCTTCTATTATTTCGAATTGTTCACAGTATTTATATTTTTTTACATAATTATTATTTTAAATATACAATATTTAAAATGATTAAAATTTATAAATGCATTACCCCTAAGAAATATACCATTATACAGGTAAAAACAAAATTGGTGAGTACAGTACTCTAATTTTAATAAGAGTATACCCACCATAACTTTTATCTTTTATTATTATTTTCAGTGAGCTTCATAATTACAAAATGAATTATTAGCATAAAACTGCAAATAAAGTACATTTAATTAGTGTAATTTGTAATTTTCCCTGTAATAGTGTTAAAAACATTGATACAAAAGCTAAAACAATTGTCTTTATGTTTCAGTACAAAGTGAGAACACTCCCAATCACGTGAATAATAACAATACCCCAGGCAACAATGCTAACACATCACAACCATTGAAACGTCGTTGGTCTGTAGAGAATAGTAACAGTAGCACTGGGGCTGCACCCCCAAGTCCTGCACAACAAGTACCTGCCTCCCCTACTTCAGCACCTCAACCCCCTCCAGCAAAAACTCCAAGGAAAGCAGTCACTGGTGAGTTAGGTACATTCTTCAAAATTAATGAAAATTTAACCTTTTATTTATATACTAATTCAAGTTAAAGATTTCAAACTTTAGTGAAAAATATATGAGTAAGGATACATAGAAAAATATGCTCACATTAGCAAAAAACCATCTTATCACAGGCTTGCTTGTCCTTGTACAACCTTCGAACTGTTATCATAAAATTCCAAAACTTCAATCCCTTGTAAAACTTCACCTGCTGGAACAACTTATTATAGAATGGAGATTATTTTGAAAATAATGTTATATTTGGTTTAATGGTATAGGCTTATTAATAATATATGGCAGCAATTGCAACACAACGTTGTAAAGTTTGCATTGTGCTCATTTATTTAAGGGAGGGGGGAGGGGGATTACAATTTGTAATGGCAGTTTAAAAAGTTATAATTAAAAGAAAGTGTTAAAAAAAATGAATGACTGAGCCGCTATAAATGAGGTTTAGAAGTAAAATTAAGTAATGTGGTTTATTTTTTTATTATTCCTCCCTTTAATAATTGGTTTTATTAATTTTATTGTAGTGTTACTGGTTCTTACAATACCAGTACTATTATTTAAAATTCATATTTTATTTAAATGACAGTTTTAACGCCTACAGCTGAGCTGGAAGCTGCAACATCTACTACTCAACCTTCAGAAGGTCCTCCTAAAGTACCTAAGGATCCTGCAGAATGGTCAATAGAAGATGTCATTTCACAAATATCATACATTGATCCTATTCTAGGAGCCCATGCAGATCTGTTTCGTAAACATGTAAGTTGGAGTTTTTATTTTTGTTAAATCAGATAAGAGTAAAATTAACCTTTTTTTATTGTTATTATTACACATTGATGCCTCTGTGTCAAAAGCGAGCATCTACACTTTCCAGATTTCTGACAAAACGACTATCTACACTTTCCGAGCAGCGCTGTAACTCGACTAGAGGCCATAAACTTAACATTGCAAATGCTCGTCGGCAGAAAGTGTGGATAGTTGTTTTGTCGGAAATCTGGAAAGTGTAGATGGCAGATGCTCACTTTTGACGCAGAGGCATCGATATTATTATTTTTTTTTTAAAGGCGTAGAACACCTTGAACAAAAAAGTTGCGTAATATCCTAAGAAACCTGAAAATCAACGCTGATTTTCAGGTATGTTAGGATATTACGCAACTTTTTTGTTCAAGGTGTTCCATGCCTTTAATTGCTGTCTTACTGTACAATACAATGTTTACAATCTGAAACACAATAAGCACTTCTTGGATAAGATAACATTATCTATTTTAGCTCTCTCTGCCATTTTAATGTAGTAAAAGTGATTCTGTAAAATAACAACAAATCTCCTTATTACAAGCTAGGACCATAACCTCATAAACTGGGGAGAAAACTAGTATGGTAGACAACCCACTTAAATTTTTTTATTGTAAACCTGAATTTCATGATGTCATGAATTCCAAAAATTGGATATTTTACATTTTTTAGCCCCAGTTTGTGAGGGTACAATAGGGTTAAGGGAGGTAATAGGTTTATTTTATGATGGTCTCATATCATAATTTAACTATTTCAATTTTTAAGTATAAAAACCCTTTAAGGCTATCTAATTCATGCTGCACTTGTTGTTCTTCAGATTGTAATATTATGAAAAGTTACTGTGTTACTTTTTTTTCTCTTCACACTACTATTGTTACAATGATAAAGAAAAGGATAGAAAAACCAGCAAGGGCCTTACCACAGTAGAAGTTCTATGGAGAGGTCGAGGTCTTGCATGGCACAGTATAATGTTATAAAAGTTTCTTTATAACTTGAGAGCTTTCGTCATATGATAATGACATTATCAATCAAAAGAGAAAATTACTTGAGCACATCACTGAGCAGTGTCTTGTCTTGTACAAGAGTACAAGAGTACAAGAGTACAAGACAAGACACTGCTCAGTGATGTGCTCAAGTAATTTTCTCTTTTGATTGATAATGTCATTATCATATGACGAAAGCTCTCAAGTTATAAAGAAACTTTTATAACATTATACTGTGCCATGCAAGACCTCGACCTCTCCATAGAACTTCTACTGTGGTAAGGCCCTTGCTGGTTTTTCTATCCTTTTCTTTATCATTGATCCTAACCGCGATGGTTTTTTCCTTAAATTGACACTACTATTGTTATGCATTCTGTTATATTAATTTTTTTGTTTTCTTATTTTTCAGGAAATTGATGGCAAAGCTTTGTTATTACTGAATTCTGACATGATGATGAAATATATGGGATTAAAATTAGGACCTGCACTCAAGATTTGCAATCTTATTGCTAGAATTAGAGGTCGTAAACATTTAATATCGTGATAAACTAAACCCCATTTCAGATCTATACCTATTATTATTTTTATTTGTATAATTATCTGTTCCTCCCTGTTTTAAATATGAAATCACATCTATTTATATATACCATATGATATAATATCAATGTGGACACAAAATATAAATGTATACCTATATATGTACAAAAGAACAACAACATAAAACCTTGTTTAAATTATAATACACATTTTTATCCTAATGGCTATTAAACTATACATCTCATGAACTCACTATTTCATTGAGGGAGTAGCCACAAGTATATTGTGTCCCAAGTAATATATTTTGATGGAAAATGTTCCTCATTTCAATCCCTAAAAATATATGTATAAAAAAAAAAATAATAAAGTGCATGTATATTTCCTTCAAATAGAGGTAAATTTAATTGAATAAATAATCTAGTAGTCAATGTAACTAGACTATTATGCCTCTTTCAAGAAAAATAATAATAAAAAAAATATTTTGATGTCACGTGTTTTTAAGTGTTAAAATATGTGTGAAACTGTGTGTTTGTGTCAAAAGTAAGCACCTTGCACTCACTATAAAATATATATTACTAACCCCCAGTAAAAGATATTAAATAATATGTGTCAAAAAGTATGTGTTTCCTTTACTTTCATGATGTGATTTCATATTCCTTCAAAATCGTACTACAATTTTTGGTTACCTATGTTTGTATAATATTTAATATTACCTAAAGAAGAATAAGAAGGGGAAAAAAAGAATTACATTAAATTTTGCTACTATTAATTATTTTAATAATGTAATATGTAATAATATTAAATAAGAATACAAATTTACCAAGTATAGTTTGTTAATATTAATGTATATTTTTCAATTTGTATTTTTTTGTTTTCAATTTGTAATATTAGATTTTAAATCTAATTTGATTTTTTTTTTATCTGCAAATACTTTTTTAGTGATTATTTTATGATCTAGCTTTTATTCCTTAGTATATATTATATATTTGCCATTTTTTATTCTACTGCACAAATTTGTTATTATTTTACTTAATTATTGCTTTTGATCACATTTAATGTGTACAGTGTAATAATATAAAATATTAAAAGCTGTTATTGTCTACTATATAAAAACAAATGTTTACACTTAAGTTTATGTGATTGATGCTTTTATATTTTTTAAAGCAAATTTTTTTAGGAGATATTATTTTGAAAATGTATTATCCTCTTTTAAGTTGTTTTTTTCTACCATAATGGTGTAGACGAAAATATGTGTATCTCATTTTTTTATCACCTGAAGCAAAATGTGTATCTTGTTTTTGGTCACGGCAAGCAACATGTGTACCTCCTTTTTTTCCCCGAGAAGCAAAATGTGAAACTCATTTTGAATGTCATGTAGATGGCAAGTTATGCATTTTGTTTGTCGTTACAAAAAAACAGATACACATTTTGCTTCCAATGATAAAAAACAAGATACACATATTTTCCTCTACAGCATCAATATATGAGAATAATATTAAAAATATGACATGAATGACTTTATGGTAAAAGTTTAATAGCATATCGAGGGCATATAATTATGGTTGGTTAGAAATAACATTAAATCTTGTAACGGGAGTCTGAAATGAAAATTTAAATGAAAAAAAAAAACATTGTTTTTACCTATAAATGTAAAATAATTACAGTCATCCTATAGTAAAGAAATAAATATAATTTTATTTAGCTGCATTCTAATTCACTAACTGCTTACTTTTTCAATACATAATTTTAAATAATGTACTGTGTAGGAAAGTGAAAAAAAAAAAAAAAAAAAAAAAAAAATCTTTCAAAAAATGTGAAAATGTCATTTAAAAATTAAGCTTATCATAATTTTTTCTTAGTTTTGCTTAAAAGCATTTCATTGGAATCATAATGTTGCAAAATCATTATAAAAGTTATACTTAGTACCTTAAAAATTAAATATTTAAAAATCATGTATAGTACTTGCGCTTGGAAACTTAATGGAAATAACTTTAGCAGATTGATGTTCAATATTGGAATTGTCATGCAATATATTATTCTTGCTGTTACACACATATATATTAATATGTAGATACTGTGCAGTGCATTGAACATTATAACATGCCATTATATTGAATGTCAGAATTAAATATTTCGAGGGCTACTTGGCATTTTGTTATTTCTGCAATCTCGGAGGGTGCAATTTTGGCACATGAGCAATCTTTGCCACATCTACTAATGGCACAAAAGAGGGGATTGCAGATTTGCCAAAATTGAGCCCGCAGATATAGCAGTAATACCAAAATGCTGCGTAGTCCTTGAATTTTCAAACGTGTGTAGATAGAAATTGTATCTTTAACTTGGTTAATAGTTAGCAGAATTTTTGGGTTGTTTTAATACATACCATTTATTTGTGTTGAGTTTATTTCGATGAAATTGAAAGGTTTATTTTTCTATACTTAAATTTAGGCATCATACTCATATGCTATAAAATTACAATTTATTCAAAAGCTCATTAAAAGTTAAGAAATGAAACATACAGTATTTGTAAAAAATAATAATAATAAAAAGGTTAAAAACTGAAAGAAAAAAAAATTAATTGCCCATTTGGTTACTTAATTAAAATATTTTTTCACCTTTTTGATTGCAATTTTAAAGCAATTAATTGGATATCCATACAAAAATTATATATTATAAAAACAAGATTTAAAAAAAATGTATTTTTGTACCAAGTTTATGGTAGATTTGTTAATATAATTAAAAAAAAATGATATTTGAAATGAATAGGGTATTTATTGTCACACACAGTATATATAATTATATTTAAGTAAAATAAAAGATGAAGAAAAATAAAAAAATAAATAAACAGGTTTGTGGATTTGAAAGACTTTTTGCTCTTTGTGATAGTTGTGAAGTGTGTGGGTATATAAAACTTATCAAAGTATAAGTTTTTCAATTGAAGAATGATATATATATATAGAATCTTTAAGATTGGTTAAATATAAAGTTACAGAAGAATTATTATAAATAATAATAATAATAAAAAAATAATTATATATATAATAACTATTAATAATGATTATACCTATATTTGTTATAGAAATGTGTATATCTGTAGATTATAAGTATAGACTATGTGTAAAATACAATTTTCTCTTTCTATAAAACTGCATCCCTCACATAAATGTTGTTTTTTAATTTCTTTAATATCCTTGTGATTATTTATTTTACTGATAAAATTGGGGATAAAAAATTGAGTCTTCTTAGCAAATAAAATTCATGTTTGGCAATAACATAAGGTTTTAGCTGTATCTATAAAAACATTCAACTGTAGAATAAGAAATAAAAACATTCGCCGATAACGTTGATTTACGCAGTACATCTTCAAAGTGCACAACTTCTTCCTGAATCACTCGTCCAGTACAATTAATTAGTTAAATACACAAATTACAATAAATAATTAATTATTAAATTTAAAAGTATAGCAAGCAAGATTACGTTATCATTTATCAGGTTGGAGAAATTATTATTTAAATAAGGTGTCTCATTGAAGGTGTCTGTAATCAAAGGGGCGTTCGGGGGCGTTACTGTAAATTTAAAATTTCCCGCTTTTTCTACTTCAACTTTCATTTGTTAAATGGCAGTCCTCTTGAAGTAAATTTTTGTTAGAAGTGCTTGAAAAAATATAAATTTGACGTGATTAATGATTGTAAATCAGGTAATTAGTTAGTTTAGACTTGTATTTAAGTAACACTTAACAAAATATACAAAAAGTCACGCTAGATTATCCATTATATCATGAGAAAACTATGATGTTGCCGAATCTGTGATTTTTCTTATTCACATTGATTCACATGCTTCCATAATGTAAACAAACATTTTATTATGCAAGACTTCAGTTTAGTGCAGTAGATAATAACATACATAGATAGTATTAATATATTATTGTATTATGTTATTTTTATTTATGATTACAGATTTAAATGAAACAAAGAACCGCAGAGAAGTATAGTGATCAATAAATTGATTTTATTGTCTGACGTCATGGTCCGCCATCTTGGTGATATAGTGAGATAAAAAAAGAAAAGTGGGTTTGGCATTTTAACGTCTTAGCCTGGCTAAACGCTAAACACATAATTTATATACTCAAGAACTTGCTGCTATATAAATATTAAAAATATATCATGGTTTGCTGTTGTATTTACGGATGTAGCAACAACTCAAATAAAAATAAAGGAGTAGGATTTTATTTGATTCCAAAAATAATATCATGGCAATGTAGTAAAACTTATAATTTATCAAGTGAGAGAAGATCGCTCTGGCTACAAAGGATAAACCGTCATAATTTTAATGAGAAAACTATCGAGGGTAGTCGAGTGTGCGGAGCACATTTTGTATTAGGTATGTATTCATAAACAAAGTGGCTCAATGGCTCAATTGTGCTAGCCAATCACAGACGACGTGGGAAAATGCAAGTGACAGCTAATGCTTCTTACCGCAATGTCCCTTACATTTCTTCTGACTCTTGGCTGATTTTTTAAATACGCTGATTTAAATTTCCCTCTCTAGGCATCACAGCGATACGTTTGGGGGCTACAGTATTTAAACTATTATGATAAGGCTGACTAAAGGTCAGAAAAGATATAATGTATGACGTAAACAGAGATAACCACTCGAAATTTTTGTGCTCAGGTGACAACAAGACCTCAAACCTTGTGAAGCAGTTTTAGTAATAGTAGTTTTGACTGCCAATCGCGGTGATAAAGTGTAAAAGCTTGAATCATGCTTGTCTACAAATTTATACAGGGGTTCCGTGATTGGCAGCTAAAACTACTATAACTAATACTGCTGCAAGAGGTTTAAGGAGTTTTTGTCACCTGAGTGCAAGTATTCCAAATGGCTATTTCTGTTTAGGTCTTACATTATATAGTTTCTGACCTTTGGTAGCCTTATCATAGTAGTTCAAATAGATCACAAAAGAATTGCAGAGTTCCCCTCCTTTTTTTTTCCTTTTTTCTTCTCTCTCTCTCTCTCTCTCTCTCTCTCTCTCTCTCTCTCTCTCTCTCTCTCTCTCTCTCTCTCTCTCTCTCTCTCTCTCTCTCTCTCTCTCTCTCTCTCTCTCTCTCTCTCATTATTATTATTACCTACTATTGTTTTTTTTTTGTTTTTTTTTTTTAGAAAATTTTACTGAACTGAGGTCAGAAATATTTAAATGAGGGATTCAAGATCTGTGTGCTTACTGCTTACAGATTAGTTTATGTGCTTTGATCTAATCATAAAGTATCTAAGATATTGTCAACTTAATGGCAAAACCTATTTTATTTAGAATATATATATATATATATATATATATATATATATATATATATATATATATATATATATATATATATATATATATAAGTAACATAATTGTGTATTTTGTAGGTAAACCTGCTGCTTTGTTTGATAAAAATAATTCTGATTGGGCACCGTCATTAGATCTTGGTTACGAAGAAGGAGAAGAATTAGAATTTAGACGAGGAAGATGGATTAAAAGAAAGAAGAAGAAAATAGCTGAAACTGAATCAGTTAAAAAAACAGAAACTTTTATAATGTTAGATAATTTAGAATGTACAAGTGATACATTAAAATTATTAAAAAAGAAAAGTAAAATAATATTAGATGATGCCAGTGCTGCTGGATGTAGTCAAGATATAACAGAATCAAAGAATACTGATATTAAAAATACAATAATTTGTAATAAAAATAGAAAAAGTAGAACTCGAAAAGATATGTCTTGCCAAACAGATATTAAATCTGAATATATTGGTCATTTAGAAACTCATGTTGTCTATCTACGTGATGAAGTGCAAAATTTAAAACAACAAATTGAACAATATGAAGCTTATTATCAAATGATGGCTGGAAATGATGCTAAAAATCATGCAAATTTAGGTAAAAAAAAAAAAAAAAAAAAAAAAAAAAAAAGTAAAAATATTACAAGTTGATCTTTTTGCGTCAAGATGAAGCTTTTACACTTTACAAATTTCCGAAGAATAAACGATCTACACTTTACAAATTCGCAGCTACCTGAAGCTTCTGCTATATAAAACAGGTAGATGAAGCTCCAGGTAGCCGCAAATTTGTAAAGTGCAGATCGCTCATTCTTCGGAAATTTGTAAAGTGTAGTAGCTTCATCTGGACCCGAAAAGATCGAAGTAAAATTTAATAGAAAATAGTAGAAGAGGCTAGGGCAACATATATTTAAATAAATAATAATTAACCTCTAGCACTTGATTCCAAGTCCCAAAGAACTGTATAAATCAGACACTTGATGTTTTATTAATTTTCAATACAATGTGCACTAATCTCTCCTGCAATATATTTTCTATTAAACTTTATTATTATTATTTTTTAAACATGTATATATAGGCTATTTACTGCAATAGATATTTCCTCATTCTTACATATATTGTATAAAACATTTAAAGGCATTCTTTAGACCCAACAACCTGTGTATGAAGTGTTAAAATTATTAAACGCAGAATGGGACCTTTGAAACCAATACTAATTTTCACCTAGACACAAATGTAACTATGCAACAGACAACAGAGAGCTAAATAACTACAGTATGCAATCTGTCCTCTTTTTGTCTGAGCATGACAACATGCTGAGACTTTATTCAATAAAAAATGTTATGCTTTTTTTTCCCTATGGCAGTACATTAAATTTAGTATTTTTGCAGGTCATATCTTTTAATTTGTAAAATTAAAAGCAATGTTGTTCAGATCAAAGGATGTCTTTTATTATGTAACTATTTTATGAAAGGAAGGGGAGGGGGGGATGAATAGTTAAATCTGAGTAATGTTTGCATTGATTTGAAATCCTCTTCTGTTTTATTTACAGTAAAGAATAACATACTTATGAGTGACAATAATTATGATGAATCAGAACCACAACCAAAAAGATATAAGCCAATGTCAAATTACTCTGAACACAATAATGAAGAGTCGCAGGTAAGATTTATTATTATTATTATTGCCAATTTAAGGGGAAAAACATCACAGTTAGGATCAATAATAAAGGAAAGGATAGAATTCCCAGCAAGGGCCTTACCACAGTAAAAGTTCTATGGAGAGGTCAAGGTCTCGCGTCGCACAGTATTTTGTCATAAAAAAGTTTATTTTATTATATAACTGAACTGAAAACTTTTTAATAATAAAATACTGTGCCATGCAAGACCTCAACCTCTCCATAGAACTTCTACTGTGGTAAAATGACCCTTGCTGGTAATTTTATCCTTTTCTTTATTATTAATAAGTTTAAAAAAAATATTTAGAAAATAGTTGGTAGAGATTAGAGCACGTTGAATTGAAAATTAATAAAACGCGAAAATTCTCTAATTTAAATAGTAAATTGGGACTAGGGATCAAATATTCTAGCTTTAGCTAGTTAAAAAGTAGACGTTAAAGGGATGGAGGTATAGTGTCAAAATAAAAACAATGTGCCTAGCATCTCACGTTCTCACACTACGTCAAAGACACAACATTATAAAACAGCATCAGACTTACTCTTTGCCTTAGACCGGTTTCGTCCTTTACCTAGGACTCATCAGTAAGGCTCGGCAGAGAGCTCTGTACAGCTAGAGATGGCTCACACCACATCTGCTAACTGACTGAGCTGAGGAAGCAAGTGGCAGTCGCGTTTATATACGCGATGCCCCCGCAGCTGCACGCGCTGATTGGTTAAAATCGCGCGCGCAAACTCGGCTTGCTGTTTGAAACCTCTCATCCTCACACTGTAATATAAAATCGTGTCTAAGAGGGGTGTAAGACAGGCAGCCAGCAAGCAATAGTGTCCTCCCTCACTTCCCAGAGTTCCCCAACTCTAGAAAGATCGCGAGAACACTACGCCTACCGACTGCACAGTATCGTGATTCACGCTAGATACATCGCTTTATATGTTGACACTGGGGTAGGAAAAGCAAAAAGGAGATAGAGTAGGAGAGATAGAATAAATATTATGCGCTTTGGCATATATAGTTTAATTAATTTAGTACGTGCTCTTATTGACGTTGGCAAGTAAAAGGGCCGAATAAAATAAAAATGAAAGAATATTATTTACAAAAGCTTAAAATTAAAACAAAAAGATCGACTTGGCGATAATATGCGTATTAGGAAAAAACCATCGCGGTTAGTATTAATAAGTTTAAAAAAAAATATTTAGAAAATAGTTGGTAGAGATTAGAGCACGTTGAATTGAAAATTAATAAAACGCGAAAATTCTCTAATTTAAATAGTAAATTGGGACTAGGGATCAAATATTCTAGCTTTAGCTAGTTAAAAAGTAGACGTTAAAGGGATGGAGGTATAGTGTCAAAATAAAAACAATGTGCCTAGCATCTCACGTTCTCACACTACGTCAAAGACACAACATTATAAAACAGCATCAGACTTACTCTTTGCCTTAGACCGGTTTCGTCCTTTACCTAGGACTCATCAGTAAGGCTCGGCAGAGAGCTCTGTACAGCTAGAGATGGCTCACACCACATCTGCTAACTGACTGAGCTGAGGAAGCAAGTGGCAGTCGCGTTTATATACGCGATGCCCCCGCAGCTGCACGCGCTGATTGGTTAAAATCGCGCGCGCAAACTCGGCTTGCTGTTTGAAACCTCTCATCCTCACACTGTAATATATTTTAAATAATGGTAATTATTTTATAAGTTATATAATATATATTTTTTCTTTCTATTTTCCTTTATCAGAGTGATGATGACTACAGTCCACTTATACCTCAAGTTGTAATGAAATTAGAACCAGAAGATAATGAGTTTGTGCTACCAGAAGAGGAAACCAAAGAAGATGCTTCGGAAGATGAAAATATTAATTGTGAATTATCACCATGTCAAGAGAAATTGAATGATAATACAGAAAAAGGTACAATTTATATTTTACCAAATATAATGTTGGTGTACATATCAAAGATTGTAGCATAGTGATAGTTATACATGACCATGATTGTTAAAGTGTAAGCATAGTGTTTGTAAACCCTGTTTTCTTGCACCAAAAAAAAAAAAAAAAAAAAAAAAAGCGCATTTCATTTGAATAACCAAAGTTGATAGTCATTTTAGGAGCAGAAAACAGGGTTTACAAACAGCATGCACATCCTGGAATTAAAACTAAAAAACTAAAAAAATATTTTCAAAAGTATACATATTTACGTATGACGCATTGTCTCCTTTAACAAATTAATTGATTCAGTAAAAAAAAATAAAAAATAAAAAAATCAAGGTAGCTCTAAAAGTTATAAAAGCTCACCATATGGTATTTTCACCTGATTAGGTTTTGTTACTATATAGGTATAGGCCTATATAATATATTTTACATAAATCGATTTGTCTAAAAAATATGTATTTCATTTTTCAGATGATTCTGATAAATGCTTGGATGCAAAACAGAGAGAAATATCAGAGTCTGACTGCAGTATAAAAAAAGAGACAGTATGTTTTACATTGTTATTTACATCTATCCTCCCAGTAAAGTTTATCACTGTTTAATATTAAATAGTAGGTAGAGATTAGAGCACATTGAATTAAAAATTAATAAAACGTGCACTAATTTCGATGTATTTTTAAAAAAATTAATAAGTTTAAAAAAAATATTTAGAAAATAGTTGGTAGAGATTAGAGCACGTTGAATTGAAAATTAATAAAACGCGAAAATTCTCTAATTTAAATAGTAAATTGGGACTAGGGATCAAATATTCTAGCTTTAGCTAGTTAAAAAGTAGACGTTAAAGGGATGGAGGTATAGTGTCAAAATAAAATACAATGTGCCTAGCATCTCACGTTCTCACACTACGTCAAAGACACAACATTATAAAACAGCATCAGACTTACTCTTTGCCTTAGACCGGTTTCGTCCTTTACCTAGGACTCATCAGTAAGGCTCGGCAGAGAGCTCTGTACAGCTAGAGATGGCTCACACCACATCTGCTAACTGACTGAGCTGAGGAAGCAAGTGGCAGTCGCGTTTATATACGCGATGCCCCCGCAGCTGCACGCGCTGATTGGTTAAAATCGCGCGCGCAAACTCGGCTTGCTGTTTAAAACCTCTCATCCTCACACTGTAATATAAAATCGTGTCTAAGAGGGGTGTAAGACAGGCAGCCAGCAAGCAATAGTGTCCTCCCTCACTTCCCAGAGTTCCCCAACTCTAGAAAGATCGCGAGAACACTACGCCTACCGACTGCACAGTATCGTGATTCACGCTAGTTACATGGCTTTATATGTTGACACTGGGGTAGGAAAAGCAAAAAGGAGATAGAGAAGGAGAGATAGAATAAATATTATGCGCTTTGGCATATATAGTTTAATTAATTTAGTACGTGCTCTTATTGACGTTGGCAAGTAAAAGGGCCGAATAAAATAAAAATGAAAGAATATTATTTACAAAAGCTTAAAATTAAAACAAAAAAGATCGACTTGGCGATAATATGCGTATTAGGAAAAAACCATCGCGGTTAGTATTAATAAGTTTAAAAAAAAATATTTAGAAAATAGTTGGTAGAGATTAGAGCACGTTGAATTGAAAATTAATAAAACGCGAAAATTCTCTAATTTAAATAGTAAATTGGGACTAGGGATCAAATATTCTAGCTTTAGCTAGTTAAAAAGTAGACGTTAAAGGGATGGAGGTATAGTGTCAAAATAAAATACAATGTGCCTAGCATCTCACGTTCTCACACTACGTCAAAGACACAACATTATAAAACAGCATCAGACTTACTCTTTGCCTTAGACCGGTTTCGTCCTTTACCTAGGACTCATCAGTAAGGCTCGGCAGAGAGCTCTGTACAGCTAGAGATGGCTCACACCACATCTGCTAACTGACTGAGCTGAGGAAGCAAGTGGCAGTCGCGTTTATATACGCGATGCCCCCGCAGCTGCACGCGCTGATTGGTTAAAATCGCGCGCGCAAACTCGGCTTGCTGTTTAAAACCTCTCATCCTCACACTGTAATATAAAATCGTGTCTAAGAGGGGTGTAAGACAGGCAGCCAGCAAGCAATAGTGTCCTCCCTCACTTCCCAGAGTTCCCCAACTCTAGAAAGATCGCGAGAACACTACGCCTACCGACTGCACAGTATCGTGATTCACGCTAGTTACATGGCTTTATATGTTGACACTGGGGTAGGAAAAGCAAAAAGGAGATAGAGAAGGAGAGATAGAATAAATATTATGCGCTTTGGCATATATAGTTTAATTAATTTAGTACGTGCTCTTATTGACGTTGGCAAGTAAAAGGGCCGAATAAAATAAAAATGAAAGAATATTATTTACAAAAGCTTAAAATTAAAACAAAAAAGATCGACTTGGCGATAATATGCGTATTAGGAAAAAACCATCGCGGTTAGTATTAATAAGTTTAAAAAAAAATATTTAGAAAATAGTTGGTAGAGATTAGAGCACGTTGAATTGAAAATTAATAAAACGCGAAAATTCTCTAATTTAAATAGTAAATTGGGACTAGGGATCAAATATTCTAGCTTTAGCTAGTTAAAAAGTAGACGTTAAAGGGATGGAGGTATAGTGTCAAAATAAAATACAATGTGCCTAGCATCTCACGTTCTCACACTACGTCAAAGACACAACATTATAAAACAGCATCAGACTTACTCTTTGCCTTAGACCGGTTTCGTCCTTTACCTAGGACTCATCAGTAAGGCTCGGCAGAGAGCTCTGTACAGCTAGAGATGGCTCACACCACATCTGCTAACTGACTGAGCTGAGGAAGCAAGTGGCAGTCGCGTTTATATACGCGATGCCCCCGCAGCTGCACGCGCTGATTGGTTAAAATCGCGCGCGCAAACTCGGCTTGCTGTTTAAAACCTCTCATCCTCACACTGTAATATAAAATCGTGTCTAAGAGGGGTGTAAGACAGGCAGCCAGCAAGCAATAGTGTCCTCCCTCACTTCCCAGAGTTCCCCAACTCTAGAAAGATCGCGAGAACACTACGCCTACCGACTGCACAGTATCGTGATTCACGCTAGTTACATGGCTTTATATGTTGACACTGGGGTAGGAAAAGCAAAAAGGAGATAGAGAAGGAGAGATAGAATAAATATTATGCGCTTTGGCATATATAGTTTAATTAATTTAGTACGTGCTCTTATTGACGTTGGCAAGTAAAAGGGCCGAGACTGCCACTTGCTTCCTCAGCTCAGTCAGTTAGCAGATGTGGTGTGAGCCATCTCTAGCTGTACAGAGCTCTCTGCCGAGCCTTACTGATGAGTCCTAGGTAAAGGACGAAACCGGTCTAAGGCAAAGAGTAAGTCTGATGCTGTTTTATAATGTTGTGTCTTTGACGTAGTGTGAGAACGTGAGATGCTAGGCACATTGTATTTTATTTTGACACTATACCTCCATCCCTTTAACGTCTACTTTTTAACTAGCTAAAGCTAGAATATTTGATCCCTAGTCCCAATTTACTATTTAAATTAGAGAATTTTCGCGTTTTATTAATTTTCAATTCAACGTGCTCTAATCTCTACCAACTATTTTCTAAATATTTTTTTTAAACTTATTAATACTAACCGCGATGGTTTTTTCCTAATACGCATATTATCGCCAAGTCGATCTTTTTTGTTTTAATTTTAAGCTTTTGTAAATAATATTCTTTCATTTTTATTTTATTCGGCCCTTTTACTTGCCAACGTCAATAAGAGCACGTACTAAATTAATTAAACTATATATGCCAAAGCGCATAATATTTATTCTATCTCTCCTTCTCTATCTCCTTTTTGCTTTTCCTACCCCAGTGTCAACATATAAAGCCATGTAACTAGCGTGAATCACGATACTGTGCAGTCGGTAGGCGTAGTGTTCTCGCGATCTTTCTAGAGTTGGGGAACTCTGGGAAGTGAGGGAGGACACTATTGCTTGCTGGCTGCCTGTCTTACACCCCTCTTAGACACGATTTTATATTACAGTGTGAGGATGAGAGGTTTTAAACAGCAAGCCGAGTTTGCGCGCGCGATTTTAACCAATCAGCGCGTGCAGCTGCGGGGGCATCGCGTATATAAACGCGACTGCCACTTGCTTCCTCAGCTCAGTCAGTTAGCAGATGTGGTGTGAGCCATCTCTAGCTGTACAGAGCTCTCTGCCGAGCCTTACTGATGAGTCCTAGGTAAAGGACGAAACCGGTCTAAGGCAAAGAGTAAGTCTGATGCTGTTTTATAATGTTGTGTCTTTGACGTAGTGTGAGAACGTGAGATGCTAGGCACATTGTATTTTATTTTGACACTATACCTCCATCCCTTTAACGTCTACTTTTTAACTAGCTAAAGCTAGAATATTTGATCCCTAGTCCCAATTTACTATTTAAATTAGAGAATTTTCGCGTTTTATTAATTTTCAATTCAACGTGCTCTAATCTCTACCAACTATTTTCTAAATATTTTTTTTTAAACTTATTAATACTAACCGCGATGGTTTTTTCCTAATACGCATATTATCGCCAAGTCGATCTTTTTTGTTTTAATTTTAAGCTTTTGTAAATAATATTCTTTCATTTTTATTTTATTCGGCCCTTTTACTTGCCAACGTCAATAAGAGCACGTACTAAATTAATTAAACTATATATGCCAAAGCGCATAATATTTATTCTATCTCTCCTTCTCTATCTCCTTTTTGCTTTTCCTACCCCAGTGTCAACATATAAAGCCATGTAACTAGCGTGAATCACGATACTGTGCAGTCGGTAGGCGTAGTGTTCTCGCGATCTTTCTAGAGTTGGGGAACTCTGGGAAGTGAGGGAGGACACTATTGCTTGCTGGCTGCCTGTCTTACACCCCTCTTAGACACGATTTTATATTACAGTGTGAGGATGAGAGGTTTTAAACAGCAAGCCGAGTTTGCGCGCGCGATTTTAACCAATCAGCGCGTGCAGCTGCGGGGGCATCGCGTATATAAACGCGACTGCCACTTGCTTCCTCAGCTCAGTCAGTTAGCAGATGTGGTGTGAGCCATCTCTAGCTGTACAGAGCTCTCTGCCGAGCCTTACTGATGAGTCCTAGGTAAAGGACGAAACCGGTCTAAGGCAAAGAGTAAGTCTGATGCTGTTTTATAATGTTGTGTCTTTGACGTAGTGTGAGAACGTGAGATGCTAGGCACATTGTATTTTATTTTGACACTATACCTCCATCCCTTTAACGTCTACTTTTTAACTAGCTAAAGCTAGAATATTTGATCCCTAGTCCCAATTTACTATTTAAATTAGAGAATTTTCGCGTTTTATTAATTTTCAATTCAACGTGCTCTAATCTCTACCAACTATTTTCTAAATATTTTTTTTAAACTTATTAATACTAACCGCGATGGTTTTTTCCTAATACGCATATTTTTAAAAAAATACATTTTAATGTTTTTTTTCTTTTTTTTACTGCTTTTTTTATATTTTATTTCTCTATTTTATTATTATTATTTTTTTTTTCAAGGCAGTACAAGTAAGAAAATCTAGTAGGCCAAGGAAGAGCATGACAGCATTTGATGGCACAAAGATAGTCATAGAAAGTGCATCTGTTAAATCTGTAAGTGTATGTGGATTATGAAAACTTCTCAGCTTTTTATAGAATTAAAATAAATATGGTTCTCAATTGTTACGTGTTACAGACCTCTCGTGTTACTGCATACTCACTTTGGGCTAAAGAAAGACGAGCAAAAATAGCAAAGGAACACCCGGATATGGGTTAGTTATTTTTCCATATACAGTGTGTACAATAAATTGATTTTATTATTTTACATTATTTTGCAGGGTAGTCTTGCGTTTTTTTTTTTTTTTTTTTTTTTTTTCTTTTTTTTTTAGTAAATATATTTATATATATAAATTATGATAATATATTATCATAATTTTATTTATTTAAAGTGTATAATCTAATAAGCAAATCTGTTATTTCAGAATATTCAGGTGTTACCAAATTTTTATCAGAAATGTGGAAAGAAGTCCCAAAAGATGAAAAACTTGTAAGTTAATCTTTCTTTCTTTCTTTCTTTCTTTCTTTCTTTCTTTCTTTCTTTCTTTCTTTCTTTCTTTCTTTCTTTCTTTCTTTCTTTCTTTCTTTCTTTCTTTCTTTCTTTCTTTCTTTCTTTCTTTCTTTCTTTCTTTCTTTCTTTCTTTCTTTCTTTCTTTTTTTCTTTCTTATTATTTTTTTTTATGAGTTTGTAATTTTTTGAACAATTACTGTAAATTAATTTTTGGACATTTTTCAGGTTTGGCAGATCAAAGCTAAAAGCAATACCAGTGCCAGTCGTCAAGGAAAATCATAAAATAGATTACTCTAATTATAAGGTAAATGTAAACTACATTAAGAAAAGAAATACTAGGGTTTAAACCATCACCGTTAGGGTTGATAAATTTGAAAGAAATGGATAGGAGACACCAGTAAGTGAAAAGAGCTTCATAGTTTGGAGAAAATTTTGCTAAAAAAGTTTGGAGAAAAGCTAGCAAAAAAAAAAAAAAAATAATAATAATAATAATAATAATAAAAAAAATTATTTTTGAATATGCACTGAACTATAGGACTCTCTTCACTTGCTGATTTCCTCCATTAATTTTGAGAGTGGTCATGTAATAGCATGCCTTATAGATATGCTATATTGAACATTTTACACTACAGAATACAGAATGTTATTTGACATGCAATTTTTATCACCTCTTACTGCAGACTAAAAATAAATGTACTTCCATGCAATGCTCCAAATTTTCAAAAAACGGCAAAAATTTACTTATCAAGAGAATAGAAGTTAGATTTCTTTCAGAATATGTAATAACACTTTACTATACTACAGGACCTTTATTTAAAATTTTATTAAAACTCATACCAACACTCGTATACTAACAGTACTTCCTTTTTCTTTTCTTTCTTTCTTTTTTTTTTCTTTTTTTTTTGTTACACACTAGGTGCACTCTTTTTCAATAAATTTTAATATCCAGATGAGCATAAAATTTACATATAACATCCCTGTTTTCAATTCATTAATTATCTAATATTAATTAGATATTATGTAATATTATACTTATGACTTATAATATCGACTTTTACGGATAGTAAACGGCCATCAGGATTGTTGTATTTTTCAACTTTACATCGTAATATCACCACAGTACGACTTTGGAAAAAAATTAAGACCAACACTCTCGTAATGTGCACATATCGGACAGTAAATGTGTAAAGTTTCAAATTTTTACTGCTCATGATAACTTCGCTAATAATTAATTAGTCATAAGAAACACCGATTTGTCACTTTATATTTTTTAATCGTGGACTTTACAGGTGAGTTATTTATATAACCAATAGTGACAAAAATTCCTTACTTGAAGAACAGAGTAAACAAATGTTACTTGTAAATGTAACAATGTTAAAATAATTCGCAAACCACTCCTTTCCACCCCCTTTGCAAATAAATGGCAAAAAGCGTAAACTTGAATTCGCTGAAGTTATAAAGATGAAAATTAGTTTCAGGGTAGACAGTAGTCTAAGTAAAACAACTCAAATAAAAAATGTACGAATTTTTTATTTTTTAAGAAGATTTGAATTTTTTTTATAGATTTTGTGTGTTGCAGGTTGCCTACATTCAGGTCTCCCGGGTTAAAAAAAATTGCAACGTTGCTAAAAATAAAAATATACCACATTTTTTATTTGAGTTGTTTTACTTAGGCTACTGTCTACCCTGAAACTAATTTTCATCTTTATAACTTCAGCGAATCCAAGTTTAAGCTTTTTGCCATTTATTTGCAAAGGGGGTGGAAAGGAGTGGTTTGCGAATTATTTTAACATTGTTACATTTACAAGTAACATTTGTTTACTCTGTTCATCAAGTAAGGAATTTTTGTCACTATTGGTTATCTAGATAACTCACCTGTAAAGTCCACGATTAAAAAAAATAAAGTGACAAATCGGTGTTTCTTATGACTAATTAATTATTAGCGAAGTTATCATGAGCAGTAAAAATTTGAAACTTTACACATTTACTGTCCGATATGTGCACATTACGAGAGTGTTGGTCTTAATTTTTTTCCAAAGTCGTACTGTAGTGATATTACGATGTAAAGATGAAAAATACAACAATCCTGGTGGCCGTTTACTATCCGTAAAAGTCGATATATACTTATGACAATGACAAAGATCTGACAGTAGGGGTATATGCTGTACTGTATATTGTGTTATATTATTATGTTGTACTCATGCATTTCATTTCTTTCTAGATGTTGTACAGTCTTCAACAAGAAGATCCATCTTTTATGGAACCTAATTTTATGGTATTATATGAACTGTTCATAAAAATTTACAGTTTAATTTTACAAAGCAATTTATGTGATCAAACCATTTCTTTTTATAAAAAATAATCAAGTTACCAATGTTATTCGTGGTAAAAATGGAATAAAATAATATCGCAATGTATTGTGACAACATTTTTTTTTTAATATTAAAAATAAAATATTGTAAATAATAAGGGGGTTAATAGGGAGAGGGTTAATGTTGAAGTATACAAAGAAGCCATTGCCCTCTGAGACAGCTCATAAGGCAGCTTATAAGGGTCTTAAGGTTGAAATTTCTATAGTATTGTTCAGAAAAGCAGCCAAACTGACATTGCCGCAGTTATCGGTTCCCCTATTTATTTCGGCCTCCTCTAATGATAAAAGAGTTTTTAGCAGTGGTATGACAAGTAGACGGAATTCTAAGATGGTTGGTTCGCTAGAATCTCTTAAACATATTACTTTTGACGTAAAAAGAGCCTGCCCGATAACTAGTACAATTACCGTACTGGTTATATGCAATAAATATAAATAAGTAGCAATATTGTGCACATTTCCTTCAGCAATTTGAAACAATTTAAACAAATCATTTTTTTAAAGCACGTCTAATCAGGTGTCAGTGAATAGAACCATTTACAGTAGACTAGATCATCATGAATAAATGCTCACTCATTTTCACAGAGTGTATTATAGAGAAATGTGATTATTTTACATTTTTTATAAAGCCTTTTTTAAAATGAGTTTAACAGACGAACAGGTAATAAAACTGCAGAAGTTTCCCTGTCATGATATAAGTGGAGTAGGGCTCTATAACTTAAGCAAATTTTATATTTTGTTTGGCATAATTCATAGATTAAGAAAATGTGTAAGTGTTATTTTCTGCTAAAAAGTTAAGAGAGAATGCAGCAAGATGTATGTATTTAAAAAATTGACCGCCAAAATGTAAATTCACATCACACGCCATCTTGTGGTGAAAAGTAGAAACAAAACGAGTGGCCATTTGGCATTTTACAAATTGTTTATATCTGTGAAGTTATTTAATATCATACAATGAAATTATATGATTATTAATTGCTACTGATTGAAGAAGACTTGTTTTAATAATTTGTTAAACAAGAATGGACAAGTATTTAAAAAGAAAGAAGATTTTTGTGAATCCAAACAAACCGCTTGCAGAGTCACCGCCGCCCCCACGCGACGAAATGTCAACATCAACAAAGAAAGTAAAACAAGAAGGTAAAAATGAAAGTTATAAATGTTAATTAGATTACAAGTGGATTAAATATATTTATAGTTGATAAACATCAAGATCTAATGGGATATACTGTATTGTTTACTTAATCTTATTAACGATGGCTGCGATTGAAGAAAACAATGAAAGTGGGTATATAGATCCTCATGTAAAAAAAAGTACATACATAATACGTACATATAATATGTATAATGGTGTATATTAACCTTAATTTATAAATGCATAAAGATTTCAATTTAAATGGCTTTGTAATAAGATATTAAATAATGCATATATGCTTTAATTTTCAGAGTTAGAAGTAACAGGAGTATCACGTTCTGGGCGTGTTCGTAAGAAGTCATCAAAATTAACTGATTTTGAATCTCCTGATGAAATTGATCCACGTTATAAACGTAAAGCAGATCGTTCAACACTTGCTGAAAGTGCAACTACTCCTGAACCGGCACATTCAACACCTAAACAACGTAAATCAACACCTGCTCCTCGTAAACCTCAACCACCTCCACCAGTTGAGGAATCTCATTCTATGGAAGAGGAAGCTTCTGATGTAAGTATGGTATTATATTTATGTGTACTGTATTTAATAGTACACGAGAGGTAAAACATTCTAATAAAGAATCAATAGCTACGTGGCATTTCAATACTACTGCAATCTCTGCAGGTGCAATTTTGGCACATCTATATTCTTCACGCTCCCCTTTTATGAAGCATATTTATACGCTTAGCCTGTACAGATGTGCCATTAGTAGGCATGGTGAAGATTACACCACATGTGCCAAATTTGCACCCGCGGAGATTGCTGAAATGCCGTGTAGCCGTCAATATGTTTGATGTATTTTTTTATAACTATTTAAGCTCTTTGTGTGTTTTTCTTATAAAAGCAATCAAAATATTTTGTTAATAAATTTAGTCTTGATACACCACAGTGTATACGTTTCTATTTTAGTGTACAATAAATATATTTTATATATTCTAATTTAAAGTAAAAATAATATTAAAATAATTATTATTTCAATTAATATCAATCTATGGATACCAGTACCAGTGTTAATGTTTAGTAAAATTGATATAGTATCAGTAACTTATTTTGCTTGTACTTTATGATACAGGAAGAAGAAGATGAATACAACCATGGTATGAAAATGGACAGTGATTCTGACTCGGAAACTAATATGATGTATCCTATCCACTCGGAAGAAATTCTTGACGACGAGCAATCTAGTGATGACGATGATGATGATGGTAATTATAGTATCAATTATTATTTTATAGACAAAAGTATTTCTTTTTAATGCAGGTTATTGGTGAGGCACACAGATTAGGTTAGGCATGCAAGGTTAGGGTCCCCTAATTTTCTATCCTTTAGCATTACGAGATCATGTTTTTAGAATTTACTGAGAAAACTACTGCTCCACAGTTGGCGGTATTTAAATGAGGGATATTAGACACGCTTTTACATGTTTTAAGCTCATAGAAATTTTTTAAAAAATTATAATTTTACCAAGGAACAATGAACGAATGGATTATTGATTGTTTCCAAATTTTATTTTATTAATTAATGTAAACACACTTGGTGTACATATTGGAAAAATAGTACTTGTTTTAATCCTTAAAAGTTTAATGTTATTTTTAGAAGCTAATTTTTAATCTGGCTGCAAAATAGAGAAAGGGTGGGGTATTTTCTAATTCCTATAAATGTAATTTCTAGTTTCTTGGTTTAAATTACAGTGCTGTCCTGAACATACTGCTTTAAATGTTGTGTAACTACGTACTGAACTAATTGTTTTGTCAGGTGGCACAGCAGTCAGCGATGAAGAAGATGAAGACGATGAAGATGAGGGACAACTTGTGATGGTAGATGAAGGTCCAAAACCTTCACGACCACCTAATCAGGTATGTATATAACCATAACCACATCAGGGGGTCTGTTCTGTAAGGCTTAACGAGAAACTCAGTACCGAGATCATCATAGTAAACAAGTGAATCATGACTCCTTTCTTGGTACAGTACGTACCGAGTTTCTTGTGAAGCCTTACAAACCAGACCCCTAGTTTATAATAACAAAATCTTATAAAATGAAAGAGAAAAAAAAGTTCAATAGAAATAGTAGTAGAGAGATTAGAGCATGTTGAATTGGAAATTAATAAAACGTAAAGATCCTCTGACTATATAAACTTTGCGTTTTATTAATTTTTAATTTGACTTGCTCTTGTCCCTCCTATTTCTCCTATCAAACTTTTTTTTTTTAATTTTAACATCTTATATTGTTGTTGACTATATTATTGTGTTGAAATAAAAACTGTCAAAGTTCAAATGGTTTTGTGAAAAAAAAAATGAGCAAGTAAATCTGTATGGTTATTTAAAAGCAAAATGTGCAAGTCAGTGCGTAGTGTTATGGAAATAACGATACACTCACATTTATCTTTCAAGGGATCAGATTGACCTAATCATCTTGCTTTCATGGATCAAATGAAATTGGACAATTCAATTGCAATTATACTATTATTAGGTATTATTTATTTATTTTTTTTTTACTAGAAAATATTGCATGGCAAAGTAAAATTACGATTAGGATCCTGTTTTAGAGTATAGTAAAACGTAATTATGATAAAATTTAAGGAACTTTGGGAATTATCATATCAAATTTAATTTCAATACACTGGCAATCACATTTATTCTTTCAGATATCTGTGTTTTCAAATGACTAAAAATATGCAAAGTACAATTAATTTTCAATAAGTTATGTGATAATGGATAAATATGCTTCCTATTGTGTCTGCTATATCTGGTTTATTTAACAAAAATGTACCGTTATTAATACTAATAAATGTATTTGTTTACAGGCCATGTCACTATACATGCTTGAAAAATCAACCAAGAAAAGACTTGTTGTAAAGGATGGTAAAATTGTTGGCAGGAAAAAAGCCCAGAGAAAAGATAAAGGTGTAAGTATTTGAGTGTTCAAAATATAAATATTTGAGTTAATTTTATTTTGATATATATTTGGCTAATTTTTGTATTTCCAGAAATCTAGATTCACTGCTTACATGCTGTGGGCTAAAGAAGCAAGAAAGGACATATTGAGGACTAATCCTGATATGGGTAAGTTAATATAAAATTATCAGTATTTGATTACACATATTATCATATCAAACTTCATGATAAATTTTCTCCTGCTTTCATAATTTTGTTACTGTAATTTTCAGATTTTTCAACCACCAGCAAACGTCTAGGGGAACTATGGGGAATTGTACCTAACAGTGAGAAATTTGTAAGTATTATTATTATTCGTTTACCAAGCTTTTTTTTTCTTCCCACTTTTTAATTTAAATAAAAAAATTTAAAGTATAACTGTGAAGAAAGACAATATCGGATCTCGGTTGGTATACAGTATATGAATGTTAAAAAAATAACAATGTAGTAAAAAATATTTGATGCTTTTCCCAAACAGCAATCTACATAAATTAATAAATTAAAAAATTTGCCGGGCGAATTTCCCGCCGCCAATAGCCAAGGTGGGTGGGTGGGTTCTGGCCCCGCCTGTGGTCCAAATCTAGGCACAATCGGCCCACCACCAAAAAAAAAAAAAAAAAAAAAAAAAAAAAAAAAAAAAAAAAAAAAAAAAAAAAACGCTTTTCTGCAATCGTGGGTTAATCTTATTATTATTTTTTTTTTTTTAGTTTCTTGAGTACTTAAGTATGAGGGAAAAATGAATTAAGAATATAATTTGATAGTTTGAAAACGATGATTAATATAGTGAATTTACTATTTAAATTAGAGAATCTTTGTGTTTTATTAGTTTTCAATTCAACTTGCTCTAATCTCTACCAACTATTTTCTCAATATCTTTTCAAACTTATTAATACCAATGGCTATGTTTTTTTCCTTAAACATAACAATCTAAACAAATAGAAAATTTTGTTGTTTAATTAATTTTCAACTCTTGGATTAGAATCAAGCTTCTGCCTTTTTTTTTTTTTTTTTTTTTTTTTTTTGCATTTAAAGACATTGCGGTTAGGATCAATAATCAAGAATAGGATAGAATAACCAGCAAGGGCCTTACCACAGTAGAAGTTCTATGGAGAGGTCGAGGTCTTGCGTGGCACAGTATTGGTGTAATAATCTATGCCAGCTCAAAAAGTTTCAAAGAGAATGGCTTCACAAAATAATATTAAAATTAATACTAACTTGTTCTTATAGATATTAATATAAAAATATATTTGTCTTGCACAGACTTGGCGCCGACGTGCTAAGCGTATGTCTGTAAAGCAGAAGTTTGAAGAAGGCAAAACTTCAGGTGGTGCTGCAGGTGCCTCAGCTCAGCGTAAGTTCCTCAACAAGACTTCACCACCAGCTGCTCCTGCTGCACCCAAACTTGCTTCTCCACCAAGGTAACTGTTTTCTTTAGTTTGACGTGATATACTTGCAAGTTTTTTATTATTATTATTATCAGCTTTTTTTCAATACAAGTTATCTATTATTTTTAACTCTTATTCTAATAATTTTTATAAATTAAAAATATAACAACCAGCAAGACCATTACCATAGTATAGCCCTATACTGTCCAATCAAAAAGTTCATTAAATTTGTTTGAAAGATTTCATGACTTAAACATTAGCCTTGCAAAGAACAATGTCATTTTATTTGTTCTTTTACATCAAGACAAAAAAAAAAAAAAAAAAAAAAAAAAAAAAATTTATACCTACTGTTAATATTGTTTTCACAAAGTAAATTTATAATTACAGTGTCTGTACACATAGAACCCAAAGTGAAATGATAGTGTTGCTGTTTATGTTTATAGGCAAGAATGGCGGCGTCAAGATAGACGTAACAGTAACCAGGGTCAGTTGAGTACCTTGGCTGCCGCAGCTGCAGTGGCTCAACAGCAACAGCAGATGCAGCTCTTGCAACAACAACAACTGCAGAATGCATTGGCAGCTGCAGCATCGGATGTTAGGTACGTAGTTAATTCTAAAAATTGAGCCAACATTTTACTTAAAAAAAGTATTTTGTAAGTCTTTCGCACATGCCAGACTTCAATAAATTCAAGGATACAGTATAAAGTTTTACAATTTCTATATGAATCTCATTTCACAATATGGTGGCCTTCTTGTAATATTCATTCATTTTATTCAATAAACACTCATGGTGTACAACATATAACCTAAATTTACAAAATAAAGAATAGTAAATTACATACATTAAACATTAATCTTGAGCATAAGCTGTTAGACTAATACTACAATTAGTACATTTCAGCAAATGATATTGATCACATGGCTTACCACTTACGATACAATTTACATTTACATGAGGTACCAAACTTGTGGTACTCTTTCGTTAAGCAAATCTTATGATGAAAACCGTAATGATGAAACTTATAATATTGTAAATCCATTTTAATACTGTATAGTGCATGTACACTGGCGGTCAATAAATATGTCAGGCTATCATTCAAGTCTCCCATATAAATAACATTAGGAAAGATCAACGCAGTCAGACATCATTATTGCCCGGGAGTGTACATAGCAAGGTAATATGAAATATTACATAAATATTAAGGGTGACTGACTGCTATCTTGCAAACTAGACACTCGAATTATCTAATATAAACACAAAATAAAGAAGATATGTTACTTAAAAGTTTAGTTACGTCAAACATGTGAAAACACGAACAAATATGTAAGGTATTCCACTTTAACGATAACATGTAAATGTGGTTATTCAAATTTTAGCAGCAAATTTTATTCAAATTAGAAACTTTTAAAATTAAAAATATTATTAAAACTTTTTTTAGAGCAAAAAAATTTATTTTAAATTTACTTGATTTTATTTGAAATTATAGTGTTTGTTTTGTTGGAAATAAATTATGTAAGTCGATGTTGTTGCGAACAAAATGTGTAGCTCATATTTTGTCAGTGGAAGCAAAATGTGTAAGTCGTTTTTTGTCACGCTAAGCAATATGTGTATCTTGTTTTTTGTCACGCGAAGCAATATGTGTAAGTCGAGCGCCATCTCCATTACGTTTGGGAAACTACTTACACATTTTGCTTAGCTTGACAAAAAACGAGATACACATATTGCTTAGCGTGACAAAAAATGACTTACACATTTTGCTTCCACTGACAAAATACGAGTTACATATATTGTTCGCAACAACATCGAAGTATCGAAGTACAGTTTTTTTTTTTGGGAAAATGTAGTTCTTCTTTTAAAGATTTCCGGTCCAAGTCGGTCACCTTCTAGGTTAATAAATTTGTAGTGTAAAACTTGTTGTTTTGTTTTGTAAAATACAGCATATTTTATTCTAATGATATTCTGTTTAAATTTCACAGTCGCCCTGGTCTAAAACCCACCACCACTGAAGCACAACAAGCTGGTATGTTTAAATCAGTTGGCACGGCTCCTGTTGATGTCGCCTCTCACCTCAAGCTGTTGGGAGAATCTTTGCTAATTATTGGAGAAAGACTCAAGGAACATGAGGTTAGTAATGTTATGTCTTTCTTATTTTGACATTTTAAAACATGGCATGAGTGGTTTCACTTGTTAATTTATTTTTTTTAATCACCTTTTAGTTGTAACAATTCTATAGGGTGTGTGCACATGACGTCATTCTGAGTGCTTTTCGATGCTCATCTTGAGTAATGAATAACATTGCTCAGTATAGGGCAAACATAGTTTTTGGCTATTTTCTTTGGAAATTAGCTATTTTTTTTGGTTATCATTATTTTTTTTGGCATACTTGAGGTACTAAGTCAACCTGTTAACAGCATCAATGCTCTCAAAAAAATTGCGAAGTATTTTTAAACTGGCAAAATGTACCATTTTCCTATACCAGCCAATGTTATTTAGTACTCACTTATGACGTCGACTTTAACATGAATGAAACCACCCTATAGGTATACAATAGGACACGCTAATATCATTTTTTTTTTCTTTGCGAAATTCTCTATCTTGAAATTTTACAAAGTCATTCGTCTCCTATCACACCTGTAGAATCATTGTTAGATGGTATGAACAGATGTCTTAAGGTTTGACACAATACTAGGGCTATAACCCAAAGTATGTTTCAAGCACTTAAAATACCAGGTAATGCTGACCATTTTAACTATGGTAACCCAAATAAATATCTGATTCGAATATTAAATTTATTAATGGAAAATTGTATTTGATACTTCATGAATAAAAGGATTTGATAGATAACCAAAATAGAAAGATTGGGAAAATGGAAGATAGTGAGCTGTGTGGCTAATAAAACTTGCATGTACGGAAGGAAAAAAAACTTTTAGGGTACATTCAATGCGTCCCTATCATCCCTGTCCATCCATCCCCCCCCCCCCTTTTCAAATCCATCTAATTTCTTTCTATCAGATCTAACTATAATTGATAAATGATGTTGATATTTGCTGTGGCACTACATTACCTTTCAGGGCAAGCAACATCCTGTCATCAAAAATAATCTAAAATAACGTTTATTTACGTACATATCATGACACTATAGTCCCTTTCGGCGTAAGCCAACAACATAGATGGTTTTTAGCGTGACCCAGTGATAGATCTCCACAACTTTCTATCCTGAATCCTGACATATTTCTCTTGCTTCCTCATACCTTGTTTCATATACTTTCTTATGCATCTCATACTACGTACACTCCCCCCAGATAAATCTGACCGCAGCGTTCATGTCTCTAAATGATAAATATATGAGGAGACTTTAACGCGACCGGTCAGATTTATCTGGGGAAGGGGGGGGGGGGGGGGGGGAGTGTACATTCTTATTTTTCAAACACCTTTCAACCACTCCAAACCATGATGTTTTAGGCCTGCCTCTATCTCTCCTTCCATCCACTCTGCTATGGAATATATTTATTTATTTTATTATATTACTGTATATTTATTTATGGCACATTTATTTAATATTATTATTTTATATTGGATTCATTGTTCTTAATTTTTTACTTTAAGTTGTAAATATACTCGATGTTTTCCCAAAAACATATTATAACCACTTCTGTACAGTACTCAGGTTTTGATTTATATTTTGATTGATAATTATATTTAACCATACAAAAACTCGCTCCAAATTTGCAATGTTATTCATATGAGAAAAATATGTGCCTAGTTTAAATGCTAAAATTATTGTAACAGAATCCTGTGTACATGTAGTATTGTTCCCCCCAACTCATGTTATATATCTCTTGTTGACAGGGTCAAATTGCTGTATCCGGTAGCTTTTCAGTTTTACTTGACTCCTTACTTTGTGCAATGGCTCCTTTGATCTGCCTTACACAGCAAGTTCCAGAACTGAATGGATGTCCTGCAGAAACTTTGTCACAGACACTTGATAATATTGCATACATTATGCCAGGTCTGTAAGTTAATAAAATGCCATTTACATTTTTTTTTATCAATTAGACTTTCTCCATCAATGTGTATTATTTTTGTACATAAATAATTTTTTCCATTGTTCATTTTGACCAATTTGGTTCAAATGGTTCATATTCTTCATATCTCATGAGTTACAGTTTTATGAAAGTCTCAGCTATAAACCTGTAACTTAATTCATTTTTCCTTGTAATTGCATTAATTATGTATTATTCATTCTATGTATTTTATTGCACAATGTCAGGGTGTGTGATTTTAAAATTAAAGTTTGCCAACAAGTTATTGCTGTTTCATTTTTTATTCTTTTTATATTAAAATTTACTTTTCATGTACCACTTGTTTAGATTTCAATTTTAAAATATTGGTTAGCACTTAGATTTTATATTGCATTTAATTTAATTGTTTTATAAAGTATTGGGAAAGGTCATAAATTCATGATTGAAGTCAGACAGTATTATGGTAACAGAAAACTGTAGGCGGTATACATAAAATTACAGATTGTAAATAAAAAAATAAGCTCCACCCCCAAAGTGAATTTTAAAGAAAACCATGGCTACTTCTTGTGAACTTATGTTCTCCCATTACAAAATTATCGCTTTTTTGTGCAAAAAAATAGGCTAAAAGCGGTCTCAAACCCTGCATTGAATTACCATGGTAACAGACTACTGTAGAAGGTCCATGCATATATTCAGAGTGTGGGTTGGATATAAATTCAAGCTCCGCCCTCCCATATGACTACCATATGTTTACTTTTTATAGTCTCATGTTTCACTAATACAGAGCTGCAAGGAAACATTGCTACGTTCCGAATATAATGAATTTGTTGCATAAATTAAAATTGTATCCCATTTGGAATTTTTATTTTCATGGTAAAAAAGGAAAAAGAATGAAATAAAGACAGTTTTTTTTTATGTAATTTAGAATAATTTTATTATATTTTATTCATTCATTACAGAGAATGCATAAAAAACAAGGAAAATTACATTACAATATACTTACTTATAATATATTAATTACTTATATTCTACAGCATTTCATTGTTTAGTAAGAATAAATGTATAAAATATGAAGCTATGATTTTTTTTTTAATTAATACAGTACCTATATTTTGTTTGCAAATACAATTTTTTATTAAAAAAAAAAATCACAATAAAAATATATTTTTATCTAAGGCTATAGGCAAAAAAAAAAAAAAAAAAAAAAATGTAAAACCATTAGGGTAAACCAATTTTATTATTATTATTTTAGCCTGACCTAGTGATGTAAAAATCATACAATTACTGTTTTAAACAAATTATAAAATACCAGGTATTGATATCAATAACAAATAATTTTTTTCGTTTTTTTTTTTTTTTTTCCTCCCTTATAAAGTATAAAATTTAGAATACAAATTCCTATACTTTGATCAATCTTAATTATTAAAAAAGGCCACAAATATGGGCATTTATTTGTGTACTTATTGCAACACCTTATGCACAGGGTAGAAATAAATGGAACTCTTGTATTCTTCAATATCTGTAATGGGTTTCAAAGTTTTATCATCAGGAACCAAGATTTGCAGTACTTTTGGAATACATAGTTTGCCGTCTGAAAAATATATAAAAATTATTGAAATTAGGAACAGAAATTCACCTTTTTTTATTTTTATTATTATTATTTTTTTTAATATATATAAATCACACCTAAAAAAAAGGAGTTAATACTGCATAATGAGCTGTTCACAATGACGCATAAATTCACGTAACTTTCACTTAAGAATCCAAATAACACTGATTGTCTTATCTTCACGTAAAAGTTCCGTAAATTACGCTTCATTGTGGACAGACCTTAATGTTAAAAATAATAATAAAGAAATAGAATGTAGGGAAATAAGAGCATCTTAAATTAAAAATTAGGAAAAAGGAACAATTATATGCGTAATTTTTAATTTTACAGGCTCCAAGCTTTATATTATAATAGTTGTTTATTATATTTTAGCACCTTATGAAAGTAGATTTTTTTTTTTTTTTTTTTTATAACTTTTATAGAAAAGTACGCTTGCACTTAGCAAAAGAATGAAACCTGCCATAACTGAAACCTAGGGCTAAAATATTGCTTTCAAATGCAGTTCCGATCACTCTTTTATCAGCACCATATTATATATTTACATGTGTTGCAAAAACATTATTTACCACAACATAAGATTTCCAAAAATGTTAAACAAAACGTTCTAGCTACCATTTCTATACCTGTTTTGCCATTTGATGGTTTCTTTTCTTCTTCTACGCCTTCTTCAGGTTTCAATATTTGTTGTAAACCTTTCTCAACCTGGCTGTAACCTTGCACCTGAACAAAGAATATGAATCAAATTATATGTATACCATCTTGATTCAGTCAAAATATACTTTTCTTGTTACAATATTGCTCACTAAGTTTTGTGCAGTATATAATCACTAAATTTGGCAATTTGGTATACATATTTTGTTAAATATGAATAAGATGGGGAGAGAATGCACTAGCCATATAACATATTATAAGGTACAGTATGTATATTTTATTAATTTTAATGTGTATAATAGAAGCAAGCCCCAAGCAACTTCACAAAATTTGATGTTAAATGTAGCCTATAATTTAAAAGGCTCGACTGCAATAGAGAAATATTTTTTTTTCTTATTTGATTCAAATGTAAAGCTAAAAAAGAACTATAGCAGTTAATCCCATATTAATCATATTATATTTTATTTTACTTAAGATTTTTGAGTAACATACTTTTCCACAACATCATTAGTTTTAATTGTTAAAACTTATTTTCTTTCCCCTGATTTAAACCAAAGAGCTATAGTAATTGATAATTAATGTATAAAATTTTATATGTTCAGATGTTTTTAAGTGCTTTTAATTAAGGGTTGTATTTAGATGGCTTGTATCTCAAAATCTAAAAAGAAAACTTATAAACTTCATGATGCCATTTGAAGTTAATAGTAACAGCTATTTCTGATAAAAATTTTAGAACTCATGATCATCAGAAAAGAGAGAAAATAATTAATGAAATTATGAGCTCTTATGGGACTAAAATTTCAAAAAAAGAAAAAAAAAAATTTAAAATCTAGCATGGTGACCCCTCCAAAAGTTTTACACTTTTGAAGATACCTATCCTAATGTATCATTGTGCAAAATTTTAGATTTTTCTTTATTTACAAATTTTTAGTCAAATTCCGAAGTACCTGATTTCTCGCCTTAAATTAATGTTGATACAGTATATTATCATATATACAGTTATGTAAGTACTATGTATTGTATTTATACAGTATACCGATCTTCACGAGTCAAAATGATTATTCTACACTTATACAGATTTCCAGATTTGATGCGATAAGATTTGTAATGTTGCAATGTCCTACACTGTAAAGTCGTAAATTCAAAATTGTTATAAAATCTTTGATAATAGGTATACTTTCTAATTAAATTAAAAATTCTACAAATCTCTATAGGTTTATGTACTAACCTGCAAGGTTAAGTGTCTTCTGTGCTCAAGGCTGAACACATATTTTTTCAGCCAACTGACCATATCATCCAATGTAATCTTAGCGAAGGTGTCATGCTGAAATTTGAATAACAGTATTAATTACTACATAAATTACAAATAATAAACCATTTTTATATTGGATACATTAAAATTAGTTGTAAAGACTACAGGACACCAGCAAGGGTCTTACCAGAGGGAAGAGAAGTACAAAGGTAAAAATCTTGCTAGCACAGAGATAATAAAACACATTGGTAGGATAATATTTCAAGAGAAATACATACACAAACATGCTAAAAATTTTCCTCTATCCTGATAAAGAATTTTTTAAAAATATAAACGTTATAAAATTTATTTTCTTAAATAATTATAAAAATATATAAGAACACATATTAAGGTAGCACTTTAATGGGGAAAAAGATTGGTGGCAACAAAAATGCAAACACAAATTGGGCAACCTTTATTACTATGATTTAGAGAAGATCTGTAAAAAAAAAAAAAAAAAAAAAAAAAAAAAAAAAAAAAAAAAAAAAATGACCTCTCACTATTTTATGATTCTTTAGAACTACTATATTAGTGGTTACATTTCAATCACGGATCACGGCAGTAAAATTCTCTCATTAGCAGCCTTGTGCTTGCAATTTTGTGTCCCCTTTTTTGTATCTATTTAATTAAACATTTTCGCGTAGTATAGCTTTCAATATAGCGTGCTTTAATTTAATTATAACTATCTATTTATTTCTTTGATTTGCAATTTAAACTGTAATGTTTTTTTTTTTTATTATTATTATACCTATATTATAGGTAGGTAACATGTTGCAAGATAAATAAAAACAATAAATTACAACCCTTTTAAGAAATTTTTTTTAGTAGTTTATGTTACAAGCTTTATTATTTTATTATCAGTAATAAATTAGCAGCATTATTTTGATAATTATTTATAAATTTAGGCTACACATGAAAGTTTTTCTTATGATTGATTGATTGTGAATCCTTTCCTGCCAAAATAACAAACTTTCAATTTACCTCCACATGTTTTCTATGAAAGAAATATTCTGTAGTAGTAACTTCAGTCCAATTTCTATCCACTTCTTCTTTTAATTGAAGATCTGCTATCAATTTATGTCTCATTGCTGAAGTTTTCAACTCCTCTAATTCTCTTTCTGACAGCTCACTCAATTCAGTTAAAAATCCTTCAAGTACAGCCCAGATACGAGAATCTACATGATCTAGGCTATAAGTGATAAATAAATTATTAGCATACAACATAATAAAGTCAATAAATATGAACGTGTGCATGAAAAAGTGCCAGAATGCACATCGACACCATGCTAGAGCGATGAATGACATTGCTCAGCGTAAGACCAACAGCACTTTTGGCATTTGAGGGGGGGGGGGGGAGGGGGAATCGGTTAATTTTATTATTATTATTCTAGCATACTGGAAAACTTAATTCAATCTATTGACAGCATCAATGCCCTGAAAAAAAATTGCGAAGTTCTTTAAAACTGGTAAAATGTGTCATATTCTCATACCAGTTCATGTAAATTTAGTGCTCACATATTATTTGACTTTTCCATACATGAGTTTAAAAAAAAATATATATATATCGATCTTGTTGCGAAAAAAAGGCCTATCTCGTTTTTTGTCAGTGGAAGCAAAAGGCGTATCTCGTATTTTGTCAGTGGAAGCAAAAGGCCTATCTTGAGCGCTATCGCCATAACGTTCGGGAACGAGATAGGCCTTTTGCTTCCACTGACAAAATACGAGATACGCCTTTTGCTTCCACTGACAAAAAACGAGATTGGCCTTTTGTTCGCAATAAGATCGATATATATTTAGAAAAAAGTTGGTAGAAATTAGAGCACGTTGAATTGAAAATTAATAAAACGCGAAAATTCTCTAATTTAAATAGTAAATTGGGACTAGGGATCAAATATTCTAGCTTGAGCTAGTTAAAAAGTAGACGTTAAAGGGATGGAGGTATAGTGTCAAAATAAAATACGATGTGCCTAGCATCTCACGTTCTCACACTACGTCAAAGACACAACATTATAAAACAGCATCAGACTTACTCTTTGCCTTAGACCGGTTTCGTCCTTTACCTAGGACTCATCAGTAAGGCTCGGCAGAGAGCTCTGTACAGCTAGAGATGGCTCACACCACATCTACTAACTGACTGAGCTGAGGAAGCAAGTGGCAGTCGCGTTTTTATACGCGATGCCCCCGCAGCTGCACGCGCTGATTGGTTAAAATCGCGCGCGCAAACTCGGCTTGCTGTTTAAAACCTCTCATCCTCACACTGTAATATAAAATCGTGTCTAAGAGGGGTGTAAGACAGGCAGCCAGCAAGCAATAGTGTCCTCCCTCACTTCCCAGAGTTCCCCAACTCTAAAAAGATCGCGAGAACAATACGTCTACCGACTGCACAGTATCGTGATTCACGCTAGTTACATCGCTTTATATGTTGACACTGGGGTAGGAAAAGCAAAAAGATGATAGAGTAGGAGAGATAGAATAAATATTATGCGCATAATATTTATTCTATCTCTCCTACTCTATCATCTTTTTGCTTTTCCTACCCCAGTGTCAACATATAAAGCGATGTAACTAGCGTGAATCACGATACTGTGCAGTCGGTAGACGTATTGTTCTTGCGATCTTTTTAGAGTTGGGGAACTCTGGGAAGTGAGGGAGGACACTATTGCTTGCTGGCTGCCTGTCTTACACCCCTCTTAGACACGATTTTATATTACAGTGTGAGGATGAGAGGTTTTAAACAGCAAGCCGAGTTTGCGCGCGCGATTTTAACTAATCAGCGCGTGCAGCTGCGGGGGCATCGCGTATAAAAACGCGACTGCCACTTGCTTCCTCAGCTCAGTCAGTTAGCAGATGTGGTGTGAGCTATCTCTAGCTGTACAGAGCTCTCTGCCGAGCCCTACTGATGAGTCCTAGGTAAAGGACGAAACCGGTCTAAGGCAAAGAGTAAGTCTGATGCTGTTTTATAATGTTGTGTCTTTGACGTAGTGTGAGAACGTGAGATGCTAGGCACATCGTATTTTATTTTGACACTATACCTCCATCCCTTTAACGTCTACTTTTTAACTAGCTCAAGCTAGAATATTTGATCCCTAGTCCCAATTTACTATTTAAATTAGAGAATTTTCGCGTTTTATTAATTTTCATTTCAATGTGCTCTAATCTCTACCAACTATTTTCTAAATATATATATATATATTTTTAAACTTATTAATACTAACCGCGATGGTTTTTTCCTAATACGCATTTTCCATACATGAAACAACCTTATATTTTAATTAACTTTTTTTTTTTAATTTATTTTTTAACATTTTAATGCTATATAACTCTTATAAGCCTCTTTAGTTTGTGGACTGTGGAGTGTCAATTTTTAAAAATTTCATTGACAATAGGGTGGTTTCATTCATGTTTAAGTCGACGCCATAAGTGAGCACTAAATAATTTGGGCCAGTATGGGAAAATGACACATTTTGTCAGTTTAAAAATACTGCGCAATAGTTTTGAAAGCATTGATGCTGTTAACAGCTTGAATTAGTTTTTCAAGTATGCAAGAAAAATAATATTAACAAGAAAAATAGCTAATTTTTCAAAGGAAATAGCCAAAAAACTATGTTTGTCCTAAGCTGAGCAATGTTATTCATTGCTCAAGAAGAGCATCGAAAAGCATTCAGAATGACGTCATGCGCACACGCCCTATACCATAAAATTATAGCCAAAATCAAAGTAATACTAGACTTACGAGTGCTTATCTTCTTGGCTATTGACTGTGACAGCAAAGTTAAGTATGCCTCTGATGATATTATCACCACATGATACATCATACCCAAGTTGTTCCTTGGTACGTAGTGTATCAAACACTGTCTCTTCAAGCATTAGCTGGAGAATAAAATAGTATTATAAACATACATATTGCACACAAAAGTATGTACAGTATACACAAAATAAACAGCAATAATTAAAAAAAAAAAAAAAAAAAAAAAAAAAAAAAAAAAGCAATCCATCTATTATTGTACACAATTTTTTTACAATAGGACTTTTTGATGGTAACAACCCTCCAATTCAGTTTCTTTGATTGTAACACTTAATTGCTTAATGATAACAACAAAGTAGTTATTACAAAGTGTCTCAATAAATATAAAGCCTTTTGTTGACAATAATAAGCTTTTTCTAATTGGAATTGTTAATTATTGGATCCAAATAACAATACATGCATTCTTATGGAGCTCACTGAACAATTCCAAATAAAACAAGCTTATTGCAAACATGGCATTAATATTTGTACTGACAAGATCTTCTACCACATCACTGTAATAAGCTAATAAGTTTTTTTTTTTTTTTTTTTTTTTTTTTTTTTTTTTTTTTTTTTTTACTTCTTGATTTTAATACCAAATTAAACTGAAATTGAAATTAAATTGAATCAAAACAAATTAAACTGAAATTGTTGTAAATTTCCTTTAAGTCTGTAGGATATACACATAATTCTGATAGTTAATTTTAACATATCGAGTTTGGGATGCAAAATTACGACCGATGAGAAAATGCAAGAGTTTAGGAAATCGAAAAACAAAAGTCTTCAACAAAAATTCTGTAATAGTTAGCAGGTTAAAATTATTTTATTTAAAACAGCTGGTTTATTAGCTTTCTGGTAAATTTATTTAAAAAAATATATGACGCATATTAACAAAGTTAATTAATAATGAGTAATTTTTGAGCGCGAATTTTGATCCTATTTTTACAACTACGAAGTTTAATTCGACGTAAAAAGTTTAATTAAGATTGGATTGTAATGGATTTTTTACACAAAATACGAAACTTTACAGCGTATACAAAGATGTAATTTTATTTTAGAAATTAAAAAAATTAACAAAGTTATTTGCACATTTGTCATTAAAAAAAATTTAGCGTTAAAATGAAGCCACAAATTTGAAATTTGGCCTCAGTATTCACCAAAACTATAAAAAAAATTTCTTAAAAAATAATTAATTTTTGATAATTTGTTACAATTTTACGATTTAATTTAATACTTTAAAATAATTGAGAAAAGTGAAGCCAATGCGCGAAAGAAAAAAATAGGGAAAATCTTGTGAGCTACTAAAAATTCATCTTGCTAAGCAACTACGTAATTTTATTTTCGTCTATCAAAGACATCAAATTTTCATACGGTACCAACGAAATAGCCTAATTATGCAAAATATAAAACAATTACCCAAACAAAATGTCCCTGAAATATTGATATTTTTACGCTGTCATACTTGCTTGAACAAACAGTTTTTAACGTATTAGATTTTCAAGATGACTTTTTAGTAGCTCACAAGATTTCTCCTCCTTTTTTCTCTTGCGCATTATCTTCACTTTTCTCATTTATTCTAAAGTATTAAATTAAATCGTAAAATTGTAACAAATTATCAAAAATTAATGATTTTTTAAGATTTTTTTTTTTTTTTTTATAGTTTTGGTGAATACTGAGGCCAAATTTCAAAGTATTGGCTTCATTTTAACGCTAAATTTTTTTAATGACAAATGTGCAAATAACTTTGTTAATTTTTTTAATTTCTAAAATAAAATTACATCTTTGTATACGCTGTAAAGTTTTGTATTTTGTGTAAAAAAAAATCCATTACAATCCAATCTTAATTAAACTTTTTACGTCGAATTAAACTTCGTAGTTGTAAAAATAGGATCAAAATTCGCGCTCAAAAATTACTCATTATTAATTAACTTTGTTAATATGCGTCATATATTTTTTTAAATAAATTTACCAGAAAGCTAATAAACCAGCCGTTTTAAATAAAATAATTTTAACCTGCTAACTATTACAGAATTTTTGTTGAAGACTTTTGTTTTTCGATTTCCTAAACTCTTGCATTTTCTCATCGGTCGCAATTTTACATCCCAAAAACGATATATAACATCTTTAAATACAGTGTATTTTTTCTAATAAGAATTAACTTGAAATTTTAGCCCAAGTATCAAAATTTATTAATTATTAGATTTCTTGTAGGCTATATAAAAAAAAATAATAACACACACACACACACACACACACACACACACACACACACACACACACACACACACACACACACACACACACACACACACACACACACACACACACACACACACACTATAATCACAATTTATATGTACTGTACAATTTTCTGATTTTTTTTTTTTTTTTTTTTTTTTTTTTTTTTTTTTTTTTTTTACCATGATAAGCTCAGCAGTGCAGCAGTCTTTGATATTTGCGAGTCCACAATTGAAATGATGAGCGACAACAGAGTTAGAACTTTCTTTGTTAAATGAAGCTACTCTGCATATTCTTGATCCAATTTCAACTTGGCCAAGACGTAACTAGAACAAGTAATTAGAATAACATGATTGTAAGCTTTAATTGTATATATTTTTTCATTTAGAATATTATGATAAATAATAAATTCTTATTGATGTTTTTGCAAACAATAGGACTATGTGTATCTCGTTTTTTGTCACGGTAAGCAAAATGTGTATCTCATTATTTGTCACGGTTAGCAAAATGCTAAACTGTTTTTTTTTTTTTTTTTTTTTTTTTTTTTTGTGACAGAAAGCAAAATGTGTACGTTGTGTCCAAACATAATGTAGATAGCGTTTGACTTACACATATCGTTTCCCATGACAAAAAAAAAAAAAAAAAAAAAAAAAAAAAAAAAAAAAAAAGATACACATTTTGCTAACCGTAACAAATAACAAGATAAGACATTTTGCTGACCGTGACAAAAGACAAGATACACATGTTGTTCACAAAAACAGTGTTGAGTTAAACTATATAATTTTTTATTTGGGCAAAATAACTCAACAAATTTAATATTTGTATGAATAGTTATAAAAAATAAAAAGTGATTTTTTTCTCCACTTGAAATAATCATACCTGTGGCCAAGTATTTGGTAGCAATGGTTTGTAACCAAGAGTATCTTTGACTATATTCATAACCTGATTTGCTTGTTGTTTTGATAAGTTGCCTTGTACAAGAGCTCTAATGAAGAGACGACTGCGGAATTGACGAGCAAATTCAGACAATTGAGATGCCGTTATATCATCAATCGCTGCATATCGATCTAATAAACTCCAGTAGCATGTTTTCAGCAGACTTTGATTAATATTCCTGTATAAAACAGATGAAATTTACTGCAACATTACACATCTGAGGTCACCAAATACAACAAAACTTTTTCCAAAATTTATCAAAGGTAATAAAAATAAATAAAAAATAAAGCCCTCTCCATTACTGGACACCAAATGGGATTTGTAAAAAAAAAAGTTTTATTTTGACCCAAAACTCAATTGCAATGACAATAAGGCATATGAAAAATCTCAACTTATGCAACCTGCACAACAATTTCTAATGAATTGCAGCCACTTTGATGTCATAGTGGCTGCAATTCACATACATTACAGACTTTCCTTGCTCTCTTGAGTGGTTACATTTGGGCTCTGGTGAAATTTAACACCATTTTCAAAGGTCTCATTCTGTGATCAATAATATGAAAAGGCATGTTCTTAGGTCTGGAGAGGAGCTTTAAAATATATCGTCGCAGGTCTGTATATTGTCCGATGTCCATTTGACCTTGAAAAATATTTTTTGCCGCAAATGGCCTGAAATTGAAAAATCCAAAATTTGGGGTCAATCAAATGAAATATATTTTTTCAAGGTCAATTGGACATCGGACATTATAGCGGACCAACGACGATATATTATAATACCTACTTGGACTTAATTACAGATACGTATAATATTTAAAGTATTATAAATTTATAATTTTTAACAGTTTATTACAATCACAACTTACTTCACTAGCTTAGTAGGCTTGAGAAAAGAATTGTAGTATTGTTTCTTTTCCTTATCTTTGATTGCAAGGAACAATGGTTCTTTCACATCAACATCAAATCTCATCAATTGTTGGAGAATTGTTTCAAGTAAGAGCTGCAACATAGTTTTTATTATTTAGTTTAGTTTTAGTTAGATAGATAGATAGAAACACATAAAAAAGAGAGGTAAAAGATTTTTGGGGAATGGGAGATAATGAGCTTTGTTAGTTCAGGGACCCGGCAAAAGAGAGAGAAAAAATATTCAAACCCAGGCCGAAATATGACACATAGTGCATCGTATGCATGGGTATGAACTATATATAGCAGCTTGAAGCAAATAGAGATTAGTTAATTAATTCGAGAGTTTTTTGGCTTACAAAAGCAAATTAATTAGCAAAATCGTCACACCAAAATACTCGGCGCGACTCTCTCTAACCATGGACCACGCTGTTTCGGCCTACTGGGCCTCATCAGCATGGTGAGGAGAGAGAAGCAGTGATCTACCAGAGAGTAGCCCTGGTCAGAGATCGACTGCTGGAGTAGCATAGACTGCGCGGCCTTATATACCCGCAGTCTCGGTGGACGCTCAGCTTCCACCGCGGATTGGCTGCCACTCCGAGGCGCGCCAAATATTTGAAATGTAACGAATATACCAAAAAACAAACTTTATGTAAGCCAGGGAGTAGAAAAATAGAAAGATAGCGGGATAAAATAGAGGGTAAAGATGGACAACACAAAAGAGAGGAAAAGGAAAAAATAATCGACATTGCGATAGATATAAATATATAATTAGGAAAAAAATTCGACTTTGCGATAGATTGATAATTAAAAGATAGATAGAAACACATAAAAAAGAGAGGTAAAAGATTTTTGGGGAATGGGAGATAATGAGCTTTGTTAGTTCAGGGACCCGGCAAAAGAGAGAGAAAAAATATTCAAACCCAGGCCGAAATATGACACATAGTGCATCGTATGCATGGGTATAAACATATATATAGCAGCTCGTAAGCAAATAGAGATTAGTTAATTAATTCGAGGGTTTTTTGGCTTACAAAAGCAAATTAATTAGCAAAAACGTCACACCAAAATACTCGGCGCGACTCTCTCTAACCATGGACAACGCTGTTTCGGCCTACTGGGCCTCATCAGCATGGTGAGGAGAGAGAAGCAGTGATCTACCAGAGAGTAGCCCTGGTCAGAGATCGACTGCTGGAGTAGCATAGACTGCGCGGCCTTATATACCCGCAGTCTCGGTGGACGCTCAGCTTCCACCGCGGATTGGCTGCCACTCCGAGGCGCGCCAAATATTTGAAATGTAACGAATATACCAAAAAACAAACTTTACGTAAGCCAGGGAGTAGAAAAATAGAAAGATAGCGGGATAAAATAGAGGGTAAAGATGGACAACACAAAAGAGAGGAAAAGGAAAAAAAAATCGACTTTGCGTTAGATTGATAATTAAAAGATAGATAGAAACACACTCTCTGGTAGATCACTGCTTCTCTCTCCTCACCATGCTGATGAGGCCCAGTAGGCCGAAACAGCGTTGTCCATGGTTAGAGAGAGTCGCGCCGAGTATTTTGGTGTGACGATTTTGCTAATTAATTTGCTTTTTAAGCCAAAAAACCCTCGAATTAATTAACTAATCTCTATTTGCTTACAAGCTGCTATATATATGTTTATACCCATGCATACGATGCACTATGTGTCATATTTCGGCCTGGGTTTGAATATTTTTTCTCTCTCTTTTGCCGGGTCCCTGAACTAACAAAGCTCATTATCTCCCATTCCCCAAAAATCTTTTACCTCTCTTTTTTATGTGTTTCTATCTATCTTTTAATTATCAATCTATCGCAAAGTTGATTTTTTTTTTCCTAATTATATATAATTTAAAATACAGTAAGTGACATTTTTATCTTTTTTAATTCTCAAAATATACAATATTTCAGTGCAAATATGTAAAAATAATGTTAATAAGAAAAAATAAATAGAACTATATTGGTTGTTATTAACAAGAGTATGAAAACCAATAAACACCTTCCCACAATTAAGTCCGTAGATAGATGAAGATCTTGATGGCACAATTCACACAAATATTTTCATTGATTAAGATGTTTCAATCAATGTAAATATTTGTGTTATCTGTGCTATCAAGTTCTTCACCTACGCACAGACTTCATCATGGTACAGTGCTTGTTGGTTTTTATATATTTTACTTTAAAAAAAATGGAATGATTTCTAATTTCTTTTGATTTGATTAAAAAATACTTTGAACCAAAAAAGTTAGGTAATATCCTAACAAACCTGAAAATCAATGTTGATTTGGAAAGAGTCATTGATTTCTAATTTATTTTCCATTCACAAAATGGCACAAGCAGGCAATGACGTCACAGCTCATTCATTTTACACATGCGTGGACCAAGCAAGCTGTGACGTCAGTGCCCACTTGCGCCATTTTTTGAATGGAAATTAAATTATAAATCAATGATTCCGGCCAAATCAATGTTGATTTCCAGGTTTGTTAGGATATTACCCTTCTTTTTTTAGTCTTTATAATAATAATAATAATATATAATAATATATAATAATAATATTGTGATTGTAATTGTACAATCTTTCATGGGCTATACAGAAGAGAAGCTAATACCCCATGAGGTTACTGGAAAAGACTCTGAGAATCCATACACATTTTGTGTCCAGTCAACCTTGGTTGCAAATTGTTCTTGTGTTATCTAGGGCTCTTATATTTACCTAGTCAACAGCAAGTTTGGTTATAGGTGATGATGAATGGATAGGCAGGAAATATGAGTGAAATGGTGAACCGTCCCGAGATTCTCTCTATTGCGTGATGTAGGGTCACTACTGCCTACATCAGGACGATCGGAGACATGCATACACACAGGCATACACACCTCTATAACTATATTGGTTGATAATTTATCATGATCATGAACTTAAAAAATAGGACTTACAATCATTTTAATTTTAATAGTGCTAACATGATCAAATTATTAGGCTGTGCTAGCAAGATTTTCTTTAATAATGTAAGACCTCTCTCTACTCTATGTGCCATTTGTCTCTACCTTTCACTTTCATCATATCTAACTAACAACATAATATTATATTACTTACAGGGAGTTTTTCATTGAAGCCACATACTCCGATGCCTAAGCCATGTCCTACACCTTCAATAGAAGGATACACACTGTAAGAAAGTTCAGCAATTTCTGCAGGGTACACTTCAGCATGTAGTTGCTGTTTCAGTAAGGCAATCATCAAATCCAACAATACAGAGCTGAAATATAAAAGTGTAATTATTTTCAGCTTTGACGTGAAATAAAAATAAAACACTATAACATTATGTTAAGAAAGGAATTATATTTGAAAATATGCAATATATTGATCTTTTGCAACCAAACTATTAAATTTTAAGTCTAAATTAAAGAGGGGGGGGGGGTGAGAATTTATAAACCTATTTTTAAGGATTAACCTCGGTCCTGTAAAAAATTAAAATACATATCTCAAAACTGGTCTCAGAACTTTTTTTAGAGCGGATAAAAAAAAAAATCTGCAAGCTAGAAATAGCACGATATTCAGGTTTTCAGTGTAATAAGAAATAATTAGGGATTTAATTAGCATTTTTTTTTTTTTTTTTTTTTTTGTTACTCCAAACTTTGAAAAAATGTCTTATTATCTAAAATATATTTTTTATATGGAATTGTGCATTTTTAGAATATTTTTTTGTGAATCTTTAATCTTTAGACACACGGAAACAGAGTTCCAATCATCATATATTATATCATCATGTATATCATTATTAGGTATAAAGACTGGAGGAAGCAAGTGAAGTATGTCAGGATAGGAAGTTGTGGAGGTCTATCACTGGGTCAGTATAAAACATCTGTGTTGTTGGCTTACCCTGAAAGGGATTATAGCATCATGATATGTATGTAAGTATAGAGATATTATTAGGCTTAGTGTTTTACATGCAAATTTTCATTCTGTGTTGAGAAAATCAAGAGTTATTTGCCCATTCAATTGAATTTTGGGGTAAAATAAAAATGGTTAAATATGAGCCATGAGAGATGTATGGGTAGTATGCGAAGAAATTATATTTGAACTTGTATTTTGAAAAAATAAAAATGAATGTATCAAAAAAAAAGATTTTTTTTTTTTAATATTTCACAATTAAAAAAAAATCAGTTGACCGAGGTTTATTGTTAATAATATTTTATCACTTGGAATAAAATATAATGTACATATATTTTCCCAAAATGTAAACTTACTTGGTAGGTGATAGTGCTGCAAGAGGTGATATCAATTGAAAGTAGAGATAAGCCCTGGGTAACAAGAACTTAGAATCTTGTTTGAACCAAAGTTCTCCTCTCTCATCACAACTCAGTCGCTCAGGATATGTTTCCTTTGTTGATGATTCAGGCACAAGTAGTGAGAAATCAGTTGCTATGTAGGGGTTTGGTTCAGGTAGGTGGAAGCACGGCAAAGGTTCGACATCTATCCAACTTTGCAATTCAACAGGGTTGATATCTACAAGCATACATACATATTAAATACTGTACCAATGTATTATTATCAGATTTATAGCGTGGTATCCTCGACTTTGCAATCTGCAAAATGTGATGAAAGCAACACACTTTCAGGGTTTGTTAGACTGATCCTAATGAACATTTCTGGAATACCACCCCAACCATCAGGTCACCCTTGCGACCTGGGGCGACCTTCAAAGGTGGCGCTTAGGCCCTTTTACGTTTTATTTTTTCCTGGTGTTGATTTTAGTCCAATTTGAAAATTCTTTTCAATTTTCATTTCCGCATATTATGCTTAATAACGTGAATTTTTTTTCAAATTTTTAATTCAAAAAACTTGCCCGGAAATCGAAATTAAAGGGAGAATGGGCATACCTGATGCACCTTTAATTAAGAATAACATAAAAACTACCGGCACTACAAAAAAATGTTTCAAGTAAAAGTTGTAGAACTCAAAATTTGCTAAATTTTGAATTTTTTTGTTTTTAAGTAGTGCCCATAGTTTTGAAAATATTTTAATTTTAGTGCCATTTTAGGGTAATTTTTAAAGCAATATAATGCATATAAATGCTACCTACAAACAATAAATGTAACTAATTTTATAGGAAATACATTGATGGGACTCAATTTAACAATTTAAACTCAAAAATGAGTACTCAAAATAAAATTTCAAAATGTCCCGGAATTTCGGGACATTTTTTTTTTTTGGAAAATTAATTTTTTTATTATTATTTCGAAACTTTTGAAAGTTAATATAGGGGTTTTTATAAGTTTTTGAGTGTCCCGGAAGTGTCCCGGAATCCAAAAAAATTGCTTTTGACCAAATACTGACTCGTATATAAATATTTATATGCGAGCTATAGGGCTTTGATGTATTGTGTATCATACTTATGGCTTTTTTTTTAAGTACAGTACAGTACGTAATTATTTACTATTCATAGTATATAAGAATTAAAAAAAAATTAAAGAATGACCTTATGATGGTAATGCATTATTTGTGCATTGGTATATAATTATTTTAAATATTTATATTCACAATACTTTACATACAATATTCAGCTTTTATGTGACAATTTTCACACTTCAAGGTACAGGTTATTTATTTATATATTTTTTAAGTCATTTTTCTCATGATATCCCTTATATCATGGTTTTATGGTTCTACTTTGCATTTAAGCACGCACGCACACTCACATACATATTTATAATTCAATATAATAGTACTGTACATTTTACTATAAATAAATATAATATTTGACAGAATAACCCTGTACTATACAATTCTAAATTGAACTTTTTTTTTTATTTAAATAACAGAAAGACTTAGTCACTCACGCCAAATAACATTATTTTTAGATTTCGAAACTTATAATATTTTACATAATTTTACGTTTCTTATATATTTTAGGGCTTTTTTCTTGTACACATGATTTTGATGATATAAATATGTTTAACAATATGTAACAAAAAATTATTAAATCGATGAATATAATAAACAATATTATGACGTTAAGAAACTTTAAATAACACTAAAAAAAGGACAAATTGAATGCATCTTCTTTTTTTTATAATAATAATATTTGCATGTATGAAGGTTTGAACTACGTACTTTGAACACATGATTTGAACTACAGAAAGCTAATATAAGGGATGTCATGAGAAAAATAATTTAAAAAATATATAAATAAATAACCTGTACCTTGAAGTGTGAAAATTGTCACATAAAAGCTGAATATTGTATGTAAAGTATTGTGAATATAAATATTTAAAATAATTATATACCAATGCACAAATAATGCATTACCATCATAAGGTCATTCTTTAATTTTTTTTTAATTCTTATATACTATGAATAGTAAATAATTACGTACTGTACTGTACTTAAAAAAAAAGCCATAAGTATGATACACAATACATCAAAGCCCTATAGCTCGCATATAAATATTTATATACGAGTCAGTATTTGGTCAAAAGCAATTTTTTTGGATTCCGGGACACTTCCGGGACACTCAAAAATTTATAAAAACCCCTATATTAACTTTCAAAAGTTTCGAAATAATAATAAAAAAATTAATTTTCCAAAAAAAAAATTGTCCCGAAATTCCGGGACATTTTGAAATTTTATTTTGAGTACTCATTTTTGAGTTTAAATTGTTAAATTGAGTCCCATCAATGTATTTCCTATAAAGTTAGTTACATTTATTGTTTGTAGGTAGCATTTATATGCATTATATTGCTTTAAAAATTACCCTAAAATGGCACTAAAATTAAAATATTTTCAAAACTATGGGCACTACTTAAAAACAAAAAAATTCAAAATTTAGCAAATTTTGAGTTCTACAACTTTTATTTGAAGCATTTTTTTGTAGTGCCGGTAGTTTTTATGTTATTCTTAATTAAAGGTGCATCAGGTATGCCCATTCTCCCTTTAATTTCGATTTCCAGGCAAGTTTTTTGAATTAAAAATTTGAAAAAAATTTACGTTATTAAGCATAATATGCGGAAATGAAAATTGAAAAGAATTTTCAAATTGGACTAAAATCAACACCAGGAAAAAATAAAACGTAAAAGGGCCTAAGCGCCACCTTTGAAGGTCGCCCCAGGTCGCAAGGGTGACCTGATGGTTGGGATGGTATTCCAGAAATGTTCATTAGGATCAGTCTAACAAACCCTAAAAGTGTGTTGCTTTCATCACATTTTGCAGATTGGATTGGAATATATTGACGAGGAGACCCCGCTATTACAGGTGACGGGATGCAGAGCAACATTTCTCACATAACTTTTTAATATAAATGTGGATGCACGATCAAAGGGCATAATATGTACATTTGGCCTGTTTGCAGCAAAAGGCATATGGGCATTTTTCATAATTTTACAAGAAAGGCAAAAAACTGCTTGTTGGTTAAACTGTTGTTTTCCACTGAAGTCAAGCATTATTATTTGTTTAATTGAAATGTTAATAATAATGCTAAAAAATAAATAAAAAATAAAAACGAAACATAAAAACATAAAAATTTCAGGGAACATGTAACATGTGACATTGGAATACACATACGCCTTTTGGCCGCAGCCACATAGATATAATAAATTCAAAAGAAAAGGATAAGAAAACCCAGCAAGAGAAGTCCCATACTTCATTCATAATCTTGCTAGCTCAGAGAGGGAAAAAAATGAGCACATATTGGATAGCTTTCATCACTGTACTGCAAAAGAAACAGTGCACTTTACCTTCATCAGTCCTTAGTGCCTTACATACTCAGATTCATAGTTTCTCTCTGAATCTGCAAGGACTGACAAAGGGATAACACACTTTATTTCTCTTATAGTTTATTGCAAAAGCTACCCAATATGTGTTAAGGTTTTATTTATTTCTATGCTAACAAGAGTATCACCAAACTAAGGGGCTCCCTTTACTATGGTAATACCCTTGCTTTATTCCTATCCTTTTCTTTCAAATTTATCACACTTAATTTTTATTTACCTTTAACATTTGTTAACTTTTTATAAAATTAAAAAAGTATAAAGTGAAATGTTTTTTCTAACCAGGAAAAAAAAAGTATTGTGAAATTATTTAATTTAGTATTGATTTATCATACCTTCTACACTATATGGCGTACTAAACCATTTTTCTGTATGTTGATATTTCTCTTTGTCATTCTTATTAAAAAGAATAATATTGACATTCTGAGGTGTTAGAAGTTCTAGACACTGTGTAATTTCTTCCTCATCATAATCAAAGAACAATTCTGATCCTCTGATATAATCTGATGGAGGATATCTTTGCATGTTTTCAGATAAGTTTTCAACATTATCTCCAGCACTAGATTCAAGTGTGAAACGAAATCTGGTTTCCATCACCTTTTGCATTTCATCAAATATTCTTTTTTGAGGTCCTTTTTGACGTAACATTTTCAAGTAGCTGAATAAGCACTTGACAATCTAGAAAAATATTGTTAGTAAAAAAAATTAATAATAAAGATTCTTTAAGATGCATTCAAATTTTCAATTTTTTGTCTTCTTAACTTTACTGACCAAATTATTAAATAATATTGATAACATTTTATCATTACGAATAATTAATGTAAGTAAATAACTTATGTAATCCAAAGAGGATTCTCGCTGAAAAGTACTGGTCAGCTGGAGACGTGTATTGCGGGTCAAAATTACATTGATCAAATGAGCAACAAAATATAACTTCCAGGATAAAATAAAATAAAAAGCAACAGAAAATTGAATAAAAATATTCTCTTTGGATTACTTAATCTATCGAAATACCTTAGAAATAATTATTTTACTGCTCATAGTTATGGAAAAAAATTGAATATGTGAATGTATCTTTACATGTATTATTTAAAATAATAAAGATAAAACCACTGTGATGATAATAATAAAATAAAAATGATAGTAATATATACTTTATTTTTACATAGCATTTTAAGCTGGAAATTTTTACCTTTACATGGGAGGGGGAAAATGCCACAGTCAAGAGTTTTGCATCCCAATCAGAGCATTCCCCAATACTTTAAATTGTTGAATATATTATTTCTTTTAAGCAACAATTTACATATGAACTACCTATGAATACCGAGAGCCTTGGATAACATTGTTTACTTTTTAACTCCCCCTCTTCCCTCAAATAAAATAATTTTACTTACAGCGAGCATTTTTTTAAGCACTAAATTTTGTGTAAAAATTAATTATCACTAAAATTACCATTTATTTAATTATTACCATTATAAGTTTCTTATTCATAATTAATACACTTTTATAAGTAATGTACTTCACAGAGTAAAAAAAATTTCAATGCAAATACCTCAGCCAAATTTTTTAATCCTTCGTCTGTTAACACGATTGTAACACCAAATTGCATGTAGTGTGAGTTATGATCTGTCCCACTTTCATCATTACCAGAATATAATTGTAGAGCCCACACCCTATCAACATAGAAAACAACAACATTTATAACATACATCCAACATTGTGATACTTTAAAATAAATAAGTAAATATTCGTCTTTATTAAACATTTAAAAAATAAAAATTATATGACGAATTCTGATAAAGGCATAGAACACCTTGGACAAAAAAGTTGGGTAATATCCTAACAAACCTGAAAATCAACGTTGATTTGGCCGGAGTCATTGATTTCTAATTTATTTTCCATTCACAAAATGCCGCTGCCGGTCACTGACGTCACAGCTCGCCTGGTCCACGCGCAAGTCAACTAGGCGAGCTGTGACGTCAGTGACCGGCAGCAGCAATTTGTGAATGGAAAATAAATTAGAAATCAATGACTCCGGCCAAATCAACGTTGATTTTCAGGTTTGTTAGGATATTACGCAACATTTTTGTTCAAGGTGTTCTACGGGTGCGTTCTACGCCTTTAAAAGAAAGCATTATTTTAGTCATATTACCTTTCTCTTAGCAGTTGGATAAGGCTTCCTTTTCCTTCATGTCCTAACAACCATGAGATATATTTATCTGGCTTTTTCTTATATTTGTCAATCATTGATGGTAGAGCCCAGGTCAAATCAACCTATATAATCAAATCAGAATGTTCTGTGTGAGACCCTAATAAACAAATTTTAACTGTTTTTTTCCTACAATTTACACATTTTTTCAACACTAAAAATATTTGTAATTAATTACAGTTACAGGATGTAACATTATGTTTGTAAAGCCCGTTCTCTTGCTACAAAAAAGAAAAAGAAAAAAAAAAGATATCGATAAAAAAAAAAGGTAAATCCATTTAAAATGCATTAGGCAAGTGTCATTTTTTAGTGGTTGAAGCACAAAAAAATAGGGTCTACTAGCACAATTACTGAACAACCAACAACCCTATTCTTTTAATTTGAAAGAGCATCTCTCACCAATGTGCACACACTAGATTATACAAAATATCTTCTCTCTCTCTCTCTCTCTCTCTCTCTCTCTCTCTCTCTCTCTCTAAATTTAATAAAATATCAAAAATGGTTTTGAAAAAACAAATAGTTTAACATAAAATTAAGCGTTTTCTAATTAAAATCAAAACAAAAGGAAAGAAATAGTATGAGAGAAATTAGCACTACCTATGTATTGAAAATTAATGCTAAACAAAGTTCTCTAATTTTGATACATACAGCTCTGGCCAAAAGTTTAAGAACGGGGCAGCGGCGGCTGCTGCATTTTCTCATAAAGATAACATAGTGTGATTGCGGGTTGCCTATACAAATCGTTCTCAAACTTTTGGCCAGAGCTGTACATACAGGGAAGTAGATTTAAATTAATTCACTAGCCATTGTTAGGACATTTTCTTATGAAATGTGCAAGAAAGTTTTATAGTGTAACCTAATTAACAAAAAAAAAAAAAATAATAATAATAATAAAGGTAAAAATTTACCTGACAGATATCTTTTACTGGTAACACTTTATAGAATTTTCTAAACTCTGGTGTTTCAAATGGTCTTTCAGGATATTCAGGTTGTTGAACGATAGTTTCAGTTTTTTGTGGTACTTCAGAAAAACATTCTACAACCCATTGTTGTAATGTATCTAAATCATGACGAGATTGTAATGCTAATGTCATAGATTCTGCAACATAGTAACATTTTCGAAAGTCATGAAGTTTATCATGAATTTCAGTATCTCTTTTTTCTTGTTCTTCTCCTGAATTTCCACCTCCAAGTGTAGCTATATTTCCCCATGGAAATTTCTTAGCAGGATGTTTGTCTTTAGCAAAACTTCCAAGTAATTGTTTCTTACGATGATAATCAGATGGTAGAGCTAGTTTGAATTCTGTGAATTAAGAAAAATAAAGTGGTTATAGGTGATATCATGTATATTTAAGAATACAGGTTTTAATAGGTAGCTTTTATCCTTTTATGTAACTAGCTTCAATAATTCAATCCCTTTATACTATAAAATTATAGATACACAATGTCTCCTTATAAAAACAATAGAGAGAAGAAGGGTGGGATTAATTGCAAGCTTCAAATAGAGAAAGGGGGCCTTATTTATTATTATTATTATTATTTTTTTTTTTTTAATTCAGTGAATGAATGCCACCCACTTTCCCTACATTATCAATGCAGTTAGTCATGGTTGGCATAAGAAAATTTCCTACTTTTTTCTTTAATCTTGTGGTAATCCCCCCCCCCCCCCCCCTCTAAAAAAAATATTATCATTTACTTTATTCCAGTAAATTTTGCAAAATTGCAAAATACCCAAAAAATTGTCAAAATTTTAGGTTGTTCTTTACAACTTTATACCTAATAATAATAATAATAATAATAATAATACTAATAATAGTACTAATAAGGTACCACTTACTTCATTGTCCATCTCGGACCCTATCATTAAGTCAATATGCAAAAATGTAGACCTATATAAATATGTATATAAATATGTATAAGTACACCTTGGTGTTTAATAAATAAATAATTAATAATAAAAAAAAAAAAAAAGTTGAAAGGTCTTAATAAAACAGCACCAAATAGTAGAAACTGAGTGCGTAATGCTGTTCGTAAACCCTGTTCTCTTGCACCAAAAAATGCGCATTCCATTTGATTAACCATAGCTGATCATCATTTTAGGAGCAGAGAACAGGGTTTACGAACAGCATTCGTGATTCCCTGCCAGAAACAAAATTAAAAACAAATAAAGTGACCATTTTCTCTATATACTATACTCTAAAGTTATGTTATAAATATTCTATTTTAAATTATAGGTACCTGACTCAATAGCTTCTCTCTCACGTTGCATTGCATCTTTCTTCATTAATGGAGAAATAAAGAATTGAGCAAATTTATCAAGTGCAATATGGAAGTGACGTTCTTGGGATACAAAATAGAATGTTGTAACATCCCAATCTGTAGCAGCATTATCATGACCACCTTGTTTCTATGCAATAAAAATAATTATTAATCACTTCAACTTCAGATATTATTATATATTACCAACCTTAATAAATGAATCAAAATCATTTTCCTGTGGATATTTCTCACTACCCATAAAAACCATATGTTCCAAGAAATGGGCCAATCCTGGAATTTCTTCTGGATCTTGAAAACTACCAACTCTGATAGTTAAACTTGCTGCTGACTGTACATAATAAAATTAGCAAGTAAGAAATTTTATTTGAAATAAACAAAATAATAATAATAATAATAATATAGTTACCAAGGTTTCATTTTCTGTAGTTTTTCTAGATTTACTTCCACCGGCTTCTGAGGATGCGGACTCTCCGTCAGACTCTGCTTCTTCTCCATCAACAGAATCAGTCCCATCTACAAAATATACAGAAATAATTTTAATACAGTATCTGAACATGGTATAGACTAATAAAGCAACTGTTTTGAGAGTATAACTTTAAGCAACTTTGATCACTTCCGTTTCTGTTTCTACGTACACTAACCATGTGCAGTATGTTTAAACATACTAAACTATGTTATATTGAGTGCTACGGGGCATTTTGGTACTACTGCAATCTCCGCATATGCACTTTTGAAACATCTGCATTCTCTGCGCTCCCCTTCAATGAAACATCTTTATATACGCTTGGCCTGCACAGGTGTGCCATTAGTAGACACGGCAGAGATTGCTCGTTTCAAAATTGCACCTGCGGAAATTGCAGAAGTACAACTGAAATGCCACATAGCCTTTGATATGTTTAAATACTGCAATTTGAACCATATGTAAAGTGTCTGCAGTACACAGTCATATGTACGCAGTCATCGCGCGCCACAAAATATTATGTGTAAACAAGAAATCTCGCTTCTTATGTAAATAGAAAATAGTTTTTTATCACAAAGCTCTGAAGAAGAAAACTGAAATTGATGAAGAAGAGAAGAGTTAGTTCCTCCTGCTCAGGTGAGCGGCTTGGCCAGCTAAGCCAAACACGACTCGTGGTACCCAACTTAATGTCTTTCTTTTGCTTTCTATCTCTACACTGACTCGATTTTCTTAACTGTTTTTATTTTAATAAAAAATCATTTATTATGTTAATGATTGAATAAAACAAATATATAACTTTTACCTTAAATCATTAAAATATCAAAGCTATGCCTATTTTACTAGAATACCTAGTAAGAAGAGAGACAGAGAGAGACAGAGAGAGAGAGAGAGAGAGGTTGAGTTGGGCAAGCGAAGCTCGTAGACGACAGAATGAGGAGTATTTGGCTTGCTGGCTTAGCTCACCTGAGCGCGAGGAGCTACCTTTTTTCTTCTTTGACAATCTTCGTGTTAAACATCTATTTATGTACTACATATTGATGTATTTAGATATAGATTTCCTGTTTACACTTAATGTTTTGAGGAGCATAAAAATTGATAAAGTTTAAATGTTTACCCTTTATTATTTGGACTCTGAACTACACAAATACACTAAATGATGGTAATGCTAAAGTCTTGACTCTCTAGCCAGGAGTTCTTTTTACAATCGTTATTTGCAGTAAAGATTTAATTATGATATTTTAAAGGAAATTATTGTTGCTAAACTTATGAATTTCTTACCAACACTCATGGCATCTTCTTCTGGTTCTGTCATACTTTCTTCTCGAGGAGAAGCGACCCCATTATGAAGATCAGCAATCAATAACACAGTGAGACCATTTTTTAATCGGATCACCCTTAACAAAAAGAAAAGAATACAATAATATTTAGAATGTCAATAAGTTTACGAGATATTAAAATTACCTATAGTCCTTCTTATCATTTTCTGATTTAATTGGAGCTTCCAAGATTACAATTTCTTTATTGTCTGGTGAATCAGTTGTCATGTTTTGTAAAGTATTTCCATTCGAAGAATTTGCCATATTTTGTACAGGCTTTAATTTCCTACTTCTACAATCTGGTGTATCTAAGTTTCTTTTCATGGATGGAATTTTTATCAAACGTCTACATAAACCAAAATAAAATGTAAACAGACTTTTCATTAACGCATGGAGAACATATTATGCATATGTATGCTACAAAACTGGTAGTGTTTCATCGCACGTGTTAGAACGTCAATTTTATTATTTACTTGAAAAATTATTTTAATATTTATACTTGCTTGCTATCAAAATGTATTTTAAGAACTTCCAGGATGCAGCTGCGGGATGTAAAATTTATAAATACGTAAAAATGTGCAACAAATATAACGCAAGTGTCTGGCCTCGCCGCTCGCCGGATTTGATAATTGATTGCAAAAAAAAATAATTATGCGCGCCACGCCCCTTTTGCAGCTGACGAAGTACACTGTAAAAGTCAGTATAGCTTTTAAAACAACATTTAATTTTATTTTAACATACAAAAATGTAAAATTACATAAATTTTTGGAATTAAAATATAATATTATATGCTTTAATTACTTTGAAACCCTGATTTCTAATAATAATTTTATTTTTTGATAAAAAAAATTACTGGCTTTTATACTGCTTTTATGACTTGTGTAGTACATTGTGACGTCACTAAATTGATTTTACATTTTGCAGCCATATTTTCCTGTGTTGACATTTTGTATAATATTTCAAAAAGAACAACTTGTTGCATCTTTTTTGTGCCTTTAAGCATTATACTGTAAAGTATAGTGCTTTATATTTTTCTCTTAAGGTGAATATATTAAAATATAAATTAAGTAATAAGTAAAATCTACGTTTCGGCTTTGGTTTCTGCATATGCCAGAAGTTTCTCTTCTTTTTTTTTTTTTATCATTCATAGGCGCTATTATATACGGCGACCACACCCAAAGTGATTTTATTAAAGTGTATTATTTATTAAATTTATCATTTTCTTTTCTTTTTTTATAGTGTTGTCGAGAACGTCGACAAAATAGGCCTGTCAGACACGGCTGTTATGGACATGATGATTTCTAACTTGCAGCAGCAGAGGCAAGTTACGGAGCAGCTTCGGAGAGAAGCTGCTATAAGAAGAGTGCCTGTCTCGCAAGCTGTCAGCGATATCATCAAATACATCAATGAACATGAACAAGATGATTGTTTACTTGTAGGATTCAGTTCTCAAAAAGCAAATCCTTTCCGTGAAAAGAGCAGTTGCATAATGTTATAAAAAAAAAAAAAAAAAAAAAAATTATATGTATAAAATGTAATATGCAGGAAAATAATATTTTTAAGTTTTTTTAAGTAATTTTTTAAAAACAATAATGTTATTTTCTTAAAATACATGTCGAATCTAATTTTCTGAAAGTTCGAAAGAAACTTGTTTGAAAGATGTGTCGTATATAATACAAGCTTTTATATGGCACCCTTTTGAATGATTTTTTATGTATTTTTTCAGGAAGTTAACAATATATTTTAGGATATGGATTACTGTTTAGTTAAAATATAAGTAGAAGGCTACAAATATTTACTGTAAAAAAAAAATTCTCATTATTATGCTATATCACTTATAAATTGCATTTAATAATTTAAATACTGTATGTAGCTTTAAAGGTACATTAAATTTTACTTCATTTAGCCTTTGAACCCTTATTTTCCTGAAGTAAATTTGAAATATGTTTAGAAACATTTTCAGCTTTATATTAAAAGAAAAATATCATTTTTGTTTTGTTGTTTTTTTAATTAAGAATTTAATTTTAGAACAATATTATTATGATTAGATATATAATATAACACTAAATGTTTTATATAATTGTTTTTAGCAACTGCTCCATAGGTAATATATTATATTTGATGTCCCCCATTAATAAAATTAACTAATAAAAATTAATTTGAGCCTGATACATAAATTTATAGAAATACCAAAAGTGTAGAAAATAAAGGGAACAAAAAAAAAAAAAAAAAGAAAAAAGAAGAAGATATAACAATGAATTTACTGTGTAGCTTCTAAATGTATCCAATCAAAACATTTTATATTAGTAATATATTAAAATATTAAAAATTGTTCCCTTATAATATGGTGTTTAAATATTAATATATTAAATGTTGAAATGAATGTCCATAGATGTTAGTTAAATGTACCAAAATTATGGCCTAATATTTAGACCAATATATCAATAAAATATATTCTGAAACTAAAAATTTAAAAAAGCTTCAGAATGTATCTTGTTAATATATCTAATCCAAATGTGTGTTCTCCTTCCTTACACCTATTCCAGAACTATTGCTGTATAATCCAAAAAAAAAAAAAAAAAAAAAACTACAATATATATGAACACTATTTTCTGTTTCTTACAATCTGAGATATATAATGGAGAAGGGTATTATTAAAACAAAAACTATAATTTCTTAAAAATAAACATGCTATTTTTGTAACTTGACAATAGAATGAAAAAATTATAATAAAGATAAAGAAAGAAAACATAATACCTTCTTTATAAAATCACCAGGTGCTGTTCATTGAAAAAAAAACCTATTGTAAATCTTCCATAGACAAAAAAAAAATAAATAAATAAATAAAAAAAGGAAAGATTATATAGAAATCATATTTACCCTTTATTAAATGTGTAATAATAATAATGCTACACTACGTAGCATTTATATATTATATGTGTGAAAATAAATAAAATGTTGTCAAAAAGTACACTTCAGTTTTATTGATTTTAGTATTTTGTTTTTACTTTTTACTGTGTTCTTTGTGCACTTTTTCTTATTATAAAATATTCCTAGTTATTTATGCCAGCTAACCAATTTATTCCGTAATTTACAATTCAGAGTTAAGTATGTACTGTACATGGCCAGGCCAACTATATGGGGTTGGTAACAATAGTGCTGTTCGTAAACCCTAAAATGATGAACACCATCATCCATCATGATTCAAACGGAATGCACATTTTTTGGCGCAAGAAAACGGGGTTAACGAACAACACTAATATATTTGCATCTTGTGGGGCAAGAGGTATCTCACTAGATTCCCTTTATGTGTGGGCCACTTTTGACCAGTCTAGCCCAGCCATGTTTAAGGTAGTACTGTACATATTTGAGTAAAAAATGATCCATTGATTAATTTGTAAAAAAAAAAAAAAAATCTGCAAACATGCAAAAGTGCTGCAAATACAGAGCTGTGGTAACCTAGCTACACCCAGTTCTGAGCCCCTCTTCAGGTATCTCTTTTTATATAACTGTTATGGCAAGGATATAAGAAGTATACTCATGTTTACATTCTGTGCTGAAATCATTTATTTATTTCATTTTCTATGACTTCTTGGATGTTACTTCATGTAGCAAAGATCCTTGTTGATCTCTTTTCGTTTCTTTCAATCCTATAGCTTTGTTCCTTATAAAGCCAATAGACCACATAAAACAACATGTACTTTTTAATAAATAAACACAAAATGAGATTTTCAAAACTGTTGGCAATTTTTCCAGAGTAGCCCCACGAGAGAGTGTGGAAATACTGTAAAGTATGTAATTTAAGTGAATATTCATGTTTATGCCGTCAGAAACATGCAAAACTTAGTATACAAATGGTGTGCAGGTTGCATAAATCGAAATTTCTGATCACTGCTACAGGGCTACTGTTGGGTTTTGAGACAAACTAAAGTTATTTATGCAAGTCCCATCAAGTGTTTTGTGATGCAAATTCTTATGTTTTTCTCTGGTCTATTCCTTTAGTTAGCTCATCATTTATAGTGTCTAATTTTCCTTTGAACTGCATATAGGCCTACTTAAGAACAATCTTTTAAAAGCCAATTAGAGATTTTATAACAATGCCTATATAGGTATATGTGTAAAATGAAATAATAGAAAAAGCATTATATTGTTACTATGATTTTTATATTTACAATTACTAGTAACAAATACATCAATGATAAAATGTACATAATTCTTTTTATGAACGAATTTAATTAAATCTCATCTTAAAGCGAGATACAAAAAGAAAGAAAATACTGTGTGAGCAAGAAAAGTCATGAAAAATAAATTACAGTACATAAAAATGAAAGTTTTGTTATGCTATTTAACATGTCGTTTGTATTAGAAATTAAATTTTATAAAATTATATCCCAATTATTTTATCAGTATTTGTGGTGTAAAAATATTTTTTATTTTATTTATTATTACTGATGTTTTTTCTGATGACACTTCAAAGCAGCACATTTTGATTGGGACATTTTAAAAATAAAAGTTTTTAAACATGTTGTTCTAACAAGTAAATGCTTCTGTTATATAATATATATACATGAAATTTATTATTGCACTTTCTATTTTTTGTTATATAGAAATACACTTTATAAATTTAAAACTAATTGCATCTACGTCAATATGCTATTTAAAAAAAAAAATTACATAATAAAAAGGTCAAACAAAAGTATTAAAAATGTGCTATTAGTTTAAATAAATTGAAATTATTTTACATTACAGTTCAAAATGGTAAAAATAATTTATTTTTAATGTTATTTATTGCTGTGTTGACATTTTTTATTTTCAGAGTTCTACTATGATTTTGACCCTGTAGTTAACAATACAACTACAAATTATCAGCACCAATTAATTTTATACTCTGCAAATATTTGTATTTATTTAAATAAATATTTTATTCATTGTGAATTAATAGAAAATACATGAAACTCAAAACATTGATCTATACTTCTAATTTTTTCTTCTTCTTCTTCTTCTTCTTCTTGTTTTCCAGAATTGGCTTACATATAGGCTTATAAACCATAAAGCCATTTATGAATGACTTCTGAACCTTCATTAGTTCATACTGTAAAAAATATTAATTTTCTTTTCTATGAAAACAAGTTCTGTGTGTGTCCGTGTCCACAATGACTCTCAATATACCCAAGCTAATCCCCCCCCCCTTCTTTTAAGATAACATAACTCTACCTTTTACTTTAAATATTTAGGGTGTTATATAATTAGTAAAACTACAAAAATGTCCATATATGTCATTATTTTTTTTCCATAATAAACCTTTGACATATAAGCTTAGCTAGCTATAAATGATAGGCTAATAAAAAAATAAAAAAAATAAAAAAGAAGGAGGTGGATGCGTAACTTCTTCAAGTATGGCACATTAAACCTAAATAAAGATTTTATAAATCTAATTATTATTTAAATAAAGTTAGATACTATATCAAAAGCAAAAATATTAATAGAGAAAAAAAAATAAATACCAGAGAGAATACTTATCTATAAGAAGCAGTCTCAAAGAAATTATTTCTATTATATTTTATACCTATTATTACTATAATATAATGATAAACAACAATCAAATTACATTTATGTATTATTAATAAAGACATCCTTACATTCATTTTTACAACTAATACACAATATTAATTTTTAATGATACTGTTTACAATTTAATTTATTTTATTATTACAACATATTATAAGGCTTTTCTTTGCAATCCTTTTTTCTTTTTTTCATCCTTCAATTTCTTAGCCCATTTTCTCATTATATGAGATTTTTCAAAGCTACTTTTCAATCCATATGCTGTATTTTTTGTTCTCTAAATTATTTACATTATTCTTAACATCACAATTACATAATTCTATATATTTTAAGTGCAAGAAAAGATAAGTATTTTTATACCATTTTATGAGATAACTTATAAATCAAGTTATTTTCTTATACCTATGTATATTTTTTTAAATATTATTTTAACTTTACAATTAGTGTGTTTTATATTTTACATGCATTTTTGTTTATCTCTAGATTTTTAATACAGATAATATTTTTTTTTTTTTTTTTTTTTTTTTTTTTTTTTTTAGTTTTGTACCAAAAATCAATGCAACATAAATTAAAAACACAAGACAATTTCAAAAAGCACTCTACGCTTTGAATTTTTCTACATTTTTTTTAATCATTATTTTCGTATAATGTACACAATTATGATATTTTTTTATAAATATTATTATTTTTTTTTTTTAAAGAATTTACTGACTTTGGCTGTCAGTTGAATTAGGTGGATTAGTGGGTAATGGATAATGAGAAGTAGGTGAAGTCGGTACTAAAAATGGATTAAAACCAGAAGGATAAGCATGATAAGGATCTACAGAAGTAGCTGGATATGGAGATCTACCATAACTTGATGGTGTTGGTGGATAAACATTTTGTGGATAATATGGACTTGGAGTTGATGATGGACTTGCAGTCGATGGAAAATGTGGTGCAGTTGATGGTAATCCAAACGGATGAGATAAGAAAGAAGTAACATCTGAACTTGGTAATCCTGATGATAGTTGAACAGGTTCAGGTCTATGGAATGCACTATATAAAGATGACGTTGAACTTGCATTATTATTATTAGTAGTGCTACTACTAGTACTAGTACTATCAGATGAAAATTGATTTGGATAAGCTGATGTAGGAAAAGTTGATGATGATGAAGGTGGATAACGATAATTTGATGAACCATATTGACTTGATGAATATGGATCAGGATAAGTTGATGTTTGAGGTGTTGTTACAATACTTCCTCCACTTGTAGTATTAAATGGTGCTTGTTGTGAAGTGGTTGTGATTATACTTGCTGATGTAAATGGTGTTGAAGAATATGAAGTAGTTGTAACTGGAAACTCGGTTGAACTTTTATCAGTTTTTTTCTTTTCTTCTTTTTTACTTCCGCTATTTTTCTCAGGTGTATATTGAGTACTCGATTGATATCCCATACCATACGGTTGTTGTTGTTGTGGTTGTGAATTATAATAATCATTATACTGTTGATAATGATTATAATCACTTGGTTTATCACTTGACGAAGAAGTTTTATTCTCATAATAATCAGAATTTTTATTTTGTATTTTACTACCATCATCTTGAAAATTAAAAGGATCTGTTTCAGGTTTATTTAATTTTGGTTTAGGTTTTGATTTTGATTTCATATCTTCTGATATATTTTTAGATTTACTACCTGAAATTTGTTGGACTGTAGGATTAGTTGGTGGTAATGATTGTATTTGAGGTGTATGTGATAGTGAATTTGAAGTAGGTCTATGAGAAATTGTATGAGATTTATGATGCTGATGAGACATAGTCGGATTAGGAATATTTAATGTTGTCATGGGAGTATGATGATGTGAAGATGATGAATGTGTCATTGAACTATGTGTTACTGGTATGCCTGGTGATCTTTGCATAGAATGTGCTTGCTGCATAACATTATGTGTATCCATACTATGTCTTTGTTGTTGTAAATTATTAGTTTCAGGTATTGTATTTTGTGCATTATTTTGTGTTGTATAATTAGATGAAGAATTATAATTTGTATTGGATCTATTGTAATTATCATTTCTTGAATACTGATTTGGATAATTATTAGATTGTTGTTGTTGTGATGGTTTAGATGACTGATAATTAGTACTACTAGTATTATAATCACGTTGTGTATCAAATATAGAAGAAGTATCTTTCATTTCAGGTGCTACAGTTGCACTGTTTCTATGTGTACTTTCTTGATGTTGATGATAAAATGGTTTAGTAGGACCCGAGAAAGATTGATTATTTGATAAAGCAGATCTAGGTGGTATTGTTTTTGTATTAGGTTGTACTCTTTGTTCATTTCTCCATACAGAACTACTTGGCATTGCATGATCGTGTGTACCAAATGTTTTAGGATTTGGTGGTATAGTAGCTGTTGAATTGAGACTTGATTTCATAGTAGTTGATGGACCTCTTGGGGTAATTGTAATTTCGCTATTTGATTTTAATGGGAATATAGGTTTCTGTTGACTCATTTTACTACCAAGAATTGGTGATGTACTATCCTTACCATCAATTATTGGTAATTTTTTATCTGATAATAACGATGATATTGTAGAAGTATTACCAATTTTATTATCAGCAGTACCTGGTTTTCTATTTTCACCCATTTTAAGTGCAGTACGAATAGCAATAATTTTACCATTTTCTAACTGCATATAAATACCTTTAGGACTTTTTAATACCATAACTCGTTGTCCTGCTTTGAGAACGATGGATGCACGATCTGGAGAGTTGGTGGGAATGACTACATCAAGTGGGAGGGTCATTTCTTGTGCACTCATGCCTTGACGTTGCCAAACTTCTGCTGGAATCCACCTGCCTCGGCCTGGTCCACTAGATACTTGACCACGAGGTCCTGGCAAGGAATTACCTTGCTCTGCTTGCATGGGACGCACTGATGCTATAGGCTTAGCTCCATCCATGCGTATAGGTCTGTAAAAGCATTTGGATTTTAATACAGTAACCCGCAGATAATGCTTAACATTTAATTTGCTTTGTTTTACAAAAGTAATTGTAATTGTAAAAACTGGTATTATATAAAAATTTAAGTCATAAAAAAAAAAAAAAAAAAAAAAAAAAAAAACTAAAAACTAAAATGCAGTATAATATAAACAAAAAAGTGTAAAGATTTTTACTGTACTGCAAACACTTCAAAAGCTAGGCACTTGCATTTAGAAATACAATAGTTCAATAAAAAGAAATAATCACCTGATCTGCAAGCCTGAAGCACTATTTCCTGGTAAAGTACCAACTCCTACAGTACCCTGAGGTCCCATAGAGTAGTTTGAATATTTTGGTTGTAACGTTGCTTGTTTCTCCAATTCATAATTACGTTTTGCTAAACGTCTTTCAGCTTGAGATAATTTCTTTTCTTTACGATCCACAAGAAGAGATTCATGTTGGAATGGCTCCTAATAAAATAATTAAAATATTTTATTAATATTAAGCAAATTGCAAATCATTTCCGTAAGAATGTTATCAAAAGAATGGATAGGGAAAAACTAAACAAGCATTTTACCGAGATGAAGTCCATAGATACGTAAAGATCTTGATAGCACAGATTACACAAATATTGACATTGGTAGAGATGTCTCTTATCAACAGTGCCATCATGATTTTTACCTACTATTTTTCCTATAATTTCCTTTGATAACATAGATAATTAAAATATTGCAATACACATAAAGGACGTTGTAATTGATTTAAATTACTGTACCTTAGAGAGTTTTGTGCTTAATCTTTCGATTAATTTCTGTACTACGACATCAATATATTTATCTTTCCGATCATTGAAATCTTGAATTTCTGTATCTGGTTCAGAGTCATACAGTAAATTACTGACTTCTCTGATAGATAAGTGGGCATCAGGATTGAGTTCATCAACAACTCTATCAGCCATGCCTTGTTTATTGATTTGACGATCATAGATTTTCTTCTCTAAACATTTGTCCATAACAAGTCGATACACAAAACAAGGTTTACGTTGTCCATACCTAAAAATAATAACAATTTAAGTTTAATTGGTTAGAAATTTTTGTATTCACACATCACTGTCTTGTGTAGTATTTTATTACTGTTGTTGTAGTTGCCCCCCCCCCCCTCAAATGAAGTGAATCACAAGACTCGTATGATTGATATTATTGACATTCTTTTTTTTTTTATCCAGCTGATCAATTTTAGAAATGCTGTGTGATTGGTTGTAATAACTTGTGGTCACCATATGAACAAAAAAATATATATATATAGCCTATATATATATATATATATATATATATATATATATATATATATATATATATATATATATATATATATATATATAGCCTATATATATATATATATATATATATATATATATATATATATATATATATATATATATATATATATATATATATATATATATTGCAGAACACATATGGTGCTAAATATTTTCCTTTCTGTACAGCTCTGGCCAAAAGCTTAAGAACGGGGCAGCGGCGGCCGCAGCGTTTTCCCATAAATATAACATAGCGTGGTAATGGGTTGCCTATACAAATCGTTCTCAAACTTTTGGCCAGAGCTGTACAGTTTCGGACAAATGAAATATTACCATTTAAACTCGATGTTTTTTACCTCCGTAAATTTTACAACCTTGTTTATGATTATTCATTGAACTCTATATATTGTAATAGTTTACATAGACACCACAAGAAGTCACCTGTGATGCACTCAGGTAGACAATCCGTCTAGTAAATATTTTGCTTGCTCGCTTGCTCATTCTCTCTCTCTCTCTCTTTCTCTCTCTCTTCTGAGAAATGCATTAAAGGTATTTTTTTTAATTACCCTAACTAGAATATCTGAGTTACCGTCAACGAAATGCCTGCTGCATATCGCATGCATCTATAAAAATATGCATCTTAATTCAAAAATGTAGAAAAAAAAGAAGAAAAGATAAATAAATAAATAAACAAAAGAATCATATTGAATATAAATAATTTATAATTAAACATTTTCCGTTTTTTCTAAAAAAAATAAAGAGATTTTTTTCATTATATAATTCAATATGGTTTGTATTTTGTAATGACGGCAATTTGGTAAGCAAATATTTATTTCGAAACTTAATATAGAAAAAATACTTGAAGGCATTTCTCAGAAGCGAGAGAGAGAGAGAGAGAGAGAGAGAGAATGAGCAAGCGAGCAAGCAAAATATTTACTAGACGGATTGTCTACCTGAGTGCATCACAGGTGACTTCTTGTGGTGTCTATGTAAACTATTACAATATATAGAGTTCAATGAATAATCATAAACAAGGTTGTAAAATTTACGGCGGTAAAAAACATCGAGTTTAAATGGTAATATTTCATTTGTCCGAAACTGTACATGCATGAGGGGAAAAAATGGAGACGGTTTGTTGAAAAAGAAAGTAGATTTGCAAAGAATTTGCAAAGAATAGATTTGCATCTGGGACCACAAAACTAAAGTATTCTCAATTAAAGCACTTAAAATTCCTTCAAGTTTCAAAACTTACCTGTAAACTCTACAGACTGCCTGTGTATCATGACAAGGATTCCATGAAGCATCAAAGACAATAACTCGGTTAGCACCAACCAAGTTAATTCCAAGACTACCAGCTCTAGTAGATACCAAGAATAAATGAATCTTTGGGTTGGAATTATATTCATTGATCAATTTCTCACGATCTAATGCAGAAGTACTGCCATCTAAACCTGTATAAATAACAAAATAAAATTAAAATTTTGCATCTAAATCAGGGTTCCATTAAAAAAAAACGACCCAAAAAAACCCACCGTTTTTTTTTAAAAAAACCCAGCTAAAAAAACCCAAAAAAAACCAGTAGCTTTTTTTTTTAAATTAGAGTAAAAATGAGCACGAATTATAAAATTTCAAGACTTTTGACACCAACTTGTTTTCAACTTTCACCACTTTTTTTTAACTTTTTCCAACTTTTACCACTTTTCTACAGCAAAAGAAAAAAAATGGAATTGATATTCAAAATTTCAACTTTATTTTGCAAAATTTTCACCTTTTATCAACTTTTTGTCACCTTTTTTTTTTTTACCCTTTTCAAAGCAAAAAAAAAAAAAAAAAAAAAAAAAAAAAATACCTATATTTTATCAAAGTGAAAAACAATTAAAGTGAAACTTTAAATTTTTACCTTTTTTGTAAAATTATCACCTTTTTATCACCTGTCACTTTTTTCAAAAAGTAATCACCCAAAAATCCGTGCTCTAGCCATAATGTAGATTACGGTACAAAAAATAAAAACGTAGTACATAAATTTTTTATTCTTTTAATTATTAATAGTTTATTGAAAATCATTAAAGATAAAATGATATACGTAGCTTTTAAAACAGAAGAATTTTCATTTTTGACAAAATTAGAGGTTATTTTATGTATATTTATGGCTTCCATTAGTTTTTAAATATAAAAAACAAAAAAAAAAAAAAAAAAAAAACGGGTTTTATTGGGGTTTTTTAAAAAAAAAAACAATAAAACCCCTACCCAGTGTTTTTTTTTTTAAAAAAACGTTTTTTTTTAAACCCTGATCTAAATTAAGTAAAATTTTAAAACTGTTTTCATGGTAAGAATAATAATAATACGTAATAATAACAGCTCATCTTTTAACAAAATAACTATTTAAGAATTTTATATCAATCAGCATAAGAGTGCAGAGCTAATTAGCTAATTAATATTTAGGTCAATATATTTCAGAATCAGATTCAAAGCAGGCACAATACAATAAAGGAATGCATAAAACATGTATTGTAATAAAGTTTGTATTCTAATGTGACAATATGAGTCTAATAGTTCCAAACCCTGCTTCTTCTATCTTCAATAAAGGTGAGTTTCCTATCACCATCAGGTATGATAAATTTGAAAGAAAAGAATAGGAGAAACCTGCAAAGGCCTTGAAATAGATAAGAGAAACCCATAGTTTGGTCAGAATGTTGCAAGCACGATTTCCACCGACCTATAGGATGTTCTTAATATGATAAACCCTCGCTGGTTTCTTTTATCCTTTTGCTTCAATTTTATTTTATTATTACCAAGTAGTTTAAATAATAATAATTTTACTTACGATAGTAGCTGACATTTCTAGCCCATTTTTCTTCAGTACCAGGCAAGTTTGTTTTGGACAGAAAATCTTCAATCAGATTGAGAGTGAAGAGAGATTGACTGAAGAGAAGAATTCTATCTCCAAGTGCCATACTTTCTTCCAATATACAAAAGAAAACTTCCATTTTAGCACAGTTTTCTAAGTGACCTGGTTCGTAACCTTTCAATAGCTCAGTTGCCTGCAAAATAAAATACATTATTATTATTTTTATTTTTTTAGTTCTATTATTATTATTATTGTTACAGTATGTTATTTATTTATTAACAGAAAATGAAAAAAGAGGAAAAAACCATTGCGGTTGATAACTTAATAATAACATAATAGAAAATAGTATGAGAGAGATTAGCGTACGTTGAATTGAAAAAATAAAAAAATGAAAAGATTCTGTAAATTATTATAGTTAATTAGGAATCTTTGAGTTTTATTACTATTTTTTCAATTCAGTGTGCTCTAATCTTTCTCCTTCTATTTTCTATTATAAATTAATTTTATTTTTAATTTTTTTAAATACTGTATGTATCAACGGGACAGTTTTAATTTTTTTTAAACTAACTAGAACTCGGAAATTTGGCAAGTCAAAAAAGCAAGGTATTGACGTTTAAACGTGAATGACTTTTATATGACCTATACAACCATTCTAAAAAATCAATAGTATAGGTGAACGAACATAATTTTAGGTATATATCTTCAGCTTTGAATATGCTGTGCATGCATATATTTTTTTATGAAATAAAAAACACAAAATTAATATTTTCTATTGAATTTAAGAGAACATTGTTAGATAAAAGCTACAGACATAATGTATAACTTACCCAATCATAAGGTATAGAGGGCTCCTCTCTACTTGCTCTGTATGCATTAGTCCCAATCTCCAACATTGACTTCCCCTCAAGTCTAACAGGTACTCTAATACCTTCTGGTGGCAAATCACCAACTTCTATAGCACTTGCAGGTGGAGGTTTCCTACTTGTTTCATCTGTCAAATCTTCTGATATATCAGGTTTGATTTCTTTCTCATTTTCTTTCTTTTCTACCACATCTTCAACTTTGACTTCATCATTTACAACCGCTTTTACTTCAATATCTGGTTTCTCTTCAACCACTTCTTTTATCTCTTCTTTAGCAACTGTAGTTTCAGGTTTTACATCATTTACTTTAGTTTCTTCAACTGGTGCAGGATTAGTACTTTGATTATATCCTGAATATGCTGCATCTGTATTATTTTGTTGTGGTTGTTGTGTATTTGTATATGGATAACTAGGTTGTGGATAATCATTATTATATCCAGAACCTTCATTAGGTATCCTAGGTGGTAATGGAAAAGTAGGTTCACTATTAGGTTTCATTAAATTAGGATAATTACTTGTTGCATTTGAATAATATGGTGTTGAAGTAGATGAAGAATTCTGTGGTGGATTTGACTGCTGTTGTGGTTGTTGTTGTTGTGAATAATTATTCTGCTGTGTAGCATTATAATTTGTCTGTCCATCTTGATTATAATTCCCAGACGACCAATACGATTGATTATTATAATTCTGTGAGGAGGACTGCGGATAATACCCACTTTGTGCTGAATTATTGCTATTATATTGATCAGGATAATATTGTCCAGGATTATTTGGATAAGGTTGATTATAATAATCTTGATAAGGTGGTTGTTGAGGTGGGTATTGTTGATCTGAATATCCAGGTTGGTCATAATATTGATTAGGATAATTATTAGGAAAGCTAGGATACAAGCTAGCTTGACTTGGAGTTGTAGTTGAGCCTTGTGTGGTCGGAGGTTGTACACTATCCATGTCAGATTTTGTACCATCAATTATCTTATCTCCTTCTACTTTAGTAGGTTGTGTTGGATTGATTGATGCAGCTGGTTTGAGAAGTTTTTCTTTTTTGTTGGCTGCATTTAGACGAGGACGACCCTACAAAATTAAGACAATGTTGTTACATTTCATCATAAAACATTAAATTTTATAACATAATACAAGATAATTAAGGCAAAAATGATTGATTAATTAATTCTAACTAGTACAAGCTTCTTTGCAACTTGTAACGCTGTACATGATTAATTTTCTCTCATGCAAGGCATCCCTGTCAGTCACCGCTCAATCTAACATTTCCTAAATTTTTAAAATCTATCTATCAATCTACATAATAGTAATAGTACCATAAGACCAAAACACATTTTATTATAAGCTGTAAGAAGTTGTACTTTTTTTAACTTTTGATCTATTCTTCATTGAATTACCCCAAAGTTACCATTCCTTCTGATAGTCGCTAAGTTGTTAGTATTTTGTTTTTGCACTCAAAATATGTTCAAAAATATGATATACGTTGATGATGGGAAGTAAAATGAAAAGTTTTCCAATGCTTAGAGATATTATCTTTTATTATTACTATTTCCTATTATTATCATTTCCCACTGTTAAGTAATTTAAAAACAATGATGAATAAATCTTTAACTACAAGAAATAAAAGGAAAAAAAAAAAAGGGGGGTTCTTCTATCCACTAGTGCTGTATGTGTGTGACCACTGCTTAAAATTCTTTACCTTGCCACTGGGTCTACCAGGTGTAAGTTTCTTGCACAACTCTGAGGTACTACCAAGAACACCAGGGACTGCTCCAGGTACTGCTGCTGCTGCCGTTTCTTCAAGATCTAGGTCAACATCCTCAACTTCCTGTTTCTTCAAGAAGTAGTACAGTATATCGGGATGGTTCCAAATCTAAGAAAGATAAGTTTTAGAAAGCAGTGGTATAAAAAAAATATATCACTTCTTAAGATAGCCCATTTAATAATACTTAAGAAATATATTGTCTAGAAATTTTACGCTTGATTTTTAAGCCCATCTCTCAACAATCTACAAATTAGAGAATCTTCAAGTTTAATTAATTTTTGTCCCAATGTGCTCTAATTGTTTTATTGTTTTTATTTTCATATGCATTTTTTTTATTGTCCTATATAAAGAATTAAAGTATAATTTTATCACTAATTTATGCTTACTGAGAGATCTTAATATTAAAATGTAATTGGGTAAATTGTGGTTATTGGCGATATCAAAGATATTGTAAGAAACACAGAATTTTTAATTTTATCAGACATTATAAATATAAAAGGCGTAAAACACCTTGAACAAAAAACTTGCCTAATATCCTAACATACCCAAATATCAACATTATTTTGGCCGGAGTCATTGATTTCTAATTTATTTTCCATTTACAAAATGTCAGTTGCGGGTTTACTACGTCACAGCTCGCCTGGTCCATGCGCGCGGAAACAGGCGAGCTGTGACGTAGTAGACCCGCAACTGACATTTTGTAAATGGAAAATAAATTAGAAATCAATGACTCCGGCCAAAATAATGTTGATATTTGGGTATGTTAGGATATTAGGCAAGTTTTTTGTTCAAGGTGTTCTACGTCTAAAGGATTAAATATATAGGGCCCAATATTAAAATATAAATCATCATTACATAGTAATTATTCTTACCTTGCAACAGACAGAGAAAGCCTTGAGAGGATTTGGAACAGTCTTAGTTCTCACCACATCATTCATAAATTTGTCATAGAGTGTACGTTGGAATGGAGTCATACGTAAAAGTAAGACATATTCATTTTTCTGTGGTAATGTGTGTTGTAGGACTGCATGGCTGCGTCTATAAATAAATACAAATAAGTAGGTGAATTATGAAATTTAGACTGACTAAAAAGCAGGTAGAAAACTTTGATAAAAAATTAGGGACAGGGAGAACACCATATAAAATTTTGAAGTAAAGAATTCATAAAGTTTTAAGCCTCCCATAGACATGTTAATTTTAATAGCTTCGCGGAAAACCAAACTATCTGTCTCCTTGCGCCTCATTTTTGGAGCATCTGTGCTCTCCGCCTCTCCCAAAATTGAAGCATTGGTAATGGTGCGCTAGTAAGAGATGCTTCATGTTTCAAATTTGAGGCGCGCCGAGACTACAGATAGTTCAGTTTTCCGCAGAGCCATGGATATTTAATTTTGATTGCACTTACCTCTGTACAAAACCTTCCAATAAAGAATGCAATACATGAGCTCTATATCTCATTAATCTTATATCTTGAGGAGTACTATCAATACATTGTCCATTCTGAATAGGTCTCTCAAACATATTACAGAACTCTGTCTTGCTACCAAGATAATTAGGACGTACAAAATCTACCATACACCAATATTCCAGCAAGTTATTTTGAAGAGGATAACCTGTAAGTACTACACGTCTTTTACTAGCAATACTTTTAAGTGCATGGGAGATAGATGCATGACTGTTTTTTATTCTATGTCCTTCGTCACAGATCACTAAATCTGGTCCAGGTTTTACTAATGCTTCATGGACATCTGAAAAATAATCATTTAAATTATTAAAGATCATATTAATTAAGAAATGAACGATGTAAAAGAAAAAAAAAAACTAGCAAAAAAGATTTTATGGAGGAGCGGATAGATTTGATTAAAAAAATTAAGAAAAGTGACCATACGCTGAAAACAATACTTATGTAAGAGTGAGAAAATGATCTAACCTAAGTCCAAAATTAAGCGCATAGATCATAATATAACAAGGGTAGGTACATTTGCTTTCATAAAAAATGAAATCTATTGACATATGGAAATAACATGTCGAGGGCTACCCGGCATTTTGGTACTAGTGCAATCTCCGCAGGTGCAATTTTGGCACATGTGCAATCTACGCCATGCCTACTAATAGCACATCTGTACAGGCTAAGCGTATAAAGATGTTTCAAAAAAGGTGACCACGGAGAATGCACATGTGCCAAAAATGCACCCGCGGAGATTGCACTAGTACCGAAATGCCGCGTAGCACTCGATGTATTTAAATGGAGTTTTGTGTCATCTGAAATCTCCATCTGATCCAGGGTAGGCTCACAAGGCTGTTGTGACGTCTCATGAATCGTTTGGCCCATATGGTTAACATTGCTGCTAATTATACACATGACGTCACATTTGCTAGTGAGCCCCCCTCCCCCATCTGATCACATAGTATAGCCATAAGCCAATAGAATTATTTTTTTTTATGAAACAGACTGTACTAAATGTAAGTCAACCATCCACTATGCTTGCCATTTATCTTAAATACAATTTCTTTTTTATGGAAGTTAAGTCAAAAGGTACTATTTTTAAAATTTTATTTGAATGACGACAAAATGAGGAATGCAAATGATATTTTCTTACCATCCCAAAGTTGCTTGTTACGTCCATCTTCAGGAATATCCATAATTTCAGGCATATTTCTCTTCTTCTTTCTACCTCTCATCTTATCATGTTTTAGACTCAACTGACGATAAAGTTCATACCCAATCAAAAGTATGCCTCCGTTACGATTCCATTCTCTTATCACCTAAAAATATAACACAATGTTGGTATTTTCTAAAAGTATTTACTTCTTCATTTTTTTTTTTTTTTTTTTTTATCAGAAAGATAAGAAAAGAATATTAATTTATAAAGTTTAAGGATGTGATAGTTATTTTGCTTCATACATAAAATGAAAAATATTAGCAACAGAATAAAAAAAAATTGAATTAAATTTAAAAAAGAAAGTAAAAATGTTCCTTAATTCAATATTAGAGGTACAATTATTAGGCTTCTAAATCAAATGAGAAGTGGGGTCAGTGATGACAGTCAGATTTTTTTTTTTTAAATTCATTTTTATCTCCATGGGACCTACAATGATATTTAAATAAGGTTTATGCAGGAGAACCTTTCTACAGGTCTTAAAAGCATGGGTAAAGGGGGGTGTTCCGCTTACTAATGGCTCAACACCCTCCTCTGACAAAATCCTGGCTACACCACTTAAAAATGATACTAATTTTGATAAAAATTATAATCTGGAGATATTAGACCCCTAACCTGTTACGTACCTCAGGAAGACCGTAATCTAAAGTATAAAATAGAATGATAACTTACTTTTGTGCGTGCCGAGAGAGACTTGTGTGAATCATTAAGAACATGTAAGGGGAACTGCCGAGGCCATACTTCTCCTCCAGCAGCAAGTGGGGTACTCTGAGGATCAGCTGGCATCCATAGGTTGAATTCAGCAACCCAGTTTTGCAAAGTGTTGATAGGCATGATGCAAAGTACTGTACGAGCAGAAGTAGTGCGCAGGAATACATCACAAAATGCAATCACCTGAAATTGAAAACAACGGTGTAAAATATGCACTCTAATTTATCTTACAGATAGACTTAAAAAATAATTAGATTACTGTAATTTGTATATTAAGGAAAATAAACCATCGCGGTTAGGTATGATAAATTGAAAGAAAAGGATAGGAGAAAACCAGCAAGGGCCTTACCATAGTGAAGAGAGTCCCATAGTTTGGTGAAAATCTTGCTAGCACAGATATAAAATAACTAACACATTGGAAATATTTTGGCAATAAGCTCCAATAAAGATGAAATGTGTTGTGCCTTCATCAGTCCTTACAGACTCAAAGATGAGATGAGTGTAAGGACTGATGAAGGCATAACACACTCTATCTCTCTTGGAGTTTATTCCCGAAATATTTCCAATGTGTTAGTTATTTTATATCTGTGCTAGCAAGATTTTCACCAAATTATGGGACTCTCTTCACTATGGTAAGGCCCTTGCTGGTTTTCTCCTATCATTTTCTTTCAATTTATCATAGATTACTGTAATTGATATTTTAAGCATTTTCATATATTTTAAGGGTTGATATTAATGTATACTATTGTTAAGTTTTAAAAACACATACCTGTAGAGTCTTACCCAAACCCATGGAATGAGCAAGAATACATCCAAATCCAGGTGAATTTTTGTATCTATCAAGTGACTCAACTACGTTGTCATATAAGAAACGTAAACCTCCAATTTGATGTGGCTTTATCACTCTTGCAATCTGTAAAAGAAGAACAATACAATGTAAATGTATTTTACCGAGATGAAAAAGTAATCCTTTAAGATAAATTTAATTTAAGAAAAACAGACCACATCGCAGTTAGGATGAATATTAAAGTAAAGAATGGAAATACCAGCAAGGTACTTATCACAGTAGAAGTTTTATTATTTAACTAAACTCTGTGCCATATAAGACCTCCAACTCTCTGTAGAACTTCTACTGTGGTACGGCCCATGCTGGTCCATTACTTAAATATTCATAATTGCAATAAATATTTATTTTTTATCATTTTACCTGAGGAGCTAAGAAGATATCTTGTTCGTCACTTGGATGTCCAACGTTGATAAGTACATTACCATTCTCATCTGGTACGTTAAACAAATCATTGGTATGCATGCCAGAATTGGTTGTATCTTCTGGTTCACTTTCTTCTCCAGATGCACCAGATAAGATCATACAATCATCTTCACTGCTACTGCTTATAGTCACCACATCTGTGTAAATTTAGCATTGTTAGTTGAAGAACACATTGTTGAGAGCCTAGCTACGGTGCCTACTACTGCTAAAATAAAAGTAAAATTTAAAAACTAAAATTATACATTAAGGTACTGTACTGTAAAATAAATACAAAAAAAAAAAAAAATAGTAACAACCGTGCTTTGCAAATAATAATAATAAATATAAATATATAGGATGCTAGAAAATACTTAACGTAAAATGATCAAATACATAGAGTAAATAATAAAAGTGAAGTTGGTTCCTTTAAAACTAGAAAGGTGTAGAACACCTTGAACAAAAAACATGCTTATATCCTAACAAACTTAAATATCAACATTGATTTGGCCTGAGTCATTGATTTCTAATTTATTTTTCATTCACAATATGGCAGCTGCAGGTGGGTGAATGACGTCACAGCTCACTAGTACACATGCGCGGAAACTGGCGAGCTGTGACGTCATAAACCCGCAGTTGCCATTTTGTACATGGAAAATAAATTAGAAATCAATGACTCCAGCCAAATCAACGTTGATATTTCGGTATGTTAGGATATTAGACACGTTTTTTGTTCAAGGTGTTCTACGCCTCGAAGACTAGCAAAGTTATACCTCAGATGCAAATCAACCATAACCTTTATTTTACTTTGATTTACAAACTTTCTTAGCAATTAAACAAGTCCGCAAGTTATTATTAATATTTTTCCCAGAAATCATACATTTATTTTACTTAATACGTTAAAAAATCTATAGATTATTTTATCTACTACAAATCTCAAATACCAAATTTAAAGATTTATTATCCCCTCCTAGATACAAGCATTGAAACATGTAAAAAGAAAGTCTTGATCACGTTACTGATTTTTTGTAACTTCGTTGCGTTACTCACTACTCCAAGAAAAAGGAGTGCCGTTACATTTTGAAAAGTAATGACACTACATTACTCACTACTCTTAAAAGAAGTGAAGTTACTTTTAACGTTACTTTAAGTTATTTACTCAAAAAAAAAAAAAAAAAAAAAAAAATCTTATTAAATTTCAACATTTTCAAAAACATGTTGTTAATATTGTATGTTTTTTCCGATAAATTATAAATAGGGAATTATAAATAGGAAAATCATAACAGTAATTTTGAATTACTATATAATGACAAACGCATATTTATGGATTTAGGAGCTTATTTTTAAGTGCTTGAAATATTAAAAAGTAGTGTCGTTCGATGGCAAAAAATTACTTGAAAAAGTAACACGTTACTGTTAAGCATTATTCACATCACGCGTAAAACGTGTGTCGACGCGCGTAACAAAGCTGGAACAATATAAACAAATGGAGTCGTTCACATGGCTTTTGAAAATTACATATGAACGAACGTCTCCATTTGTTTACATTGTTCCAGCTTTGTTACGTGCGTCGACGCACGTTGACGCGCGCCAAATTTACGCGTCATCTGAATAATGCTTTACTCCTTACTGCTATCAATAAGTAATGACTCTACATTAATTTTAAACAAGAAGTAGTGAAACTACGCAACGTCGCTTCTTGTAACGACATTACTGCCCAAGTCTGGTAAAACGTAAAAATTTAAGATCGTCAATAAAAAAATAAAATACAGTACTATTACAATAATCGGGCAGTCATTATGTTAACTATGTTTGCAAGTATTTTTTATTACCAATATTTTCCTACACTACAAAATTTCCTACTAATATAGAGCATGCTCAAGAAAATAAAAAATTTAAAACATCAATCATGCGGAGTGACAAAGTAGGTACACTACCGCACTAACCTTTACCCTTTGGTTTACTATCTGTAGGTAAGATGGAAGTACGGTCCATAGGTAGTGGATCTTTTCTTGGTACAACAGTAATAATATCTTCAGAGTCCGAGTATAGTCCTATATCATCATCATCCCCTTCTTCTGCTTCATCGTCAGTATCCGATACAAGCTCCTCGCTCAATGGTATGGAGTTACGACGTGAAGAAATAATGCTTACACTTGCACCTATATCATCATCATCATCCGTATCACCTTCAACTTTTAAAGGTGAAAGGAAAGATAATAAAAACAAACAAAAAGAAAAAAACAAACATATAGGGTAAAATTATATAAAATTACAAATAAATAAAATTATATTAAGGTGGTTTTAAAATTAAAGGCTATAAGTAGGGAATTACTTTTTGTACAATAATAATAATAATAATAAAAGTATACTAGATTAGGAAATTTTGGGGAGTGGTAGTATAACAATGACACCTACATTGAAGGTTTTTCCTAATATTTAAAGTACAATAATAAAGGGTAACAAAATAATTAATTATACTGTATTAAAAATGAATGAGTAATTAAATATATATATATATATATATATATATATATATATATATATATATATATATATATATATAGGCCTATATATAAATTATATATATATATATACAGCAGTCATCAAATAGATTATCATAGATAAGTTGTAGTAAAAATTAGATTGGGGGAAAAAAAAGACTCCAATTTTGAAGTCCTGTTCAGTTACAACTTAATTAATGAAAGGCTCATTTTAATATATTTTCAGAATAATAAATTTGTATATTTTTAGCTATTTTATTATTATTATTTTAATTGTTTTGTATAGGTATTATAAGGTCAGGAAATTAATAAAAATTATATTTTTTTTTAATAGGGATATAAATGTGGACTAGATTACACATACAATATGAGACTATTTCTCAGACGTACTAACAGTAAAGAGCACTACACTAAAATTTACCTCCTGCTGTGAGACCCAAACTTTGTTCCTGTCCAGACCCAGCTGGTCTAGGTGATGTTCGTTTACGAGAAGTTAACATTTCAATTACTTTTTTATTAGCCTCGGCTCCTCCTGCTGCAGCAAGTTTCATCAATACAGATGATGGAATACGAACCTGAAATAAATCAATAGGTTATTATGTATGAAGAAAAATTAATAAGAATTTAGTGGTCTTCAAAATAAAAAGGGGGGAGGGGAGATTGCAAGTGCCTAACCTCCACATTCATAATTACAAAGTATGTTCATTGATGTTCCAAAAACACCGCGGTTGACAGTTGATTTTGATGTAGTGTTAGAATGTAACACACTAGGTATAGTATAGGCCTATAATATATTATTGACACAGTATCCCTATCCTTATAACACATATTTTATCTAGTACTTGTTCTGCTAGAACATTTGGTCCCAAGTCCCATTTAAATTCAATGTGCTTTAATCTCTACCTACTATTTTCTATTTCATAAATGTTTGTACAATGCACTACAAATCCTCATTGAAATTACTTGGTACACTAAAATTGTTGAGAGGTTGAGATTAGCAATTTAATGCATGTTGTTTGAGTGAGATTTTCTACAATTTAGGGAATACGTACAGTACTTGGAATATTCTAGGGACTTAAAGGTGTAGAACACCATGAGCAAAAAACTTGCCTAATATCCTAACATACCGGAATATCAACGTTGATTTGACCACAGTCATTGATTTCAAATTCATTTTCCATTTAAGAAATAACAAATGCAGACTGACGTCACAGCTCGTCTAATCCACACGCAAGTAAAACAAGCGAGCTGTGACGTCACAGTCCGCACTCGCCTTTTTGTGGATGGAAAATAAATTAGAAATCAATGAATTTAGTCAAATCAATGTTGATATTCTGTTATGTTAGGATACTAGGCAAGTTTTTTTGTTCAAGGTGTTCTACCGTTCTACGCCTTTAAGAAATAGTCAATTGGACCTGAATTTTTGCACAATGATAGTACAGTATAAACCATAAGAAACCTAAAGACTGAATCGGTATGTAAAAACTATAGAATGTAACCATGCAATATTATCTCTTTTACCCTTATTTTGATGATGACCTGCCCTGAAATTTTCCTCAAAGCAACAAGCTTTACAAGGACACCAAATTTGATAGCCAACTGATGGCTAGGATTGTGAGATATTAGATCACTGAAAAGCTCAAGACAGCGGTTGTTTCCTATCGCAATTTAGGCTCCGCCCCTGGGATAGCATCCTTAAAGTTAGCACAGTCCAAACTCTTAACACTGCGATAAGAAAAGGGATAAGAAGGACAGCTGTCCTAGGCTAAACCTCCCCTTAAATAAATATAATGTTGCATGAAATGAATGTAATCTTACTTGATTGCCAGTTGATGAAGATGAAGGACCAGAAGAACTTGATTGAGATGAACTTTGACCTGATGACCCTCCTGTAGTAGTGATAGTGCATTGACGAAGTAAAGAACTCGAATTTGGAAGATTCATAAGACGCCCTTTAGCTTTGTTTTGTAACATTATCTGTCTTTGTAAATCTCTAATAATTTTTTGTTGTTCTTGAACTCTTCTTAAACGTTCCATTTCTTGGCGTTGAGCAGCTTTAGTTTCTTCATCTAATTCACTTTCATTCATTACTTCTCTTATATTACGTCTTAAATTTGTTAACTTGCGATCTACTTTTTTCTTTCCTCCACCATCTTCTTCTTTATTATCTTTATCACTTTTACTATCATGTGAATCACTGCTATCACTGTCACTCGAGTCTTCAATCTCTCCTTCTTTACCTGAAGACTTACGTTGGCGTTTTTTCTTTTGTTTTTGTTCTCCGTCACTTCCTCTATCTTCAGTTTTACGTTTCGTCCCACCTTCACCATAATCTGGACCCATTTCATCACTTCCTTCTGCAGTTTTTTCTGGAAAATAGAATGTAAATATGGTGTAAATACAACAACAAAAAATGAATTTGCTTTATATAAATCATAAAATGGAATACCAGCCAGGGTTGGACTGCCCATAAGAGATTAGGTTGACACAATGGACTTTTTATTATTATTATTATTATTATGAGCTCAGCCCCCCTCCCTTCCTTTAAGCCTTCTGTTGGGGTACCCCCTTTTACCTATGGTGCCAACTGGCCCATTAGAACCCAATCTGGCCCTGATATCAGCACAAATATGCAACATGCACAATTGTGGCTATTATTTTAATAATAATAATATATTTAAACAACACAAAATGTCACAACCACCTTTCATAAGTGACTGATAAGTGGTGGAGGAAGGGGGGTTCAGTACTTATGTTAAATTCATAATTGATAGCAAAGCTGTAAAGCTGTTAACGTAAGGATTAATTTTAAAATTTTGAAACTCGGTCAAAAACTAAAAATTAATGGGGATAATAGATGAATTTTTTAACAATGAAAATTAAATATTACCATCAGCATTAGGTATAAAAGATTCAGGATTAACAGAATCTTCATTGGCTTCTGCTTCATCATTTTTAGAGAGACTTTCAGAAATTTCCTCCTCATTAACTTCCCCTTCTTCTTTTTCTTCTATGGCCTCTTTTTCCTTTAATACATCAAGCTTTTTTTCTCCTTCTTCTAATGGTTTCTCATCATTAAATTTTTCTGGAGAAATAGTGAAAGCAGGGTCTTCCTCCATCTTCTTTTCTTCCTCATTCTCTACAATTGGTTCATCTTCGATTGAATCTTTTTGTTCTTCTATCTCACTTGACTCAGTATGTTGGGGCAGTAGTGATTCTTTAACACTATCTTTATTCCTAGGTTGCACCCTTTCAATAGTAACGTCACCTATACGTGTTAAATATGGTTCCATCTGAAACAAGACCACAAAATGAATAAATAATTAGTACGTATGTAAATTTCTTTTTTGTTAAATTACGGTAACTTATTGACTAATAAGGAAACAACGGTTTTGTTTTGAGGCCGACTATAAGCGATTTCGGTCACATCCGCTTCTGTTTCTCTTTACTAAGCATGTGCAGTAAGTCGAAACGGAATCGGATGTGAGCGAAATTGCTTATAGTCGGCTTCAAAACAGTTGTTCCTTTATCAGTCAATACCATAGCAAAGATAAATATTACAATATTTACAATGTAATAAATCAGACTTATTTGCAATCTGTTTTGTACATTTCTAAATAAATATTATATAGAAAAAAAATAAATTAAAAAAAAAACTTTTTTTAAAGGTATTTTTTGTCTTATACTGGTATTTATTTATGCTTATAATGAGCAAAAGTTAAATGTTTCTCTATAAATTTAAAATGTTGTAAATGTACATGCAAATATTTCTTTTATTTGCTGTAATTTTGTGCAGATCATTAAATAGCAATGATACATGGGAACAATATGTAGTGCAAAAATTACGGGGGAAAATGAATAGGCTAAGACACCTTTAAATAAAAAATCATTATGCAATGTTACATGTAAATAGACGTTTTTTTTTTTTTTTTTTTTTTTTTTTTTTTTTTTTTCTGTACATAAAGGCAACTCTGAGCTGACTGGAGACAACTTTTCCAATTACATGTCATACATATTTGCAGTCAAACCCAATCACAAGGTTTGTATGTTACTCTTCCATCTTTAACTGTAGTTGAGATAACATGTGCGCGCCACATTATCGAAAAAAACATACTTTACAGCCTCACTGCTGTATGAAAGATTAATTTCGTTCATATGTATACATACATTATGTAGGTATGTATGTACCGGTACTTAAATATTTCTTTCAAATTTTTACTTTTAATTCAATACTTTTTTGCAAATCTTTTGTTTACATAATATTTGCATGTTAATTTTTAGCAAGCATCAAGCAAGTTCATAACTCCCAATATGATTCCCTTGGGAAGAATGACGATTCATCTAGATAAATTTATTTCGTTTCTTTGTTATTGTCTACATAACCACGTTTGTTCTTTAATCTCACGTTTTAAATATCGAATTAAATACAAAAATCATGCAAATAACTTCAATAATAGTTAAATTAGAACTTTTAACATGTTTAACCTGCATTATCAATGTGGAGTTTACAAAAATAAACAAAAATGGTCCAATGACCTTCCTAGATAAACACTAATAAACACAGTTTTTGGTATCAGAAACATGTTTTATGATGGTTATTGTTTATAAACATACATACTAAAATTCAGGATATTGAAATAATATGCATGATTAACAAAATTACCTTAATCACGCTAATTAAACAAAAAATGTATGAAAACTAAGCAGCCATTGAAAGGTCCAGGGCCACAAAGGTTGAGTGATCAAAGCGGCCTCCACAAGATTGTATGTGTCAATTTGGAGGTTTCTTTCATTCCCATCTTGCTTTTATAAAATGAACTTAACTCTTTTACATTTATATCAATGTAAATAATCCGTTAATACACAAAATAACCGGTATTTATCAAAAACAAGACACTTTTTGACAGAAACTTTCCGGGAACCGAACTTGAGACAGCCGATTTGCAAATGAGCATCGAAATTCGAGAGAACTTTAAAAAATACGCGGGAAAACTTTTTTTCAACAAAACTCGACAACTCTTGAACTTTCTTTCTTCATCTCCCCCTTCCCCTTTAAACTGATACCCAACACATACTGATACAGCAACATTTTTTTCTCATATTTAAATTATTATTAAATATTAAATTGTCATAAATTTAAGTTATGTATACATTTACTATATTCTACTAAATATAAACTTTATGTTTTATTTGTTTATAAGTATCTATAATCTAATTTATAAAGATTATAAAGAGGTCATCGCGTTTTTTTCTGGGGTTTTCATTACGTTTGCCGCCAATTAATGCATTTTATTATTTTTTTTTTTTTAATTTGATAATAATTTTTGCGTTAAAGAATATCTTGGGTTTTTCATTGCCTTTCATCCTTCGTCCTTTCGAACGTCTTAAAAAAAAAAAAAAAAAAAAAAATTCATTGGTGAAGCCACTATAGCATATAGCACTCGTAGCGGAGTAGCGGCCGGAAGCCGCGGGGAAAGTTGCAGAACTATATAGAATATCTGATGCAATTCTGAAGATCTTAAGAATCTGCTTTTTCGATTCGTTTATTTATTTATATGAAAATCATTGTATGCTCGATCGCTCTAGCTGTCAGTCACAAAAGTGCCGCATATTCAGGGGTAATTTGATTGCATATTCTAAAAGATAAAAATCATCTCCTAATTCAATACGTATGTTGATTTTTTTTATTTTTTAGTAAATCTGAGTAATTGATAGATTTTTTAATCAAAATTTGAAAGTCTTGAAATGACGTCATGATCGGTAACAGTTTTACCTGTGCCCACATGCATAAGTGACAGACCATAACGTCACTTTACTATATATGCGATCTGTCTCTATGTACGCTTGTACAAGTAAATGACTGTCTATATATAATATATATATATATATATATATATTGAATGCTCACATATACAATAAAAAAAAGTAAATGAAATTACAAAAATTAAGACAGTATTATCACACATACATATTATAAAGAATAGTAATTTAGAGTAGAGAATTCAGCCATTAAAAAAAATATAAGAAAGAGGCAATAAAGAGTATAGTGAGTGGGGTCAAAAAAAACTCTTGGAAATGTTAGATTTGAAAAAAAGTCCTTGTTAACCTGGAGAGGCGATGTTCCATTATAAATTTGCTAGCTGAAAATACGCTTAAAACATTATACTGGTCAGAATTTTAAATGATATAATATTTATGCTTAATGGTGAAATTTTCAATAATAATAGTATCGCATATTTTTGAACATTATTTGTTTGTTTGTTTATTTATTTATTTATTTATTTATTTATTTATTTATTTGTTTATTTATTTATTTATTTATTTATTTATTTAATTAATTATATTTATAATCAACCATCTACGGACAGCCCCTTACTAATTGATATAGTATGCAACCTGCGAAGCTAGCGTGCTCAAACAGTTGCATACACTGCAGGCGCTTACAATTTTTTTCCTTCTGCATTTCATTATGAAATGCAGAAGAGGAAAAATTCATATAATATAAATTAAATTCTAATTTTTTAACAATTTTATCCTCATACAATATCATTAACTAAGAAAAAAAATACTTAAAATTATGAAAATAATTGAAATTTATGTTTATTGATATTTTAATTATATTAATATAAATAATATTATGTGTAATATTTATTTTTAATATTAATTAGATCTCAATTTTTTATTCGCTTTAGATCATGTATGGCCTGTACAGTATTCATATATAGCGAATATGTTTAAAAAAAAAAAGCATTTACTCTGCGGTATACTGGATCGAAAGTTATAAAGTTTTGTTAACGCGAGGGAGGAGCACTAGCACTTTTTCTCTTCTCTTTTAAATGAAATGAGCGCCGCGAGACAGACGTACGGCACCGGCAGCTAGGGCATAGCTTATTTGCAAAAATCGATACGTGTGTGCCACAAAAAAAAATATATATAAACATATATCACTTATAGTCCACACCCACGCCGCGCTTCTTTTATACCGCAATCATTTTCTTAAATAATTAATTATATAAAACATGCTGTATTTTCAAAAATAAAATATTTAATTCATTATATTATATATAAATAATATATTTTTTAAAAGGTATGTGTAGAATAGATGATATGGCCAAAAAGGATTTTTTTTTTTATTGAAAAATCAAAAGTACAGTACATTATACATGTTAATTAAGGCTCGAGGCAAGACTTTTTTTTTCTTTCATTTGTTCTTTATTTCCTTTGTTGAGGATTCTCATATTTTCTTGATTGATTTTAACCTGTTTCACAGTGCTCCCCGCACTATCGTGTACTTTCTTTTATCTGCAAATAGATTTATAAGAAAAGAAAAATTATAAAATATATACCTATAGCAAATGCATATAATATAGAAAAATTCTAAAAATAAATAAAAATAATAAATAATTTAAAACGCAAAACAATAAATAAACAGGAAATACAAAGCCATTGATTTTTTTTTAAATATATTATAGGATAATTAAATTATTTTACACTCTTTCTTTGGAAAAAAGTGACGATTAATTTGATTTTTCTTCCTACACGTTTTTTATTTTTGTAATATTATTTTATAACAAAGAGTTTTTTTTAATAGAATTTGGTGTCCACTCCACTTTTATCTTGTAGAAATATATTTAAAAAGTTTAAGAAGAAAAATAATATAAAGACCACGAAGAAGAAGCATATATTAATAAAAAATTAAAAAATATTAATATGAAACCTATAAAAACTTTTACTGACAAAATGTATAGAAATAAAAGTTGTAGCTCACTTTACTTTACGTCAGCAAAGAGAAAAGAAATTATTCAGTGATGTGGGCGGGTATATAAAACTATAGCAAAGTGAGGTATAGTATATAATATATACATGGAGCGGACTCTGCGCGCAAAGAGAGGAGAGAGATGAGAGATCCAGGGGTACAAAGGGAGGAGCGCAAAGTAAGCTTTTTGTCAAAGTAGGGAAACAGAAACCACCCCCGTCCACCCGCTTGTACCCCTGCAGTATATATAATACCACCAAACCAAACACAAATATATATCAGAGTCTCGCGCTCGCGAAACAGAGAGCGGTAGAGGCTTGCCCTATAGCTGCCTCTCTATATATATATGGTTAAGGGGGGAAAACATTGAACTTGTAAGTTATTGATCGTAATAGCTGCTGCTTTTGATCGCGGAAACATGATGAGAAAGAAAAGAAAGAAAGATGAGGTATATAATATCTCGCGCACTCGTTTATTTCATTCTATTACGTGGATTTTGCTGTATGCGCGCGATATACATGCTCTTTTGCAGGAGCGCTTTAGCTGGACTTTTCCTGATAAATTATTTAAAATAATTGAACGATTTTATTGATTTATATAGAAAGTATCGAAATATGGCTATTTTTTATGCAAAAGGATATATTATATTATAATGTATATTATGGAAGTAAATTAAACAAAAATTAGTCAAATGAACATTAAATTTATTATTATGGAAAAAAAACATTTTGAGTATAAGGAAATATGCGATTACTTTTATATGATAGTATCCTTCCTTTTATAATATATAATATATATTATACTGTCTTTATTTTTTTTTCAATCATTTTTATTTTAAAATATTTATTATTATACTATTATATAAAAATAAAGGTGCATGTGAAAAACTGCAGAACCTAAGAATATATTAACACGTACACGGTATACGCACACACGCCAAAACAATTGAGATAAGAAATTAAAATTTATTTCTGTAACTTATTGGTTAGAAACCAAGAAAAGTGCGAGTGCTTCCGATTGAAATTAACTCTCGTATCTTGTTTTCATGGTACTGGTTTATATATATGTATACAGAGAGATAAAAGATAAAAAAGAGTAAACGATAATAAATATAATGTTTATTATATAAAGTATATTATTATAAGTCAATGATTTCATATAATTATATGTATGCAATGCACTTTCATGAAATACTATATATATATATTTTTTTATATAACCACATTATTTGGTTTCACGTTTCACCCTCGCCTCCCCGGCCCCCGCGCTCGGCACGATGATTATTTTTTGTCCATGGTCGAAACTTGAAAGGAAAATATCAAATTTCTTCTTAAATTTCCCTCTATAATTGTAGCGATTTAATTGGCTAGCAACGTCACTTCATAGCCCAGCGCAGCCCGGCGCAGCCAATCAGTAAACATACTCCATTAACTCTTACGTCTGATTGGCTTTCATCTCGTCAACAAATATGCTATCAATTTTTTATTGTAAAAAAAGTATTAAATGACCCCGTCAAGGTTAATATCACGTCATAACTACATCCGTTCTTGCATGCGAAGAAGGGGTATTTCATGTTTTGTAAAAAACTTTATCTTTCACTGCAAAGAAACTTCATTTCAGCTTCATTTACAGTACAAGTAGTGAAGTCGCGCAATTTCTTCGTACGCCCCCCGCTGACAGCTGATTTGCCGGTGAGATTTATAATCATTATATAATAGTTTATTTTTAAACATTAAGTTTGGGTACGCAATAAATTGCAGTTTAAATGAATTTATACCATATTTAATATTTTTATTATACTTTACAGATGTCTGAAAACGGGTTTTTATCTCAGGAGCCGGGTTTTGCGACTCGAGCTATTCATGAAGGGCAATCGCCAGACCAGTGGAAATCACGCGCGGTCATTCCTCCTATAACACTTTCGACTACATTTCAGCAAGATGGACCTGCTCAGCATCGGGTAAAATATAAATAATTTTTATTTTTTTCCTAAAAAAAAAAAAAAAAAAAAAAAATCACTGCAATTTCAGAGCTATAATAAAGTAGGGGGGGGGGGGGGGGCAGTATTATTAACATTACATAATATATATGTGATTAATTGTGACTTATGTGACGTACAGCTAGATGAATATATATTTTAATATTAATTACATTCATTATATATGTGTATTATTATATTAATATTATAGTAAAGCAGCCTGTGTACTAAAAAAAAAAAGAGTGCAATATAATGTTATATAACAAAAGTGCACCCCAGGACATGACATTTGGTCCTCAAAGTCCTCTCCGAAACCTTGATATTTATTGATATATTTATTTGCGAACTGGATTTACATATTGGTATTGTGCAAGCACAAGTTTTAATTTGCAATTGTAGGCCTACATGGGTCTATAATAAGAATAGTACTATATACCATAGAAAATTATTTGTAGAGTGTATTAAAAATATATAACAATGTTGTTGCGAGCAAAATGTGTAACTCGTTTTTTATCACGCAAAGCAAAATGTGTAAGTCGAGCGCCATCTCCATTACGTGCGGAAACGACTTACACATTTTGCTTAGCTTGACAAAAAAGAAAACCAGTTACACATTTTTGCACGCAACAAGGTTAATATAATATATTTATAATACTGTAATATGCTAGCAGACGTATTCAGGGGCATATGCAGAGAGGGGATCAAGGTCGTTTATCAACAAATTGTTATATTGTTGTGTGTACGTCAGATCTTAAACAAACAAGTAAAATGGGGTATTCTCCCCTGCATCCAACCCCTTGTTGTAGGTTGGATCCCTCTCATTGCATCCCCTGCTACCCGTCAGTATGCCACTGCGGACACATTATGTATGTTGCCCTTGTTGCAACCAAGGCGTACTTGCATTTAAATACTTTTTCGGAAAGGGCATTCTTGTATTTGGCTACATTCAATGCTGCACGCGCATCCGCCATAAGCTTAACTTGTAAAACCTTGTGCAAGTACACCCTTTGTGATACTGGATACAAATGCACCTTACGCCTTTTGTAAGACAACCTTGAAATAATGCAAGTAATAGGTATGCCCTTTGGACGCAACAAGAATGATATCTTACATGCCAGCCATATTGTTATCTTTTAAATGTTATGCACTAGGTTATAATTATAATATACAAAAAACATGCAATGTGTTATAATTTCAATATAATTATGGGCATGTATGAATAATATCAGAGCAACTTGGATAAGGGGGTGGCAGTATAATATATTTATAGTAACTTAATTAAACTATAGTCATGTCACCAATTTTGACATACCATACCACTTTTGCTATAATGAATAGAATTATATTGAATTTGGATTTCAGGGATACCTATAAATTACACTGTAAAAATCCAAAAATATAAATTTACTTTTAAAATTTTTATCTTGCATTTCTTACATTTCTACGAATTTCATAATATTCATAAAAAATTTGATATGTCTACATATATTAATATTGTAAATATTTTTAAGTTGAAACATAAGATAAGAGGCTTTATGACCCCTGTTTTTTTTTTTGTTTTTTTTTTTTTTTTTTTTTTTTTTTTTTTATCATACATATATTTATATTAATTATAACCATAGATAAAAAAAAAAAGTTCAAGGATTTTATACATTTTGACTTCCATAATAAAACAACAAGAACAAAAATTCAAAGACATATTCCTACACAAAATTTTTGCTTTTGGTCCAGTCAGAAAAAATAAATAAGAGGCCTAATAATAATAAATAAATAAACGCTACAAAAATTTGTTTCTGACCCAGTCTTTAAAAAATTATACTTACTGGCCAAATAAACTTCTTATTATAAACTAGTATAATTATTATATAGTAATAATTAGTAGTTATATATTTAAATATATATATATATATATATATATATATATATATATATATATATATATATATATATATATATATATTTCAAGAAATTTATTAAGCTTGCATGGACTACGCAATTATTAATTGTACAGTATTTTACTTTAATTTTTATTGATTATACATCTTAATTATTGTTTTTAGGGTTTTGAGTATGGTCGCAGTGGCAATCCATCAAGAAATGTTCTGGAAACGTGCTTAGCTTCTTTGGATGGTGCTAAACACGGTATGGAATTGTAGTAAACAATAATTAAATAATTTCCATATCCTTATCATTTGTAATGTTAATTAATAAAATTTTATATTATTAACAAAGAGGAAAAAAATAAAAAAATATATATGCAAATATTTTAAAGCAGCAATCACCACAAATGTAAGTCTTTGATGTATTTAATTAGTTCAGTTATTGAGAATTACTAAATCTTCCAAAAAAATTATTTTAATATCATGTGGTAAATAATAGCCTAATAATAATTAAACTATTTTCCGCTTGTAGCAATCATAGATATTACCTTATTTTCCACAGTCCTTATATAAAACCAGAATAAAAATAATTATGCAATAATTAAAAATAATAATAATAATGGAATGCTATCCATTATAGAAAAAACAAACAAAAACATTTTGGTGTAAATCAAAGTAATAAAAATAGTTTTACAAGCAAAGCACATTACAAAGAACATTATGTTATGCAAAATCTTCAATTAAAGAAATAAAATTGCAGTTAATCCTGCACTCCTATATTTTTTCTACAATTTAAAATTTTCCCATTATATAATTTTCAATATAATGTGCTTTAATTGTTAAATTATTTTCATTCCTTTGATGTAAGAGATGCTTACTTTTAAAAGAATATCTAACCACCATAAGTTGCAACAAGATTTTCTTCTCTCTCTCTCTCTCTCTCTCTCTCTCTCTCCTTGTCTATCTATCTATCTATCTATCTATCTATCTATCTATCTATCTATCTATCTATCTATCTATCTATCTATCTATCTATCTATCTATCTATCTATCTATCTATCTATCTATCTATCTATCTATCTATCTGCCTGTCTGTCTGCCTGTCTGTCTGTCTGTCTGTCTGTCTATCTGTCTCTCTCTCTGTCTATCTATCTATCTATCTATCTATCTATCTATCTATCTATCTATCTATCTATCTATCTATCTATCTATCTATCTATCTATCTATCTATCTATCTATCTATCTATCTATCTATCTATCTATCTATCTATCTATCTATCTATCTATCTATCTATCTATCTATCTATCTATCTATCTGCCTGTCTGTCTGCCTGTCTGTCTGTCTGTCTGTCTGTCTATCTGTCTCTCTCTCTGTCTCTCTCAAATCATTGTTGCAGCAATGAGATAAACTAAAGATATTTCCATGCTAAAGATTAAACTAAAGTGTCATTCACATGACTCAAGTCAAATTTATGCATCATGTGAAAAATACTTTTTTAAGTTAAAAGGTTACATCATAGTTACAAATGTTTGGAGAGGTAATTTTTATTGTTGTGATATTCATCGTAACAAAAATTTAAGGCTCTTTATAATTTTACTACAAACTGAGATTCTCCTACCTATTAATGATTTTGGTTATTTAAAAATAATGAATTTACATTAACTGAATTTATAATGCGTGGAAAAATAAATGCTAAAAAAGTTAAAATAATTTGATACTCCAATGTTAATACACTATATTTCTACATACAGGCATGTGCTTCTCCTCTGGTCTTGGTGCTACTACTGCCCTATGTCACCTACTGAGTTCTGGAGATCATTTGTTATGTGTTGACGATGTGTATGGAGGTACCAATCGTTACTTCAGCAAGTGTGCGACAAGGTTTGGAATCCAAGTAGATTTTGTGGACGCCACTGATCTGTCAAATTTTGAGAAAGCAATCAAGCCAAACACCAAGGTTAGTGACAGTTGCATTTTTTTTTACACATAAACAATTATTTAGTTAACTTGCAAATATTTTTATATGCAAAAAAAAAAAAAAAAAAAGAATGTTAAAAAAAAAGTAAGTTTGTTAGAAAATAGTAGGGGAGAGATTATAGAGCATATTAAATTGTAAATTAACAAAACACAAAGATTATCTAATTAATTGGAACTTCAATTAAAGTCATAAATAATTTCATTTCAATGTGATTTAAATTTTGTTAGTGGTTATTTTAATTTAGGTATTTCAATTTGAAAGAGCTTCTCTTGATTTAGTTAAATTCAGTTTTGTACATTGTTAATTTTCTCTCGTTGCAATTTTATACAAATCAAGAATCAACTTTACTAATAATAAGTCTAAACCTTGTGTAAAATAATATAATAATTTAAAAAGGACGGAAAAATAAATATTTTGGTTCATATATATGTAATATACGCACATACAAACATGTTTTAAAAAAATGTGGTTGTTTAAAAATTTGAAATATTAATACAACAGAAAGTAGTACGAGAGAGGAATTTGAAAACCTAGTGTGTTACTTTTTGTCCCCTCCAATTTTTATAAGCATGTATAGGCCTATCAAATAACATTTTTACAGCGACAGGAACAGGATGTAGGCATGATGAACTCTTTTTAATTGACACTTTGAAACTAATATTTTATAGATGAGAATTAAATACCCTTTATCATAAGGTCACATGATACATTTGACATTATTAAAATATTTTTTATATAAATTAAAAAAATATACCGGTATATTTTTTAAGCAAAAGAGAGAAATACATTATACACTGTCATTCAGGTTATAAGACAATTTAGATAGAAATTTCTTTCATCCAATAAAACAGAGAATTCTGGTGTTTATATGCATAAGCACTGCTAGCCTATAGAAAATCAGACATTAAATGTTATATTCCTTACAGAAATGGTTTAACCTTTCCTACATATTTCAATCATGAAAAATGTGTTTTTTTCCCCCTTCTTTGTATTAAAATTTTTTTTATTCCTATAAATCTTCAAGCGTTCCCGTTTTTTTTTTTTTTTTTTTTTTTTTATTATATATTTATTATTATTATTATTGCTTTTTGTGATTTTATTTGTTTGGTACGTTTGCAGATGGTTTGGATTGAATCTCCTACCAACCCACTACTGAAAGTGATGGATATCCGTGCAGTATCAGCAATTTGCAAGAAGCATCCTGATATTTTCCTTATTGTGGATAATACCTTCCTAACTTCTTACTTCCAGGTATATATGTTACAAAAAAAAATAATAATAGGCCTACTGAAATAAAAATTTAAAACACTTACTTAATATATGTAATATAATTTCAGCGTCCTTTGTCATTGGGTGCTACTGCAGTTGTTTACTCTCTCACCAAATACATGAATGGCCATGCTGATGTGATCATGGGTGCTGTGACTACTAACGATGAAAATCTTCATGAAAGACTTCGCTTCTTGCAGAATGGTATAATTATATTTTTGCATCAAATAGCAGCGTTACATTTAAAAAAGATAATAATTAACAATTTTATTTTTGTAGCTGCTGGAATTGTTCCTTCTCCATTTGACTGTTACTTGGTGAATAGAAGTTTGAAAACTCTTGCTGTACGTATGAAAGAACATATGAAGAATGGATTGGCTGTAGCTAAGTTCCTAGAAGGTCATCCTCTAGTCGAGAAAGTTCTACATCCAGGTTTGTTAAAATAATAATAATGAAAGAGGTACAGTAAATTTTGTTACAAATATAAATTTGTTGAAATTTTCTTTGCAGGGCTTCCTAGTCATCCACAACATAACATTGCTAAGAACCAATGTTATGGACACAGTGCTGTGTTCTCGTTTTACATTAAAGGAGGTCTGGATGCTTCACAAACCTTCCTCAAGTCACTCAAACTCTTCTATTTGGCAGAGAGTTTAGGAGGATTTGAAAGCCTTGCAGAATTGCCGTTAGTATATATTTTTAACCATTCTGTCATGAAGACGATTATTTTTTTATCCTTTAGCTGTAGAAAGCGTAAAAACCTACCTATAGCTATTTTGCAATGTAAAAATTTAAAGAGATATACAAATTTAAACCTAAGCCACTAGCAAGTAACCCTAACATCCAACAGGAGCACCCTATAAAATATTCTTCCCGTTTTTGATTTAGCGCAATTATTATTAACATAAGTATTTGAATTAATCGGGCAGCTTATATTTTGATACTGAAGACAATTGTTCCACCACCAAATTTAAAGGACAATTTTTTAAAATTGTATCTTACCCTTGCTAAAATTTTAGGTCCGTGATGACCCATGCTTCAGTGCCTCCTGAAAGTCGTGAGAAATTGGGAATCTCCGACAGCCTAATCCGCCTTTCAGTAGGATTGGAGAATGAGGAGGATTTGGTTGCTGATGTTGAGCAAGCTCTTGCAGCAGCTGTAAGTTATTAATTAAAAAAGCAATTTAATATCAATACAAATTAAATATGATAATTTTGAAAGAAAAGAATAGGAAAACCCTGCAAGGGCCTGCAAGGGCCTATGGTGAAGAGAAGTACATAGCTCAGTGATTATCTTGCTACTACCACAAAGATGAAAACCAACACTTTGGACAGCTTTTGGCATTAAAATCCCATGAGAAATATATTGTGTGTTTTGCCTTCATCAGTGCTTACAGACTCAAGAGAGCAACATAATGATAATTCATAGTTCCCTCCAAGTCTATAAGGACTGATGAAGGTAAAATACACTCCATTTCTCTTGGAGTTTAGTGCCAAAAGCTTTCCAATGTGCTTTTTTTTACTATTATTTTTTATCTCTGCTAGCAAGATTTTCACCAAATTAAGGGACTCTCTTCACTATGGTTAAAGGCGTAGAACACCTTAAATAAAAAAGTTGTGTAATATCCTAACAAACCTGAAAATCAACGTTGATTTGGCCAAAGTCATTGATTTCTAATTGATTTTCTATTTACAAAATGCCGCTGCCGGTCACTGACGTCACAGCTCGCTTGTTTTATGCGCGCGTAACCGGGTGAGCTGTGACGTCAGTGACCGGCAGCGGCATTTTGTGAATGGAAAATAAATTAGAAATCAACGACTCCAGCCAAATCAATGTTGATTTTCAGGTTTGTTAGAATATTACACAACTTTTTTGTTCAAGGTGTTCTACGCCTTTAATGCCCTTGCTGTTTTTTTTTTTTTTTTTTTTTTTTATCCTTTTCTTTTTAAATTTACCAACCCTAACCACAAAGATTTATTTTTCTTAATATCTCGTGTATTATATATATATATATATATATTAGAATTTCCAATGGTCTACTTTTATGTACATATAAATAAGTAGGTACAGCTCTGGCTAAAAGTATAAGAACGGGGCAGCGGCGGCGGCCGCAGCGTTTTCCCATAAAGATAACATAGTGTCGTTGCAGGTTGCCTATACAAATTGTTCTCAAACTTTTGGCCAGAGCTGTACATTACACTCTTGATGTGAATGCTCAGTTTTAGGACCACAAGTCTTATCAACACAAGTATTTTATAATAAATTTAATCTCATGTGCAGTAATTAAAATCTCACCATTTGGTAAGATGCTGACTTTCTATTTCTTATTTCTTCTGCAATATCACAAAGTAATGTGTACTGTATAAATGGTTTTTACATATTAATCTGTTCTATAATAAAATATAACACATGTTTATTTATTATTTTTATTTTATTTTTCAGGCTAAAAAATGAAGAAAGGTGTACTTTCCTTTGAAATGAAAAAAGTTAAATAAAATGTTTTTAAAAAATATATAATTAGCCTATTATTTTGTGCTTTATTTTTTTATCAGGTGATATATAATATATTTTGGTATATAGTCTTAACATAATAAATATTTAATTTATTTACATTTTTACTTATAGCTTAAATTAAAATATAGAGCATATTTTTACTTTATTGAAATTAGATTTATAATTTCAAAGTGTAACTTAAATAAAAAATATATATTTAGATTTTAATCTTTTTATATTAATAGAGTTGTGCATTACACCACTAGAAATGTGGTTAATACTGTATTTAAAAATATTTATAGGAGGAAATCAATGATTAATAATAAGGGGTTAAATTAAAGCCAAATACCTTTTTAAGTGTATGCTCATTTACTATATTACTCATACTAGATTATATTTCACTACAGTATAAAAACTCGTTTCTTATAAAAACTCCACACTTAAATGCTTGAATTTTCTTGCTTTTGGTGTTCACAAATGTCAATAATACCAGAAAGTAGATTGTTTTTCTCTTCTTCAGAAAGCGGTGGTTGGCATAGATCCATGTGAATTCTTGCACTTTCAATTAACTGAAAGAAGAAGAAAAAAAAAAAAAGTTTTAACTTCCATTAAAAACAAAATACTAACTATAGGAAATATTATGGTTGTGATCATATTAAGAAAAGGAAATGATGAAAATGAGTTTTTAGACAACATTTTGTGCTGAAAAGTATGCTTTGTGAGATTCTAGAGGCATGCATATCGTATTTTATTGACACAATACGCATCTTTTTAACATCAATTTTATCTAAAAATATCCATTATATCATTTGTCTGAGTCTACTAGTATCACAAAACAATTCTTATATTTTCAATAAAGGTGTTTCTTATCAGTATCTAGTATGGTATCACCTTTGTTGAAATTGTAAGAAGCGGTTTTTGAAACTAATTGACACATCTGTACTAGAATATTTGATCCCAAGTTTCAATTTACTGTATAAATTAGAGAATCTTTACGTTTGATTTATTTTCAATTTAAATGCTCTAATCTATTGACAACTATTTTCTATTACATTTTAATTTTTAACATTATACATTAACCACAATTGTTTTTTCCTCGTTTGAAATATTATAACAATATTATGAAGTGATGTACTGTACCTTCTCAAGATAAGTAATTGGTGGTTGCAAGTTTGTATCCTCGTTGAAAGACACCACTTCACTTCCTGCACCAAGTCCTAATTGTGAGAAAACTTCTGATATCCTTTGTACCATTGAATCAATACAGGTCTGACTTGCTGATACTTGTACTGGGAACTGATAAGGTTTTCGATCTTCACCTTCTTCTTTTACTATTAAACATCTGCAAAATAACATCATAAATCAGTACCTTAAAAAAAAAAAAAAAAAAAAATGTGCTTATGAAATCAACATGGAATTCATGTACAGATATAATATTTTGGTAATTTTTATTTTTATTGTTGTATGTTATTTTAGTGATATACAAAATGGCAGACCAGGTAGGATAAAAGTAGCTTTAGTACGTGGTTAAGACGTTATTTTGATTTTCATATTTGATACAGAATTCCTATCCTCTTAAATCTTCTTCATAATGACTGCTTATGTTTAAATCTAAAAATTGGAAAAAGGAAACAATGTGATCTTAAAAGTGGAAGGTTGAGCTTGGTACTGGTGCAAAGTTTTCTCCCACTTTTAACTTCACGTTGTTTTCTTTTACGGATTTTAAAGTAAACATAAGCAGGCAATACATCTAGCACATGACTCATAATACCTATAATTAATTGTAAATTAGAGGATTTTTGTGTTATATAAATTTTTCAATTTAATGTGTTTTAATTGTTCTATGTTATGTATTTTTATTACCTATATTTTAACATTATACAATTTGAAAGAAACGTTTATTTTAACTGAACTATTACTTTTCTTTAAACAGTCCCTGAAACTTATTTCCAAAAATATTTTCTCTCTCCCTCTCTGTCAAACTATTGCATAGCATGCTATTTTTGAACTATAGTAAACAAGCTCATTTTTTTCTAAATTATTTGAATATATATAGGTATATATATAAAAAAAAAAGAAGAAAAAGGAATGTAAAAAAAAACACTTACTTGAAGCTAGACGCTAAATTTCTATTGCCATGAAAGTATGGAGCAACAATAATTCCAACAAATGGTGCATCTGTCTTGTCAAACCATCTCTGTACCTTGACTTGTGTATCTAAATCTTGTAGAGAAGGGTTTGGTAAGAAGGTAGGATGAGAATGATACCAACCAACTACTTCTAGTCCTGCACCTTGTAACTGTTCACTGGCCTCTGTTTGAGATACTACAAACATAAATACAAATAGCTATAAATATCTACATAACACAAATGGCAAAATTAAATCATGATGAGATGAAGACTTTTTTTTTTTTTTTTTTTTTTTTTTTTTTTTTTTTTTTTTTTTCCCTAATAATGGGAAATAAATTCCAACATTTGGATTTTCAGGGATGAATTTTCATGATCAAAATGGACAAATGATATAACGGATATGATAATTTATTTACCTGGACACATATCACATTGTACTCCAGTGCTTTGACTTTTACAAGCAATTCCTCTTGATATATGTAGTACTTTATTACTGGAATCATAACTACCTCCTAGTAAGCCAATTATCTCCGAGCGACATGAGTGTGCATGGACGTCCATTAGTAAGAGAGCACCAACGTCAAGTACTACTGAATATGGGGCCTATTAAATAAACAAAACAATAATTATTATAACCTTAACAATGAATTTATATAATTAATAATATTTATTTCAAAGAAAAAACAAAGAAATAATAAAGTATGAGAACAGTGTATTACGGTGGTTTGGTCATGTTGAGAGAATGGGTGATGAAAGAATAGCAAAGCAGGTATTTCATAGTAGAGTGGGTGGAAGGAGAGATAGAGGCAGGCCTAAAACATCATGGTCTGAGGTGGTTGGAAGATGTTTGAAAAATAAGAATGTACGCAGTATGAAATGCAAAAGGAAATGTATGAAACAAGGTATGAGACTGGCGGAAGCAAGTGAAGTATGTCAGGATAGGAAGTTGTGGAGGTCTATCACTGGGTCAGGATAAAACATCTGTGTTGTTGGCTTACCCCGAAAGGGATTTATAGCGTCATGATATGTATGTATGTATGTATGTAATAATAAAAAATACATTGAGTTGTAGTAAGGCTTTTTAAAAGCTGGAATGGACAGGGAAATACCTGCTGAATATCTGAGAACTTTTGACAATAAACCAGCCTAAGTTGCTCATGGTTACTCTTCTTTTCTCTATGTGGACGAGGCTCTAAGAAGACTTTAGTATAAACCACATCTCCTTTTTCATCATGAGTAATAGTATAACCTCCTTCACCATCGGAGTCCTACAAATATCATTTTGAAATTAATATCGTAATACTAAAACACAATACAGTACAATAAATGAAACGTAATGTGGGAATTTGTGACTTACCAAATAATCTACTTTCTTTTTCCGAGGTCTACTGCCTTCTTGTCTAACGTTAATTTTACTTTCTTGTTTCATTCTATTGACATATGCTGAACTGAATGATCCACGAGCATAAGTAAGAGGCACAATAATTGGTCGATATTGGGTTTGTTCTGTAAATATTAAGTATTTATAAGCATTTTAAGTACGAAACTATTAATTTTACGGTATATTCACAAGGCAATAATTACTGTGCGATGAAGTGCAACCCAAATGGAACTTTTACAATTGGTACGATTAATATTTTGCTTTACGGTCTTTTTCCTCAAAAGTTTAGTTTCTGTGTTTAAATTGCACTTCGCCAATTAATAAATTGCATTGTCATATACAAGCAATTTAAAGAAATTACATTTTAATATAAAGTCCCTCAATTTTGTACAAAAGCTTTACTGTATTGGATTTGCACAATCTTTAAATATCTCAAATAAGTAGTAGGTACAGTAAACTCTCGCTTTTGTGAATTTCTCGATTTTATGAAATGCTCAGTTGGGTCCGCAGCAGACTTCAATATAAGCATGGCAATGATTAAGTTCTCACTTTTGTGAAATGGGCATTATCTGGGTCCCTAGTGATTTCATAAAATCGAGAGTCAACTGTACTTTTAGAAATTTTATTCGTAAGAAAATGTTTTAAAATATTTTTAAGTTAGTAGGCCGAGACATCCTAGAGGATGTTTCTGTAAATCTAATATATTACCTATCATAAAACTTACCACAACCAAAATTTATAGCTCCAACCATTTCCAAATAAGAATGGATACGTCCAATACAATTAACATCTCCACAATTTCGAAGACCAGATCTTGCAGATGTTTTACTTGTGTAACGAGGTCTATTTTGTAACCAACAATCAATGATATGATTACGGATCTGAAAAGATAAAATATTGCAAGTACATTACAACATATAAAATGATTATTTTATTTGGGAACTATGATCTATGTTAACTATGTTAATAATCTTCTTATTTTGAGGTCTTGAATTTTAGTCAATGGACCATTTTATTCATTTTTTTATATTTATTATTATACTGTAGGCCTATATATATTTTTTTAGAAGAAAAAAAATCATAGATGCATTTCTGATTGGCCTTAAAAAAAATCAAGTTAGAACATTTGGTTTTAAAACTTTTTGTTTCCCCATGGAGCTATTTAGAAATTGTGAAAATTTTCTCTAAAAATATGAGATTTTTTAATTTACTTTTTGGTTTTAAAGTTAAAGTGACCCTTTTTTTATTATTATTTTTACTTCTGTAAGTCTGGTTCATAGTAGCCATCAGCATCATCATCTTTTGCTATTGTGACATTCATTTGTTAAAAATAGCACTTTTCTCATAATTCCCTGTACTGATATGATATGCAAAACTAAAAGTTACCTGTTAAAAAAAAAATCCCAAGTTCAAATATAAAATTAAAAATTAATGTAGGCCTATTAAATAATATTCTTACCTTTAAATAACGATTTGGCGTTTTAGTTGCTCTTCCTAAAAAGAATTCATGATGAATTAATTTTTCTTCTTCAGAAATAAATTCAGGATCTAAATTAATTTCTTTAGTAGGTATTGGTAAATCAAATACTCTTTCACTTTGTTCTTTATATTCTGAAGAATTATTATATATTAAATTATCATGATTAGTTTCATCAATAGTTAATATATTTTCATCTTTTTCTTCTATTATTTCTTCTTTAACTTCTTGTTTAATCTCTATAATCGTTTCTTTTATTAATGTAGGTTTTATAATAGGTGAACCTGGATCATCTATATCAATCTCACTATCTTCTTCAGAATCTTCTTCTTTTTTAATTCTAATAAGTTCTTCACCTTCAGATACAAATCTAATAGGAAGTACTTCTTTATCAGGTATAGTATTTATAGTTTCTGGTTCAATTTTAATTTCATGTGTTGTTGTAGTGTTATTTAAATCTTCTTGTGAGGAAATTTTTCTTGGACGTCCACGTTTAGTTATTTTATTTCTACCTCTTGTATTACCACCACGTATACTATTATTACTACGTTCACTAATCTGACGTTGTCTTTTATGTGGTGGACTTGGACTATGACCTAAAACATTATAAAAATGTATCAGACTAATAAATTACTGTAGTTAAATTTAATGTGTATAAAAGAAATTTCAACACTTAAAAAACATTCAAAACCATGCAATGTTTTTTCTCTCATATTTATATATTATCTTAACACTTAAGTTTATAATTATTAAACAGGAAATAAAAACCATTTTGTTTTCAAAATATTGTCAAAGGAAAGAATAGGAGAAACCAACAAGGAGCTTACCACAAAGAAGTCTGTAGCAAGTTGCAAATCTTGATGGCACAGTTAACACAAATGCCTACTTTTATTATTATTATTATTTCCCTGCCTTCTACCCTTCCCTACTCACTGCTTTACTTAATTCCTAACTCCAACCAACACATGCATCTTATTACACTCTAAGCAACTGAAAAAGAGGGCTGGCACCCTTCTTAATCAACATAGATATTTGCGTTAACCAAGCCATCAGGATCTTCATCTAGCTGCGGACTTCATTGTTGTAAGACGCTTATTTTTTTTTTTTTTTTTTTTGCATAATCTTTCCTTTATCAGTTAAAATACCATGCATGTGTAAAATTGGTAACACTACAACAATAAATTGTAGGTATATTGTAACTTACTTTGGACTGTTGGTTGAGCAGTAGTAACCACAGCAATAACTTCCTCCATAGAAGCAGGAATAGCCATATCATCAATAAGCTCTGAGAAATTAAATGCAATAGGTTGTTTAGAATCAATTTCAATGCCTTGAACTGGAACTTCTTCTTCTTCTTGATGTTCAGATGATTCAGATACACTTGACATTCCAGTTAAACCCATTAGTCTGGCTTGGGTACGAACTTGTTGTGGAGATTTTGAACCTACAAATTGAGCTACTCGACTCCAACTACGTCCAAATAATTCCTGAAAAGTGAACAATATGTATAGTCAACTGTGGATATGTACCGGTTACTTTGAAATCTTTGTGAAATATCAATATAATATCTTAAAATAATATACACCTCTGAACAAAAATTTGAGAATGTTTGCAACCACGCTATGTTATCTTTATGAGAAAATGCAGTGGCCACCACAGTCCAGTTTTAAACTTTTGTCCAGAGGTGTAGGCTCATTATAATTAGAACTGTATAATATGCTATTGGACCCAATAAAAAAAAAGTTTAAGAACGGGGCAGCAGAGCCCCAGCGTTTTCCCATTAAGATAACATAGTATGGTTGCGGGTTGCCTATACAAATCATTCTCAAACTTTTGGCCAGAGCTGCACATACTGTTTGCTGGTTAACTACCGTATACTGTGTTCTATATATCAAGGGCTACGCAGTATTTTGGTCCTTCTGCAATTTCTGCGGGGGCAATTTTGGTGCGTTGGTGTGTGTGATTTGTATCTTCGCCTTGTCTACTAATGGCACATCTGTGCATGTTAAGCCTGCACGTTAAAGTGGCACTATCGGACTCCGACAAGTATTTTTTATTTTTTTAATCATTATAAACTGGACTTAATTTCACCCTTGCCACACGTGACAAGTGGACCATAAGGGAGAAAAAAATAATAACTGATAGTAAGTTCTTCATCTCTGACGTCAGAGATGAAACGCAAATGTTACAACGTCAAATTTTAAAGGTGATGAGTGGTGAGCCATTTGAATTTCAGTTTCTTATAAAATGAAAAAGGTGAGCTATTGTCATAAAACTAACTCAGGTAGAAAGGATTAAATTAGTGAGTTAAAATAAAATTAATTTTTTACTCTGATCAATGTGCAAACTATTTATTTGTAATTGTCATAAAATTTGCATTGGAATACATACCAAAATCAAATTCCTAGCCCAATTAGAAGGGTTTTAAAATTGATCAGACCAATTATTGATTAATAAATCAATATTAAAATCTTTTCTTCTAATTGGGGTAGGAGGTTGATTTTGGTATGAATTCCAATGCAAATTTTGTGACAATTACAAATAAATTGTTCGCACAATGATCAGAGAACAAAATTAATTTTATTTTAACTCACTAATTTAATCCTTTCTACCTGAGTGAGTTTTATGACAATAGCTCACCTTCTTTATTGTGTGACTATCTTTTCACTTTTAACACACCCCTCATACACTTATGACCCCCCTACATTTCTTTTTGGGCAATGTTGCCACACACCGCTCTGGCAGCTGCTCTGGCTCTTAAACATATTAATTTAATTAACCCAATTAAATTCATTTTTGATCAAAAAGTAATTTTTTTGGTAATTTATGCCTCAGGGACACTATACAAGGTATGGGAATAACACTTGTCTTCTCTGTAAAGAATGTCTTTAAGCCACTGCGTTAAGCATATAAAGGTATTTTAGAAAAGGGAAGCGCAGAACATACAGATGTGCCAAAATTGCACACGCGGAGATTGCAGAATACCGAAATGCCGCATAGCCTTCAATAATATACTACATATACATAATCTAAAAACATATGTATGTACTTACAATTCCTTTATCAAGAAGACTTTTCTCCCTTTCTGACCAACTATCACCTTCTTCCCAATTAGAAGGACTGCCAGCAGAAGGTAAATTTGTAAAACCAAGAGCGGAACGATCGTCCGCAGATGCAGGTGATGTTCTTTGTCTCTCATCATGTGGAGGTGAGAACCAACATGGTTGTGAAGGTTCCAACAACCAAGCAGGGTTAATACAGTCATGAAGTAACTGATCAGCACCCTGAGGTCCTAATACTCCACCATCATAACAAGTGCTACTGTAAAAATGAAAGTATGTAGTAAAAGTTATTAGATACATAGATAAAATCATTTATGCTTGCCTATGAATGAGTATATTTCACAATAGTAAAAATATCAACACATACGACGTAAAATGTTACACAAGAATTAATTTAATAACAAGTTATTTGTTTTTAGTGCTATAAAATATAAAGAATATACAAGTATACATACATAATAAAAACATTGATAACCTTGAGTGGGAGGGGCCAAAAAAAAAAAATCGTGAAAAAGTGAGATTTTAATACATTCTAACTGCATATAAATGTAGAAATGTTTTTTAATGTAACTTATAATATAATGAATGTATGAGTATAGCTGATGACATATTGCATAAGACATGCAAGAGTAATTTATATTTAATTTTTAATTAAAAGGGAAAAGTAAAAAGTAAAAAATTTACAGCGGTTTACAAGTTTCAAAATAATTACAGATGTGTAATAACTATCATAATCTTTTAAATATTAATTTTGAGAAAATATATTATTTTATGGTTTAGAATCTTCAAAAAACTTACATTCTACTATCTTCTTTGGGGAACAGATTATCAAATGTGAAATCCCCTAATACGTCAACTTCGTCTTCGTCCGCCATCTTTGCTCTTCGATGCTAAATTTTCAATTGTTTTTTTCTTTTTTTTTTCTTTTTAATCTTTTGAGCGCGAATGTAGCTTACATATTTGAACACCAAATACGAACCTTCATGTTCCCTTCATGTTCGAGATTCGAGCAGGTGCACAAGTGGGTGTATTTTACGCACACAGAATTTAATTATTAAATTATTATTATTATTATTCATTACTTAAATGTGAGGATGAATATTTTTTTATGTAAAATGTAAATTAAGTATTACAAATATTTTTACGATAAAAATAAAGCCATACTGTCAAAATTATTGCGTTGCGAACAATATATAAATGGATCAATATATTATGCACCCCTTTATTTTAACGGTGGACCCGGATTTTGTATTATAATTTTCATAAATAATAAATTTTGAACAAAAAAATTATTAATAAAATATTATATAAGTTATGTTTATTGAATGTTGGTTGTAAATCCCATATATTACGATGAAAATTAAAATGTTAATTTTATTTTGCTAACAATAACATATAACATAATATAACTAAAAATTAATTTATAATTTTAAAAAAAAATGGCAGAATTTATAACATATTACAAAAAAAAAAAAAAAAAAAAAAGAAAGAAAGAAAGAAAGAAATCGATTGATACATATTTGAATTTCTAATTTTTATAGTTTGTTAAGCCTTTTTAATTATGCATGTGAGCAAAAGTTGCATGACGCCCGTGCCGTACGCGACCATCATTTTACAACTTAAGAAATTAATTCACATATAATTAAGTATGTATCGATTCAGGACAATGTTCAAAATTAGAATTTATGAATTACCAAATTTTTTTTGTCTCATTTTTATAATTGTGTTCCGGGGCGAGGCATGTTGAAAAAAGAGACATCATGGCGATATAAATTTTAAAATATTTTATTGAATCATTTCTATAAGCAATATATATATTTAATATATATTTATATAAATATATATATATATATATATATATATATATATATATATATATATATATATATATATATATATATATATATATATATATATATATATATATATTTATATTTATATATATATAATTATTATTTTTTTGATTGCTACTTGCGATAATCTCTCTATACTCTCTATATATATAGTCTATACCATATAATGTGCTTACGTGCATATAGAAGCAAAGAGAGAGAGAGAAAAATCAATACGGTCACAATATTTGAACATAAGATGCGTAATACATATAGTTTTTACTGTTCTAGTTGTTCAGAGACAGTATTGAGCGCTTGGTCCAGATCTTTCTTTAAGTCCTCAGCATCTTCAATGCCAACAGAGAGTCGAATGAAGTTGTCTGTAACTCCCATCTCCTTGCGCTTTTCAGCAGATACCACTGCGTGTGATTGAAGTGCACTACAAAAGATTAAATACAGGAAATAAAAATTATTATTTTATTGTGGATGTATATGTATGTATTTTTCTTATATAATTAATTGATACTCCGGCTCGTCTGCAATCCTTGATCTTTGTGTAACATAAAAATTAAATGATTTTTATAATGCGATCATGAATAACCAATAATGCTTTCAAATTGTAATTTTTTAATTTATGGAGATTGTTGAAAAGAAAGAAAAAAGCTAATAAATATCATAGCTTGGGTTTTTAAACTTTAAATTTTTAGCCTATTTATTATTATTAGAATAGTAATATTTTTTATGTACTTTTAAAATAGCATTTTGTAGTAAAATTAATCCTTGCACCCGCAAAACCCAAAAAAGATAATAATATTATGGTGAAATAATAATTCTTTATAATTTATTTAAGAAAATCATTTTATATATATATATATATATATATATATATATATATATATATATATATATATATATATATATATATATATATATATATATATATATATATATATATATATATATATGATATAATGATTTTACTACGCAACTACGCAACAATGTTAAAAACGACCACCCGCTAAAACTAGCGTGCTAAATTGGTTGCATAAGATAAAGGCGCCGCGCAACAAACCGGATTTCCCAACTCTGCTTAAAGTGGAGCATCGATCCGATATTACAAGGCGAGTTTTTTCACCCCCGCAACAGTTTCATTTCGCTATACACTTTTAGTTTTATTTTGTGACTAAAAATAATACATTATTTAATATACTTACGGCACCGCAGCTAGACTTTCCACGTCTCCCAAACTACCAGCAAAAGTAAAAACTTTCAGGGATTGTAAGAATTTAACAGAATTCTTAATATTAGCATCTTTGATATAAAATGATAACATTCCGCTCCAGCCTGAATATTGACTTTTCAGTAGTTCTTGTTGTGGGTAGCTCGGTAGTCCTGTTTAAAATTAATTAAAATTTGAATTACTGGTAAAGCTATAACAAAACTAAAATATAGTTGTCATTTAAAGACATTTTGTCTTTAAATTATTATTGTTATAAAAGCATTGGTATGAAAATTAATTTTAACTCCCATTTTTTGCATCTTTATTTTATTTATTATTAAAGAGAGAAGTACGTAAGTAAGTAAGTAAGTAAGTAAGTAAGTAAGTAAGTAAGTAAGTAAGTAAGTAAGTAAGTAAGTAAGTAAGTAAGTAAGTAAGTAAGTAAGCAAGAAAGTGGGAGGAATATACATACAAAATATAATATAAGAATCTTCAAAGTAAGTAAGTAAGTAAGTAAGTAAGTAAGTAAGTAAGTAAGTAAGTAAGTAAGTAAGTAAGTAAGTAAGTAAGTAAGTAAGTAAGTAAGTAAGTAAGTAAGTAAGTAAGTAAGTAAGTAAGCAAGAAAGTGGGAGGAATATACATACAAAATATAATATAAGAATCTTCAAAGTAAGTAAGTAAGTAAGTAAGTAAGTAAGTAAGTAAGTAAGTAAGTAAGTAAGTAAGTAAGTAAGTAAGTAAGCAAGAAAGTGGGAGGAATATACATACAAAATATAATATAAGAATCTTCAAAAACAATTAATCGATTTAACTTTAAATTTATTCTACCCAAATTGTAAATTTTATGTAAAACTTTGATTGTGTATCAATCTATATATGAATTATCATATAGAATATCAATAACATCACTAAAATATAATTAGAAAATAAGATTAAAAATAGTTGGATGAAACACACATTTTTTAATATTATTTTTTAGATTGAGTTTTATAACGAAATAATATTTTTATGTGTATCAACTATCAACATTGCGACCGATAGGTAAGATTTGTATGATGATATTATATATATTATATATTATATTATATATATATAATACATATTACTTATAGTTGTTGTACTAACTGTATATATACTTAATTTTTTTTATTTTATTTAACAAAAAAAGCACTCCATTTTATATACATTATATTATTTTTGATGTGCGTGTATCAGGTTCTCTATTATTTTTATAATAATTATTTCAGTAGTGATTTAGTAAAATTATTATTATTTAATTATTATATGACTGAACAAAATATAACGTGCTTTAAAAAAAATATATAATTACTATAAAATTTATTATATTTACCTATTTTATAATATTATATTTTTGAATATATATGTAAATATTCCTATATCATAAATTTTAATGTGTGTAAATTGAACCATAAAAATATATAACTTTTATAATGTCATGCATATATCCTATCATTATAAAAAAATTATTCTAAATATTTTAAGAGTTATTAATATCCTCCCTTCCCCCCCCCCCCCCCAAAAAAAAAAATTAAAATAAATTTATAATACTTTACCTGGATGAATAACTTTCTCTACTTGGGGATGATTCTCTAAGAATTTTGCCACTTCCAAGCTGTTAATCATGTGTTGACGCATTCGAATTGACAATGTTTTTAATCCGCGAGTCACAAAGTAGCAATCGATAGAAGATGGAACGCTCCCCAGAACTATTATTATTATATGCAGCAAATTTTATTTTACAATTAAAATAATACAAAAAATAAATAAATAAATGAAAAAAAAAAACTCACAGTAGTGAAGATGCCGAAGTCTTGCATAAACTTTATCATTGTTAAGAACAAGTGATCCCATAATAACATCGGAATGTCCGTTCATGTATTTGGTTACTGAATTCATAACTACGTCTGCTCCCAAATTTAGCGGTTTCTAAATAAAATTGAAAATACATTTATTGAAAGTAATTTTATATATAATTTTTAGTTTAATTTGATTTATATATTTATGCTATAAATATATGAAATGGTAAGTAACATCATAGAAAATATGGGGGGGGGGGGGGGTTAAAAACGGATCATCTATTATGCATGCTACTATATGTGTAAAATATTTTTAGTGCGAAGTATTTATAGTAATTAAGCAATAAAATTTCAATTGAGATTTGTTTGACTTTTATATTATTTTCCGTTTTTATAAAACGCATTTTTTATGCTCTATCAAAATTATTGCACGTGTATAATAGTGAAAATATTGCTGTGTTCTATATATGACCATATGTGCAATTATTGATCTTGACGACTCATGATCTGTATATTATATAATACAATAAATAAATAAATTAATAAATAAATAAATAAATAAATAAATAAATAAATAAATAAATAAATAAATAAATAAATAAATAAATAAATATTCATTATTCATTATTCAACAATATTAAAAAAATACAATTGAAAGGGTGAGGTTTAGGCCTGACAAATATATGGCCCACTTTACACCTAAAAACCCAACCATGGTGGTTAGAACCTTAAAAGTAACTGCATTGACGTTTATAATTCAATAATTCAAAATAATAATAATAAACAATAAAAAAAAGCAAAACAAAAACATATTGTATTAAAGAATATTGATGATACAATTAAATAAAGAGGAAATAATAATAATGCTCTGAAAAAGTAAAGAAAAATGTTATAATGGATGAAAAAGGGGTGAAAAAGAAGCAGACAGACAGACAGAGAGAGAGAGAGAGAGAGAGAGAGAGAGAGAGAGAGAGAGAGAGAGAGAGAGAGAGAGAGAGAGAGAGAGAGAGAGAGAGAGAGAGAGAGAGAGAGAGAGAGAGAGAGGGAATAGAGTAAAAATGTAGAAAAAATGATACTATGTACTGTATGTACTAACATAATATAATTATGCTATCATTATTATTTTTTTTAAAGATATAATTCATATAAAGGTTTTATAAAAAAGTGTTTTAAATAAATTTAAAGATAAGGAATTTCTTAATTTGCATAAATGTAATGTAAATGTAAATGTAAAATTACTTGATTACGCTTTAAAGCGAGCTATAATGTATATCTCTGTACCTTTTGAAGTACGAAGACCATGGTATAATTGTGTTTATTCGTGTGCCAAATAAAATAATTATATATGAATAATAATAAAAAAAAAAGTGCACAAAATATTATATAAACCAAACCTGAAAGTACGAAGTCATCAATGTGTTGTCAACAGCTACAAGTATATCTGGCGATCGCTTGTGACAAATTTCAGAAACATTTTTTAAATCTATCAAATTGAGGAGCGGATTGCTCATACTCTCGACCCAAACTAGCTGCAAAATATAATTTAAAAGGTTTTGTTATAAAATACACATAAAAAATAAAATATCATTAAAAAAAATAACGTATATGTTTTTATATATATATTACCTTTGTATTTGGCAAGATTTCTTTCTCAAGAGTGCTCAAGTCCTGAGAATTGAAGTAACTGAATTGCAATTCTTGATCTTTGCTCAATGTTTCAAGCAAAGCCGACGTTCCTCCGTAAATATCTCTTGCGCACAAGACGTGTTCACCGTGTCGCAAAATTTGAAGCATATTTGCAATTGATGCCATTCCAGAGGGATAGCATATCCCTTTAATTATATGAGGTTATACAATTTAAATAACGATAATAGTAATAATGTTAAGTTAAAAGTATACATATAATGTGATGAGTAATTAAAGACATTATAGAACACGTACATACATTGAAGGAAAAAAAACTTTAATATATAATAATTATGTCCTATTATAACTGAAAATCATCTTTAATTTGGCTGGAGTCATTGATTTCTAATTTATTTTCCTCTCAATAAATAGTGTATGGGGTTTTATGGCGTTTCACAGCTCTCTGGTTCAAGCGCGAAAATAAATTAGAAATAACCTGTTCTTAAACTTGCAATATAATGGATATTAATTTAAATTAACTTGGGTCAACATGAAATATTTTTAAAACATTAATAATTTTTTTCATAATTAAGTTTCAAATAAAAAATATTTACCAAATATTCATTAAAAAAGACTAATTAAATTAAATAAAAAAAAGGCATGTTAATTTAATATTTTCCAGTTACCATATTAGTTTTAACAAAAATATAACGACATAATGTCATATTATATTTTTGCTTACCATATTTAGCATCGTCTAAAGAAGCGATTAATTTTTCCAATATTTCTCTGTTTGGATTACTTAATCGGCTGTATCTGTACATCTAAAAAAATAATAATAATAACAAAAAAAAATAAATAAATAACAAAAAAGAAAAAAAAAATGAAACTAAAACTGCAAGCTGGTAATTATTTTAATAAATTTTTCTTTCATAAATCAATTAATTAATTATTTATTCCCTTTTTTTCTGATGTTTAGGTTACACATTCAGCACACATTCAGCATCAAGAGGGGGAGGTTTGTGAAAGTTGTCAAAAACTATTAATTGAATATTCTACAGTATAATAATATTGTATGTATAACAATGGGCGACCAAAATATAGTCGATTTTAGGGTATAGTGTACTTTTAATTAAGCTATTGTAGACTGAATTAAATAATGGCCATTTCATGGCGATTCATTAAAATTTATTTTTGTAGTATTAATTATATACACATACCTTAGCATTGTGATCAGGGTAATCAGGAGCATGCGAAAGTTTGAAAATTGTTGATAAAGTGATAGGAGGAATCACAGCTCTTGAGTTCCATTGATCAGGAGATTGAGCCTCGTGAATCGAGCGAGTTGAATAGCTTGAGTCCAGAGGCACGAATCCTGATTTGTCGTCTGTCATTCTTTATTTATTTCAAATGATAATATATTATCATATTATAGTTATAAATCAATAATACATGTAACAATAATACTTTTTATATTACTATATTATATTCTCAACATGGACAAAAATAAATTGTAATAATTATTTTGCTTTAATTAGCTTCAAAATTAATGCAGCAACATTATTTGTATATAATCATAATTTATGCTATATACTGACATTCTACTATTTTGTGATTATTTAGTTTGATTTATGATATCTAAGATGTTTAGCGTAATTATATATAATTATATTATTACAAAATATAGCAACATTTGTATGCTCTACAGTTATATTTTATACAGCATATTGCACGTCGTTTATTTTTTCCATAAATATAAACTCCTTAATGCCTATATACAGAAACTTTATTATTGTAGTCATCATAAATATATTTAATTAGTTTTATTATCATTATATAAATTGTAAATAATGACTAGACCAACGCTTGTTGTAACAATGTTATATGTTACTATGAACTACCTGGGTTAATAAAATTTCTTATTTCGTAATTTATGCTACGTACATTTAATTTGTGTCATATAATAATATACATATATAGCATAAAATATTGATATTCACAAAGAACAGTTAATATTGAATATAGCATTTATCGTTATGTTTGTATGGCTTAAATGTTGTTTATAATGAATGATAATGCTAAATATATGCGATATATAGCATAATTATTATTATTATTATTATTATTTTTTTTTTGTTCGTGATAAAAAATATATATATTACATGGTAAAATATTGGTTAAATTATTATAAACATTGAGAAAGGCTAAAAAATTATCTGGCTAATTTATTGCATATTATATTTTAAAAGAGAACATAAATCGATTGATATATGTGCGTGCCGTAAATATCTAATTTTTTATTTCATTACGTATTTTCAATTAGTTTTTTAAAGTCTTGAAATGACGTCACGGGCGTCCACTTTTTCCTATGCCCACGTCATTTTTCTAATTGCAAAAATTAATGAAAAATCGTTAATGATTTAAAAAATTGGAAATTTACATATCAATAATAGGATGTATGCGGGGATGACGTCATATTTAATGCACTTGGAGACCATACTGGAGTAGTGAATAACATTGCTCAACATATAGGACAAACTTTGTTTAAGGCAATTTTCATTGGGAAATTGGTTAATTTTTTTCTTATTGTTAATTTTCTCACATACTTGAGATACTAATTCAACATATTTACAGCATCAATGCTCTCAAAAATATTGCATTATAGTGTTTTTAAACTGGCAACATGAGTTGCCACCCATGTTATTGAGTTATCCAACATGGCGTCGACTTTAACATGAATGCATATACCCTATTGATTCAAGACAATATCTTCTTTTAGAATATGAAATAAAATTACCCCGTAATTGTTTTATAATCTTTCTCATTATGCAAAAAAAAAAAAAAAAAAACGTAAAAAAACGTAAAAAAACGTAAAAAAAAAGTTTGCTTTTAAACTATATGCATAGAATATAATTAAGTAAATTTTTATCAAAATTTAACTTACGTGTTAGTGAGTTTCTCAAAAGAACTTAAAAAAAACTGCGTGGTAAAAGAATTAATATTTAAAATATCCATTGTGTTTTTATACTAGTTTCTTCTGCAAAGTAAATTAAGCTGATTGGCTACTCAAAAAATAATAATAATAAATATTAATAATAAAAATCACACATTCATTGGTTCATCTTATTTTTAGAGTCGATAAAATGAGGTAAAATTGATAAATAGCCTTTTTTTTTTTTTTTTTTTTTTGAAGTTCCGTTTATTCCTAGAAAATTTCCAAGATAAAAACGCACTCTCACGTCAGTCATTTAAATAATTTCTTTCAAGCTTATTATAAAAACATAATTTTTTTTTTAATACTATGCTCACACATCACACATTATTGCCAGAAATGCCAGATAAATAGGGTCTCAGAGGTTATACGCATTAATATTTATTTATTTTTTATCTTTTTTTGTTGTTGCGATATGACGTTCAAAAATTTAAAGTTTGTGAAATAATTTTCTCTGATTACGTCCGCTTAACATTATTCTGCGTGTTTGATATTATATATTTATAAACCGCAAGAGGTCAATATCGCAATGTATATATTATTTTCATGGAATTATGAATTATCTTTGATCAAAACAAGTGTATGCATTTATATGTTGGAAATGACTCCAAAAATTACAGTTCTTAAAGGAATAGACCAGAAGAAAACATAAGCATTTATAACACAAAAGCAATTGATGCGGGACTTACATAAATAACTTTAGTTTGTCTCAAAACCCAACTGTAGCTCCGTAACAGTGATCAGAAAACATCGATTTTTGCAACGCGCACAACATTTTTTTACTAATTTTTGCATGTTTCTGACGTCATGAATAGTCACGCAATTCCATACTTTACAGTATTTTCACGCTCTCTCGTGGGGGGCTTCATTAACATGCTGGTAAAAATTGTCATCAGTTTTAAAGATCCCATTTCGTGTTGATATCCATTAAAAAGCATAATATTTATGTTGTTTTATGTGGTCTATGGCTTTAATCATATAAAAACCAATATTGTATAAGTTGAATATTGAAGACACGATGCAGCACTATTTCTTTTGCAATTATAGAAAAAAATCAATATTATATTTTTTCACAGCTAGGTCATTTTGTATTTAAATAAAATTTCTACGTTTTTATCTCTTTTAAAATTATACATTATGCCTTTATTATAATTTTATAAATATACTAAAATAGCTATAGGTGCGTAAATGTATACTTGTATACTAGTAAAAGTTAGATTCAAACAAAATGATATTATCGTGAGAAAATAAAGGACATGAACTAACAATTATAATCAATCAAATAATTAAATAAATAATTTTCATTTTCAAAAGGCACATGTGCATGTACTGCAATATTTTCAAAGCTTCGGGCTAATAGCATTTTCTATAGAAATTTTAGTTACTGGTGTCCCTGATTATAGGCAACTTTCCATACGCTCATTTAAATCAATGTAATCGTTTTTTTTTTTTTTTTTTTTTTTTTTTAATTGCACGAAATCTATAATAAGCTATAAGCTCCATTTTTGGTAACAATAATGCTTGTTAACAATATCTCTGCTTTCCAATAAAGTGGGATTTTTTTTCCCCGTTCTAGTTCCAGTTTTATTCATTTTTTTTTTTCCGTCTATAAACTTGCTCAATCATTTTTGAAAGAAGAAGAAGAAGAAGAAGAAGAAGAAGAAGAAGAAGAAGAAGAAGAAGAAGAAGAAGAAGAAGAAGAAAAAAAAAACTCAAGGCACCCTAAATTTTACGAACTATATCTAAACGCCTTATTGGTGTAGACCAAGTAATGTACCAATACACACAAACTAATAATAATTATAACACTTAAAACACAAGCATTTTTTCCCCCGTCTAATAATGACATTGTTTTTGCCTTTGGTATAGTGTGTACATCAATACACCTACTGCTTAAGATTATTTTTCTTGGCAGGAAATGCATCTATCTATATTTCAATCAAAATAATATTTATCGCTTTCGTGGAATAGTATCAGCTATAGTATTTTATCATGTACACAGAACCGTGATAATATATTTTACCAATCAAAAACTCAAGCTAAATTTGCAATGTTATTCTTATTAGAAAAAAACGAGCTATGGGGTAAAATATTAACAGTATATTATCGCGATCCTGTGCACTATACGATTTTTTTTATACATTGCTTGAACCTATTTGTCTTGCCTATATATCATTCAATTTTAGAGATTTTTAAGCAACTATATAATTATAGTGCAAAAAACGCTTTAATTTTGTTTCTTTCAATTATAATTGCAATAAAAACAGATTGCCTGATTTTAAAATTGAATGCAAATGAATAAGCACCTTCATTATTGAGTAATCTAATCAGAAATGGTAATAATTAATATATAAATATCAAACTTTTGTGTGTCTATATTTATTTATTACTGAAGGCTCACAGAAGTAGCTTCTCAAACTTTTTTTTTCGCTTACGTATAAAATACTACGACGCTCACGTCGAATGATCACTTCAGATAAGAAGCGTACATGCGTATGTACGTATTTTCCAAACTTGGTCAAGAATGTCACTCAATACAAATAATACTCCTAGATAATATACCTTTCCTTTATCACTTGTAATCTGTTTACTACTTTTGGTCATTTGCTTTAACAAAACTTCAGTTATACTCAAATCCCTGGTCGTGGTCACTTTTATTAATTAAAAACACGATGTTTTCCGTGAGTGCTCGAGAGAGAAATTTATATATTCTTAATTATTGTATATAATTTTTTTAAATTATATTTTACATCAGGTTATATTTAATTACTATATTAAATTATTTTTCTAGTATCTCGATCTCGATGGCATAACGCTAAAATCCATAAATAAATAAAAATAATAACAATAAATGAAAAAAAATATATACACAAAAATAAGGTGATAATTTTAAAAATAACTGTATATACTTATATAAGATATTTTAATGTCAGCAAATATATTGTGAAATGGAATTGCACTTATAATATTGTTTCATGTTTGCGCTTTTTGACATATGAATTAAAAAAAGTCCATATAGTATAATAATTATATAATTAATTACATATAATTTTTTTGATTTAACCTTAATTGTTAATTGCTATAGGATAAAGGATACCTGAATGTTGTGTGTGTGTGTGTGTGTGTGTATGTATATATATATATATATATATATATATATATATATATATATATATATTATAGTATATCCGCGATATGTCACGCCGATCTTGACCGCAGATGTATTATCTTTGTATAAATAAAATATTATATAAACGGAAAAAAATTAATAAATTTTAAACCATTTATTATTATTATTATTATAAAACGTATAAAACCCATTTATATAGGGTGTATATTCGCATGATGTCATATTTATTGCTCTTTGATGCCATTCTGGAGAAATGAATAACATTGCTCAGCGTAGGTTAAACTTCGTTTTTGGCTATTTTCTTTGAGAAATCGGTTAATTTTTTGATATTATTTTTTTTTCACAAACTTGAGATGCTAATTCAACCTATTAGCAGCATCGATGCACTCCAAATAAATATTGCTTAGTATTTTTAAACTGACCAAAATGAGTTATTTTCCTATGCCACCCAGTGTCATTGAGTCATCCAACATGGCGTCGACTTTAACATGAATGCATAGACTATATATATATTAAAAAAAGATATTTAATATATAAAAAAAGGATAAATTTACATTTGTTAACATATATATTTAAATTTAATTAATTTATGTAGTATGTGGATGCGATGCGCACATGACGTTATAATGAATGCGCTTCGACGCCATAAATATACGGAGGCAATGAAATGAATAACATATTGCGTAGAATATTATAATATAACAAACGTGGATTTGGCTACAGTATTTTAGTTAATTTTTTGGTTATTAATATTTTTTCTCGTATATCCTTGAAAACCTAATTCAACTCAACCTGTTGAAACAGCATATTTATATGCTCTCAAAAATATTGCTAATAATTATATAAACTTGCAAAATGTGTAATTTTTCCAGCCCATGTTATTTATATAGTGCTCAAATAATGGCTCTGAGTTTTATATAAATGCAAGAAAAAAACTTTTATTATTGGCAGACTTATGGCTGAAATTGTGATATGCTCAGGGCAAGACTACGAGATAAAGTGTAGCGTTAAATTCTTAAAATTTTTATTGAATCATTTATAAAAATAAAATATTATAATCATTATTATTATGATGTGTATTTTTATATATATTATGTACTTATATATATTATATACAGGGCCGGCTTGGGGCACGTTGGCCCGGTCTGGCAATCTGGGAATTGGCCCGCAAATGCTGGGGGGTCTGGGGGGCGCCAGCCCCCCAGCTTGCGCCGCAGTCGAAATTTTTTTTAAAAAGTGGGCGTGGCACTGTTTTTTACGCTAATTTTGAATTAAATTTTAATTTTTCACATTTTTTAAAATAATGTGTAACACTATTATATTGAAAAATAAGTATGCAATTGAACCATGACATTATTTTGATATACTACGATCTACATGACATGACCTTCGGCCAACTTAAAAAATATATTAGACAAAAATTGATGTATGATAGAAAACAAACTTTATTGAAGGAAATTGTTATAATGTAATGATTTAATTGAAGTATGGGGGAAAAAAGAAAAAAAAGGGGGGGGGGGCAGAACAGGGATTTGTAAATTTATAATTATAGGTGTAGATAACTTAAAATTTTTTCGAATGGTTTGACTTGAAAGAGCTTGATTTTGAGCTTAAATTTGAAAAAAAAACGAGCCATTACTTGGGGAAATCAATATTTAGGCCAAAATTAAAAAAAAAAAAAAAAAAGGCTCAATTCTCATTATATACAAAAATTTATTTTTATTTTGAAGACAAAAGTTGTAATTTATTATTATTTTTAAATATTAACAATTGATTTTACATGCTATAGAGAATTATAAATATATTGTACTAAAAAAAAAAAGGTTTTATCCTTTTTTTTTATCTTGTATTCTTTGCAAATGCTTTTTTTTTAACGAGTCATTTACGGGCTCATCTCGTGTTTAGAAATATATATTTAATAATAAATATATTTTTTATAACTACATACTATAGTGCAAGAAATATTGAAAAAAACGCAAATACGACGGCTTAAAAAGAAGGGTTTAATTGAAACTGATAATTAAAAAAATGATATCACTTCTTTTCAAATAATAAAAAAGTGAGCTATTTTTCAAAGTACAGCTCTGGCCAAAAGTTTGAGAACGATATGAAAGTGATCGGGCAAAACAGATGAGTCATCAATGCAGGTTCCTTTTTTTCTGACTATATCGATAGTATGTAAATCTTTCCCCTCACCTCCTCTTTTGAGTTTAGCTATCTGTTGTGTCCAGTTTTGTTATCATGTTTTTCGATCAAACAATCACACAGAATGTGGTGATTTCTATTTTTACCTATCAAACTCACAAAATATTGTCTTCTTGAGTTTTATTTTTATATATCCCTTCCATGAAGCAAGGATTTTTTTTTTTTTTTTTATAAATTATTAAAAACATTTAATAATTATATGATTACAGTTTACGATGTTTATGCCACTTTATATTTAATGGATATAATAAGAAAAATTATTTCATTATTTTATAGTTTTTAAATTAACTTACTTATTAATTATTATATTGAATTATTAAACAATTGGATTTCATATCTAATTTTATCTTCTGTTCTTCTTTTCTCCCGCATAAACAATCATCCCTTTATTGGCGTAATTTAAATTATATACAATAAAAGTTGTTTCATATAAATAATTAAGTTACCTATTTTTTTTATAAAGTATTACAACTATTCATTGCAATAATTATATGATTACAGTTTATGATATTTATGATATTTTATATTTAAGGGATAAGCCTGTATTAAAAAAATTATTTCACTATTTTTTTTAATTAACATATTTATTAATTATAATATTTAATTTTCAAACAATTTGAGTGTGTATTTAATTTTATCATCTGTTGTTGATTTTTTATTACCCCGCATAAACAATAATCCCTTTCCGTTTTTTTAATTATAGAATTTAAGTTGTTTCATATAAATAATTAGTTAATGAATTATAGCAAACTATTTAATGACACAAATTATATATGTAAGCGATTATTTGTAGAAATTATTCAATTGATTAAAAATAAAAGAAATAATTTCAAATAATGCCAAAAAAAAATAATAATAATTATAAAATATAAATGTAGGCCTATCTATATAATATAGTATTTTTACCAAGGTTGATATTACATTATAATATAAAACTTGTATTTTAACAAAAAACCAAGAGACAGAACATTTTACAATATCAAATAACAGGTATGCATAACAAAACTAAAATATATTGTAGTCATCAGAAATATTGAAAAGCTAGAAAGGTGTATGTAGCAAGCAAGCAAGAGAGACGCACGTCTGCTTGCTTGCTGCCGTGATAAATAATCGTAATCGCTATAGTGATATAGTCAGGAAAAAGGAAATTTGCTTGTTTACATGATTTGTGTTGCGGGTTGCATTTCAAATCGTTCTCAAACTTTTGGCCAGAGCTGTACCTTTGAACTTTTTTTAATTGATTTTTTTCCATCAGAACCAAAGGCCCGCAAAAGCAAAGTCCCTATCTAGGAGTCCGCGGATTAACTTGTACGGCCTTATGCCTAGCTGGCCCAAGTGCATAAAAAAATTTAGTTGGCTTGCAATGATCTCAATGCATTTTTTTTTTTTTTTTTTTTTTTTTTTTTAGTTACAATAAAAATGCGCATTTCAAGTAATTTGTGTGCATGCATCATAGATTAAATTCATATGATACAAAATTAAATTTAAAAAAATATGCTGGCAAAGGTTTTAAAGTTTAGTTGTTTTTTCTTCTCTTTTTTTTTTTTTTTTTTTTTTTTTTTTTACTAATTAAGAGCAAGCAAAAAGGCCCGCAAAGTCAAAAGCCCGGGCCGCGGGATCCCGGCCTTACGTCTTATGCCAAGCCGGCCCTGATCAGATTCATTATCAGATTTTTCACTTTCACTACGTATACTAATTTTTTTCATAACTAAGATTTTCATTTCTCTGCTCTGTCTCTGAATTAAATAAACTGTAGAAGTAGAAAAACTATTATATTGTGCTGCAAACTTTTGAGTAAATTTAAATTATTGTCTTCTTCTTCTTTCTTTCTTTCTTTCTTTTTTTTTTTTTTTTTTTTTTTTTTCTTTTTCTTTTTCTTTTTTTTCCGGCCCGCTTGGCCCGCAATGACGTTGGCCCGGTCTGCGATCGCAGACCTCGTCTTATGGCCAAGCCGGCCCTGATTATATATATAAGAAGCAAAAAGAGAGAAAAATCAATTATACATTCACATTTGAACATAAATGTTTTACTGTTTTTGTTTAAAGACAGTATTGAGGGCTTGGTCCAGATCTTTCTTTAAGTCCTCAGCATCTTCAATACCAACAGAAAGTCGTATCAAGTTGTCTGTTACTCCCATCTCCTTGCGTTCTTCGGCAGATACCACCGCGTGTGATTGAAGTGCACTACAAAAGATTAAATACAGGAAATTGCAATTATTATTTTGTATGTATAAAAATGTATTATTTTCTTATATTTATAAAAAGTTACATTTTTTATATTATATACGAAGAACGCATGCCCGATCTTTGCATTTAATAAAAATTTATATTAATGCGATTAACCTTAAAGGAATAGACCAGAGAAAAACATAAGCATTTATATCACATAACACTTGATGGGATTTACATAAATAACATTAGTTTGTCTCAAAACCCAACAGTATCCCCGTAGTAGTGATCAGAAAATTCGATTTATGCAACCCGCACAACATTTTCATACTAATTTTTGCATATTTCTGATGTCATAAACATAAATTTTTAGGCAATTTGCATACTTTAAAGTTTTTCACGCTCGCTCATGGGGCTACATTAACATTCTGGTAAAAATTGTCTTCAGTTTTGAAGATCCCATTTGGGGTTTATTCCTTAAAAAGCACAATATGTGGTTTTAAGTGGTCTCTGGCTTTAATAGAATATTTAAAATTTAATCTTTTGAATGTAAAAATTGCAATGAAAATAGTTATCTATATTATGCATGAACATCATTTTATTAATGTTTGTTCTATAAGTTTATGATTTATTACAGTAAATAATATGGAACATTTTATACAAATCTATACGAAGATAAAGAGTTATAATACATACACAGTATTTTATACCTCTTCCATTCCCTTATGCGTGTATTGTGTATACATGTATTGCATTGATATAACATTTCATAGCAAAATTAAGCCTTAAAGTAACCCATTAACTATCGTGAAAATTTTTATATTTTATTATATATATATATATATATATATATATATATATATATATATATATATATATATATATATATATACTGTAACTAAAAATAATATAAATTATTAAATTAATTATTATACTTACGGTGATGAAGCTAAGCTTTCCACGTCTCCCAAACTACCAGCAAAAGTAAAAACTTTCAGGGATTGTAAGAATTTAACAGAACTCTTAATATTAGCATCTTTGATATAAAATGATAACATTCCACTCCAGCCTGAATATTGACTTTTCAGTAGTTCTTGTTGTGGGTAGCTTGGTAGTCCTGTTTGAAATAAATTAAAATTTTCATTTTTTAATTGTAATAAAGAGGTGACGATTTTTTTTTTTTTTTTTTTTTTTTTTATGAAAATTATTTATATATAGGCATAGACAACATGAAAACATTTGCATTTACATAACAAAACACTTGATGGGACTTACATAAATAACATTAGTTGGTCTCAAAACCCAACTGCAGCGCCGTAGCAGTGATCAGAAAATTTCGATTTATGCAACCCGCACAACATTTTTATACTATTTTTTTCCTGTTTATGACGTCATAAACAGGAATATTCACGCAAATTGCATACTTTACATTTTTTTCAAGCTCTCTTGTGGGGCCACATTTACATTCTGGTAAGAAATACCATCAGTTATGTAGATCCCATTTCGTGTTTAGAACATGTTGTTTCAATGTTTTCTATGCCTTTAAGAATCTTGTATTAAATTTATTATCAAAAAAATAGTTAATATCAGACCTTCAAATTTATTTAATCGATTCAACTTTATTCTTCTTTATTCAACTTTATTCTGCCTTCAAATTTAAGGCAAAAATAAGGTAAAAAAGATATTAAAAAAGTATTTTCAAAATTTATTATAATAATATAATAAATGCAAATATTATGTTGTTTATTATTCGAAAAAAACTGTAATGTCGTAAAATGAACATTAATATTATATAGACTGTAAATTATTGCTGGCGTAAATCTATAGTATGTATATGTGACTATAAATCTATATAAAATAGATTTTATATTATATTATTTTAAAGTTGTGAAATGAATAAAGAACTTCAAAATTCATCAAAATCCAACCAAACCATTAATTAAAAAAAAAAAGCTGATAAAGGAACAACTGTTTAGAGGCCGACTATAAGCGATTTTGCTCACATCCGCTTCCGTTTCGACATTCTGCGCATGCGTAGTAAGTAGAAGCGGATTAAAGTAAACTATATTAACGTATTAAGTATATTATATATTAAAGTATATTAAAGTAACTAGGCGGCGTAGCAACGACAAGAATATAGTTTACTTTAAAGCGAATGTGACCGAAATTGATGAAAGTCAGCTTCAAAACAGTTGTTCCTTTATCATTCAATAATAAATAAATTAATTAATTAAAAAAAAATGTTCAGAAGAAACCTTTTATGAGAAAAAAACGAGAGAGAAGCGAATTTGCTTTACAATCATGATGTTTGTTCTCACATTTAGTTATGACCTTTTTACCCCAGGTCAACTGCGTATAGCTAACTTTTAACAATTTAGGACATCAACAGAGAGTTAGGGTACTTATTTGACCTCAGTTGACCTTTAAATAGCTAAAAAAAAAAATCACGCTAAAAATCAAGTCAGAATGCTACAGCAGAAAAAAAGAGAATTTTTTGTAAGTCTCTCGTTTTTTACATTTTTGACTGTAGCTCGCAAACCACTTAATGTACTTAAATTTCAAAAAAATTATTAAAAATGTCAAGATTTAGGCTTTAATTTCAATACGTATGAGAAAAAAAAATATTGTTAATTTTTTAGGTGTTTAGAATCGTGCCGTTTTTTTATAAATACCCTATACGTATTATGCACTGCAGTTTATTCTTACATATTATTTTCCATGTTTTTTTAATCAGGTGGCTATTATATATCATTGTTTTCAAAGCAATATATTAATGAACAAGATTGTTGCTGTTGCTAGCAATAGCAAATTATTTTTCAGCAAAAAATTAATTTATGAGTATAATGCTCTAAAAAATTATTAGAATTAAAATTAAAGTGATACTTAAAAATTATCTAAGATCTAAGAGTTAGCTTAAACATTCATATTACGATTAAAAAAATTAACTAAAATGAAAATTAACGTTTGTAACTATATGTTAAAAAAAATGGACATCTTAAAATTTTATTAAAAAAGTGAAATTTTTAGTAAAAAAAGGGGGGGAAAAGGTGCAAAGAGGTTTAAAAAAAAGTTGCGTTTCATTGGATTGGGAATTTTATGAAACGTGCGAATTTAAAAGCCAAATTTGCATACCTGAAAAATTAACAAAACGGTGAAAACACATAATCCGGTCTCTATAATATAATATTTAACTATACATTTATATAAAATAAAAGATGAAAAGAGTTGGATACACTTTTTTATATTATTATTATTTAGTCGTATAGTATTTTATGTTTTTTTAATGATATAACTGATATAAATAGAGAAATTACATAATGTATATTGTATCAAACGACCGATAAAGGCCTGATGGCCTTGGTTAGATTATTTGTATGATGATAAAATAATAATAATAAAAATAATAAATTACATAGTATACTAGTGTATGTACTTAAATATTTTATTTTATTTTACAAAAATTAAGCACTTCATTTTTTATATATACGTATAGAGTACTCTAATACGTACTTTGTATTTTTTTTATATGCGTGTATAATTATTTTCTCTATTATTTGTATAATAATTATTTCTTGTCGTGATTTCGTAAAATTATCATCATTTATGATATGACTACGTTAATAATATATCGTGCCTTAAAAAAAAATACAATTACTATATATATATATCATTAAATTACTGACATGTTTTTATAATATGTATTTTTGAAAATACATTAAATTTTAATGTGTGTAAATTGTACAATAAATATAGATAAATTTTGATATATATATATATATATATATTATATATATATATATATATATATATATATATATATATATATATATATATATATATATATATATATATATATATATATATATATATAATATATATATATATAAAATATATATTATATAATATAATATATATATACAGTGTATATTATTTTATATTTTTTATAAGTATATTATATTTTTTTATTTCCACCAAAAAATAAATAAATTTATAATACTTTACCTGGATGAATAACTTTCTCTACTTGGGAATGATTCTCTAAGAAATTTGCCACTTCCAAGCTGTTAATCATGTGTTGACGCATTCGAATCGACAATGTTTTTAATCCACGTGTCACAAAGTAGCAATCGATAGGAGATGGAACGCTCCCCAGGACTATAATATAGAAAATTTTATTTTAGAATTAAAATAATTGCAGAAATACTGTATAAAATAAATAAATAAATGAAAAAAAAAATTAAAAAAAACTCACAGTTATGAAGATGCCGAAGTCTTGCATAAACTTTATCATTGTTAAGAACAAGTGATCCCATAACAACGTCAGAATGTCCGTTCATGTATTTGGTCACTGAATTCATGACTACGTCTGCTCCAAAATTTAGTGGTTTCTATTATATAACAAACTTTGAAATTTGAAATATTGTTGAAAGTATACATTTTATGAAATTGTAAGCAAAAAAGAGTCATGATTAAATTCGGCATAGTAAAAACAATCATATCGGTAGAAAAAAAAATGGTTCCCAATTTAATTTTTATAATAATTATATTAAAGGGTCTATGCATTCACATTTTAAAGTCGATGCCATGTTGGATCACTCAATAACAAGGGTAACATAGAAAAATGACTCATTTTGCCAGTTTAAAAGCACTAATACAATCAAAAATTGACAAAGAAAAAAAAAGCATCAAATTTTCAATTTAATCTTGTTTCTATTTTATGCATATTATGATATGATCTCCCGTTCACAAAGGTAAAAATTGTTGTTGTTTGTTGTTGTTGTTTTTGTTGTTGTTGTAACACACACACATGCAGGTTTTGTGTACATATTACTGTATTTTTAGCAATTGAATGCTATTTTTTAAATCATTTTCATTATGTTTTATTGAATCAAATTATTGCACTTGTATATACTATATATATATATATATATATATATATATATATATATATATATATATATATATATATATATATATATATATATATATATATATATATATATATATATATATAACATTTTACTGCGTGTGACTGTGTAAATGACAATATACGCAGGTTGTAATTATTGTTAATTACGACTTATGATCAGATCAGTATAATATTATATTGTATTTTTTTCTAATGTAATTGCTTGACTATATGCTTCAAAACAAGCTATACTAAAGACTGTTATGTAAATATTTGATTAATCTATGTTTCTATAGTGAAACAATAAAAAAAATATGAAAAAATAAAATCTGCATGAAATATAATTAAAACCAACCTGGAAGTACGAAGTTACCATTGAGTTATCAACAGCTACAAGTATATCTGGAGATCGCTTGTGACAAATTTCAGAAACTTTTTTTAAATCGATCAAATTTAGGAGAGGGTTGCTCATACTCTCGACCCAAACTAGCTGCAAAATACCATAAAGTCTTATATTAAGAATATATAAATCAATATATTAAAGAATGCAAAAAAGTTTTTACACACACACACACACACACACACACACACACACACACACACACACACACACACACACACACACACACACACACACACACACACACACACACACACACACACACATACACACACACACACACACACACACATATATATATATATATATATATATATATATATATATATATATATATGTATATATATATATATATATATATATATATATATATATATATATATATATATATATATTACCTTTGTATTTGGCAAGATTTCTTTCTCAAGAGTGCTCAAGTCCTGAGAATTGAAGTAGCTGAATTGCAATTCTTGATCTTTGCTCAATGTTTCAAGCAAAGCCGACGTTCCTCCGTAAATATCTCTTGCGCACAAGACGTGTTCACCGTGTCGCAAAACGTGAAACATATTTGCAATTGATGCCATCCCAGAGGAATAGCATATCCCTTTAATTATATTACATTATATGAGTTTTGTATAATTTAAGCTATAAATAATAACAGATTAATTTCTCGATAAGAAATATTTTTAAGATAGTAATTATATTTTTCATAAATAAATTTATTGAATTAAATATATATATATATATATGTATTGATTAATTAAAAAATAACATTTCAAGTTAATAATGTCTTGTTTCCAGATTATAGCAACAAATAAAAATAACACTAATGTGCCATATAATTATATATTATAATTTATTTTTCCTAACCATATTTAGCATCATCTAGAGAAGCGATCAGTTTTTCCAATATTTCTCTATTTGGATTGCTTAATCGGCTGTACATGAACATCTAAAATAACAATAGTAAAATTTTTGATAATAATTAACAGGTACGTATACGTTTTATTTTTTTAAATTAAATTTTCTGAAATGATGTCAATTTATTATTGATTTCTTACTTATTTTCCGGATCTTTTAGGCTACTTGAAAATATATATTTTAAATTGTAAAAAGAAGTTTTTTTTTTTTTTTACGATTTGTTATAATATTTTTAATAGTCGTATTATATTTTGCAAAAAGGGGTAAAAATTGACTAAAAGTACGAAAAAAAAAAAAAAAAAAAAAAAGACTTATAATAATGATTATTAAAATCTGTAATAGCGAGAAATAAAAATAATTTTTGTATTGTGTTTATTATATACGCATACCTTAGCATTGTGATCAGGGTAATCAGGAGCATGCGGAAGTTTGAAAACTGATGATAAAGTGATAGGAGGAATAACAGCTCTTGAGTTCCATTGATCAGGAGATTGAGCCTCGTGAATCGCGCGAGTTGAATAGCTTGAGTCCAGAGGCACGAATCCTGATTTGTCATCTGCCATTCTGTGAAGAAAAAAAATATGTATAATATATACATACACATAAATATAGCATTAACCATATTAACAATAATAATAAAATTCTCAAGAACTTCTTGCATACAATAGAGCAGAGGTAAAATTATTTTAGTCATTGAGGCGCTAGAAAAAAATGTGGGACCTTAAATTAATTTAAAATTATGCTTATGGCAGAAACAAGTTTTTTCTTTGTGATTATATACTACTGCATTAATTCCAAAACAAAATAAATTAAAACAATAACAACAACCATGCAATGCAGGAAACAAATCTTATATAATTATACTTAATAATATTAACAATAGAATAAAAGTGTGTATAGACTATAGTCTATAGAGATTATTTTTTACATCAAATTAAGAATTTAACTTACGTGCTTAGTTTCACACAACTGTTGCAAAGAAACTGCGATAAAGAAATAAAATATTAATTGGCTTTACAAATATACCGTGTCTTTGCTTTGACAGGCAACGCATATATCACATTTATAATAGATAATAAAATACTGGAATGGAAGGTCATATGTATGTATATACTACATTATATAACTTTATATTTAAACTGTTAAAAATGTCAATGTCAATAAGACCACGACCTTAAATACACTAAAAAATGATAGCACATCATGACAAAAGTATCGATAGCTACGTATACTACTATTACTTTGTTTGAAAATTATACAATAAATTATCATTTTTAGTTTGTCATTGTGACTATATACTTACAAGACTAATCTACTGTATTTATTTAATAATTATAATTTTGATAATAGAGTTCAATCAAAAATCAAGCAGTTTCTATCAGATAATTGGTACTGGATTATTCTCACTTTCACCTTGAATCAAGTAGGATTCCGGTGTTGGTGTTACATAAGAGAGAAAGAAAAAAACTCATAAGTAGTATAAAATTGAGAGTTCTGGGTCTGGCGACCGCCTCTCGGAGCATGTGAAGCACAATGTGCACCAAAAATGTGCAAAATGTGCAAAAATGTGCTGACACATTCTCTCAAACCCAGAAATCCTATGTTAACGTATACCAAGAGTGGGGGATGTGCGATGGGAGGAGCTAAGATGATGTGCGCGAGTGGATTATGGAAGGGGAAAAGGGGGGGGGGGTAAAGGGAGAAGCGTATGTAAATTTTAAAGGAGGAGAGGATGAAGAGACGAAGTCAGAGAGCCAATGACATCAGTAGGACTTTGAGACTAGTGAAAAAGTAGGGTTAAACCACCAATAAGTATTAAAATTGTTCCCCCGATAGATTTAAGGGTGCCACCCTTGCAAGTTAAAGTGCTGCGATTTGTATGCACTTAACGACGTTACCAGGGTAACTTGACCTGCTGGAGATGAAACAGAGAACCAAAATTGCTAAAATTGACCCCCTCATCAATTAAAGGGTGCCACCCTTGAAAATTAAAGTTCTGCGATTTGTATGCAATAAACGATGTTACCAGGGTAGCCTGACCTGCTGGAGATGAAAAAGACCACGAAAGATGTTAAAATTAATCCTCTGACTAATTTAAGGGTGCCACCCTTGCAAATTAAAGTTCTGCGATTTGTATGAAATCAACGACGTTACCAGGGTAACTTGACCTGCTGAAGATGAAAAAGAGTACCAAAATCGCTAAAATTGACCCCCTGATCAATTAAAGGGTGCAACCCTTGAAAATTAAAGTTCTGCGATTTGTATGCAATAAACGACGTTACCAGGGTAACCTGGCCTGCTGGAGATGAAAAAGACCACGAAAGATGTTAAAATTGACCCTCTGACTAATTTAAGGGTGCTACCCCTGCAAGTTAAAGTTATGCAATTTGAGTGCATTCAACGATATTACAAGGGTAATTTGGCCCATTAAAGACGATGATGACTATTTAAAATGTCAAAACTATCCCCCTGACTAATTTAGGGGTGCCACCCTTGCAAGTAAATGATCTCTGAATGAAACACTTCAAAATACTTTATCAGGGTATTTTGACATGCTATAGATGATGGTGACTACCAAACATGCCAAAAATGAACCCCAGACTGATTTAAGGGTCCCACCCCGGCAAATAAAAGTTTTCCGATTTGAATGCATTCAACGACGTAACCGGGGTATCTTGACCTACCAAAGACTATGATGACTACCAAACATGTCAAAAATTTCCACCAGTTGGATTTAAGGGTCGCACCCCTGCAAAATAAAGTTTTCCGACTTTAACACATTTAACAACTTTACAAGAGTAACTTGACATGCTCAAGATGATGATGACCACCAAACATGCTAAAATTGGCCCCCAGACTGAATTAAGGGTCCCACCCCTGCAAGTTAAAGTTCTCTGATTTTAACACTTTCAACAACGTTACCGGAGTAATTAAACTTGTAGAAGATGATGGTGACCACAAAACATCCCAACATTGGCCCCCAGACTGATTTAAGGGTCCCAACCCTGCAAAATAATGTTCTCCGATTAAAACACTTTCAACGACTTTACTATGGTAACTCGACTTGCTTAAGATGATGGTGACTACCAAACATGCCAAAATTGACCCCCAGACTTATTTAAGGGTCCCACCCCTGCAAATTAAAGTTTTTCGATTTAAATGCATTCAACGACATTACCGGAGAACATTGACCTACCAAAGACGATGGTGACTACCAAACATGTCAAAATTGCCTCCAATACTTATTTAAGGGTCCCACCCCTGCAAATTAAAGTGTTATGATTTAAACACATTTAACGACTTTACTATGGTAACTCAACTTGCTAAAGATGATGCTGACCACCAAACATGCTAAAATTTGCCCCCAGACTGATTTAAGGGTCGCACCCCTGCAAACTAAAGTTTTCCAATTTGAACATACTCAACGACGTTACCGGGATAACTTGACCTACCAAGGACGATTGTGACCACCAAACAAGTCAAAATTGACCTTAAGACTGATTTAAGGGTCCCACCCCTGCAAATTGAAGTTTTCCGATTTGAACGCATTCAATGACGTTATCGGGGTAACTTGACCTACCAAGGATGATGGTGATTAGTAAACAAGTAAAAATTGGCCCCAAGACTGATTTAAGGGTCGCAACCCTGCAAACTAAAGTTTTCCAATTTGAACATATTCAACGAAGTTACCGGGTAATTTGACGTACCAATTACGATTGTGACCGATTCGGAAGAGAATGTGTAAGCACAATGTGCACCAAAATGTGCAAAATGTGTTGGCACATTCTCTCTAACCCAGAAAGCTCATGCTAAGGGGTTGCAGTGCCGTTTCTACTCATGTTGAAAGAACATTTTTTTACATACAGAAACGTTTCCCTGTAGAAATGGACATACCAGGTTATAGATGGATAGATAATGCTTCAGTTGTAAAAAAATTAAATTTCTAGCCCCTACCATTTAGTCATTAGATGTGTCGAAAATCAAAATAAGGTATCTCCCATAAGAATAACATTAGCACAGTTTTGTGTTTTTTATTTACGGTGGCTATACCAACTTCATGTACACCAAAATGCACAGTTCAATAGAACTTACAAAACTGAACAATAATAAATCAAAGTTTTAACTCTATTTTTTAACAGTTCACCTAATTATGTGTTTAATTACTTTTCTTTGTTGCGTAATGTTAATTTTAATTGCTAGGGGATCAACAGATGTCACTGATATGACTGTTTTTTGACAAAAAGTGCAATTTTACTGCACTTCTTCAAAAATTTAGAAATGACGAAGATAGCCAAAGCATTAAAGAGGCGATGCCGCCTTTTCCCCCTCATTGCTCTTTGGATTTTAGAAAAGGTTGCAAGAACCTCACACCAATAACCGCTCATGTATAGTAAAAATGAAAAAGAAGTTTTTATTTTATTTAGTGATTTAATTTTGTTGCCTATATTTGAGGTATTTATATGTATCTTCTTGTAATTACTGCAAGAAATGATGCATTTTTAAAAACCACACTTCAAAATTTATACATAAATTATAGTACATATACGTATATAACAACTTTTACTATCACAACTATTAAAAATTATATTTATTTAAAAATATGTAATAAATATTAAAATATAGTTATGTACAATTTGAATTTATTTACAATTTACATGCATTATGAATACACGGAGTGCATCACGACCACAATGCAATATATTTCGTAGCTTCCAACTCAAAGAATTCAAGTTTGAAATTTGAGATAATTTGATCTAATGAGGGAGCGAGGCAACCGGAAGGGCATTTTATTGTATGCACAGCATGAAACCGCAAAAGTAATAAAAATTCAATCGAAATATTAATTTTCTTAAATATTAATCATGGATTTAATTTTATCATTTATTAAATAGTTTTAGAAAAAAATACCTTTTATTACCGTTTCATTCAAGATTCTACGATAGTTAGAAGTCAAGTAATGGTTTCAAATTTTTCACCCCCTCCTCCTCAGTTGCACAAGGTGCGTGCAGATTGAGTTTACCGAGCTGTGCCGAAGATGCCAGCAACTCCTTGCACATCCCACGCATAGAAAAAAATGCATCGGGGTTGCAGAGCAACCTCAAGTACATGTATGCTCTAAGACGACTTGGCTCATACTAAATTTTTGCCTGCTTGCTTGCTGTTAGAAAAGGCACTGCATCCCCTTAACGTATAGAAAGAATTTTAACACATTTAACAACTTGACAAGAGTAACTTGACATGCTCAATATGATGGTGACCACCAAACATGCTAAAATTGCCCCCAGACTGAATTAAGGGTCCCAACCCTGCAAATTATTGCTCTCCGATTAAAACACTTTCAACGACTTAACTGGAGTAACTTGACATGCTAAAGATGATGGTGACTACAAAATATGTGGAAATGAACCCCAAGTTTTATTTGAGGGTCCAACCCCTGAAAATTCAAGTTTTCCGATTTGAACATATTTAACGACATTATGGAGTAATAAGACTTGCTAAATATGATGGTGACTACCAAATATGAAAAAATGACCCCAAGACAGCATTTAGGGTCCCAGCCCTGCAACTTTAAGTCTTTCAATTTTAACGCATTCAACAACGTTACCGGGGTAACTTGACTTGCTAAAGATGACAGTGAACACCAAAAATGTTAAAACTAAAGCCTTGGCAGATTTAAGGGTTGCACCCCTGAGAATTAAAGTGCTCCAATTTTGACGCATTCAGAGACGTTACCTAGGCTTCTTGACCCACCAAAGACGATCATGACCACCAAAAATGTAAAAAAATTATAATTTTAAAAAACCCGCTTATAAAGTTTGCAAAAGACGAACGCAAGTGTCTTCTAGGGGGCGTTGTAGGCACTTTTTAGAGTGGAATTATCACTGAAATTTAATTAATAAATGTAAATATTGACTTTAGTGAAATCTTATATTTATACTTTTTCTAAAAATGTGCTTAAACAGGGTCTTAACTTTATGGAAACTTCCTCATTAGTGGGTAATATTTTCATGAATTATAATTGTTGATTGAGGCAGTACGTGACTGACTGATCGGGAATAGTTAGAAGAAGTTTCACAATAATTCTTTCTCCTGTATCTACAATAAACAAATTAAATACTATAATTAATGAATAACTAAAATTGAATGAATTAAAATTGTATTTGTAGTTTAGAAAAAAGTTTAAATATTGTTTTTAAAATTATCAAAAAGGGTATATTTTTATTAAAAATATGGTCCTTAAGTTTGAATTTTTACATTTAAACTGTTATTTGCATCAAAGTAGAATAACTCAAATATTTGATCATGTTTTTAACACTAGTAAATTTTTAAAAAAATTTATTTTTACTTCATGTTAATTTTATATTACATGAGTGCTTGTTTTGTTGATTAAAATAGAATGCTTGGTTAGTTTTTTCTTCTAAGTTACATTCAACAGATTTATATAAAGTGATCTAGCTAATATATTACATTAAAAAAGAACAAATCTGAAGGTTTTATTGAGATCTATAAGCAAGTGTGCTTAAATATTACATATTGTGTGTCCCTCTCTTATGTTGCTTACTTCTCCACTCCATTATTCTATTCCGCTTTAGTGTGGTAAGTAACTATTTATACCGTTTTGTTTTAAAATTTATGCGTTATGGATCTCAATATTATACTTTTAATAAAATAAAATAATTTTACTGAACCTAAAAGCACAACAGCAGATTTTTAACAAAGGAGAGGACCGCTAAATATAAAATTAGCCCGAACTATTGCTAAAATTTTACTTCTAATCTAATCAAACATATGCAAATACGATTAAATTTGTAAGATACTTTTAAGTAAGCATGTAAATGAGATAATTTCAATAATACAGTATACTTTTAAAAGTTGCATATTACATATATTTTTAAAATATTTTTGAAAAACTCTTTATGTGGACCAAAAAAATCCTTCTTTTTTTGAATTCACGAATTTTTATTTGATACTAAAGTATTTTTTGGATAAATAAATAACTAAGATAAAGTTATTGTGGTTGTTTTTTTCAAAATCTTCAGATGCATTGTATATTATACATTACTTTTGGAAGGGAGAAAATAAGTAGTAGGGGTAGAATAGAAAAAAAAGGGTGGGGAATGGAATATAAAAGTCTCCGTGCTACTTTTTTAGACATCAGTACATGTTTTGGCTTGCTCTCAGTTAACTTCGGTCAGTGTATGAAAGCATGGAGTTTCATCATAATAACAATCCTGGTTTAGAGGATCATGCTTATGATTCGTCAGACACAGAACAAGTTGCACAATGGGATCAAGGAAGCGTAGCTGATGTACTTGCGAGACGTCATTTACCAGGTGCAGAATTCGCCGAGCCACTCACCAGAGTGATAGTGCTAAAATCTAGACATGCAGTGGATATACCTGCAAGTGCTATACTACAAGGAAAATTTATTCACCCCAGATTTCCTGGCTTAATATTACTTCAAGAACGAATAAAAACTTTTGATACATGGCCTAAACAGATAAAACAACGTCCTGAACAACTAGCTGCTGCAGGGTTCTACTACAGTGGTCAAGGTGATGTGGTCATCTGTCATCATTGTGGAATACATATACATATGTGGGAACCAGACGACGATATCGTACACGAACATTTACATTGGTCCGAGGATATGGAGAATCCGTGTGAATACATACAACGTGTGAAAGATATAACCAGTGAAAGATGTGACTTACAATGTTGTAGCCATGATAAAGTTTTTGAAGATAGCCAAGAACAAGTGATAGACATAGATGAAACTAACCCTCTCATATGTACTATTTGTTTATTTAAAAAACTTGAAATCGTTTATCTACCATGTAGACACGTAGCATCCTGTGTCAAGTGTGCTCTGAACTTGAAAAACTGTCCTATGTGCAGAACTAAAATAGAATCATTTATACATGTCTATCTACCTTAGTTTTTCATATTGTGTTTATATAAATTGATTTAAAATTCTTTCCGTGTATATAAAAAAAAACTATAGTAAATAATAAATAAATATTTTTAAATGTAAAACGTCTAGTTTTATTTATTAATTTTTTAAATACTATTTATTTTGCAACTACATATAATAATATGCTACTTAAAAAGCTAAGACCAACATATTGTAAGTAACTTATATAGCAACTTTAGTCCGTGAATTAAAAACAATTGATTCATGATGTAAATTAAAACCAAGTTTTTGTGCTGCTCTCAAAAAAGCAAATTAAATGTCATTATTTTGTTGACAAAGTTTCTTACTATCACAGACTCTCAAACCATTCTAGAATAACCAATATAGATTCAAAAACTCATTAATTAATGTATTGAATAAAGAACTTAATAGGATAGAAGACTACAAGTGACTTTAACATTAACAGTGAAAACTTTCACTTATCAATGTTTCACAATTATAATGCAAACATTACATTTCACACTTTTATACTTCTTTTATTCTTAACTTTCGCATTCTTTTCTCATCTGTTGTTGCATATAGTTGAATTATCTATATTTATAGTAAAATAAAATGCGTTATATATATATCTATGTATCATATTTTCTTTTAATTAAAATTTAATTATTTTACTTAAGGAGTTAATGTGCGGCTGATAACTCACAAACTGAATGATCGCAAAATATAAATTATAATATGTATACGTAAAAATAAAATGTTATTTAAAATCAGTGATATCAAATCAATTCAGAAATTATGAAATATTAAAGTAATTTGACTTTTCAAGATAAAATAAATAAGACAAAAATACAAAAACAAATACAATGTTGGAAGGAATATAATTATAACATAAAAAACTTTCAAATGACATACAAAATACTTATAATTAAAACTTCGTTTAATTTTGTTTTAAAACAATAAAAACACATTATTATTTAAGTAGAAAGTTTAAAAAAAGTACCAATAATATTAACAATATTTATTTGCAGAAAAGAGCAGCAGAAAAATAAAATAAAAACAAAATCATTGAAAGCAGGGAAATAATATTTTGTGTCATTTATTTCAGATAAACCGAACATTTGAAAACATTTTTTGACCATATTGACAACCATTGAAATATTAAAAATATAAAGAATAATATCCATGTGGTCGTACAAGTATTCCCGCCATGTAAAAATACCCTAATAGGATTTTAAAAAAACTTTCATAATCTAAGCTTGAATGATAGATAGAAAATGTAAAGAATAATAAAACAAATAGTTCAAAAGACATACAAATTATGAGTAAAAAAGTTAATATTTATACAAATTCTTTGTTTAATGTTGTTTCAAGCATTTAAAAAAAATTATAAAATCTGAAATACTTGTACAGAAATATAAAACTATAGAAAAATGGTTTAAAATCTAAGCTTTATTAATGAATAGGAATAATTAATAGTAAATGTGCCGTGTTTTTTACTTACATATCGCGCAAAAGTGTGGGGTCAAAATATTTTGAATTCACGTAAAAAATTAAAAGAATTGTAGTATTTAAAAAGTTAAAAGAATAATTAAATAATATTTTTGTGAATAAACTTGGCAACGCCGCAAAGCTTCATGGCTGTAAACGACCCACAAAATTCATGAACAACCCCCCCCCCCCCCTTTCTCAAAGTGCACCCCGCCGCCGCCGCCCGTCGCCGCAACCCGTCGCCACCGCCCGCCACCGGAACAAAGTTTTTCGCGTCGGTTCTAAGTTTTTAAACGCGGCCGGTATAAAATATTTCCGGTTCCCGCGCCGGATAAAAGTTTTGAGACGCGGCCGGTATAAAATATTTCCGGTTCCCGCGTCGGTTCTAAGTTTTTAAACGCGGCCGGTATAAAATATTTCCGGTTCCCGCGCCGGATAAAAGTTTTGAGACGCGGCCGGTATAAAATATTTCCGGTTCCCGCGCCGGATAAAAGTTTTGAGACGCGGCCGGTATAAAATATTTCCGCGCCGGATAAAAGTTTTGAGACGCGGCCGATATAAAATCTTTCCGCGCCGGATGAAAGTTTTGAGACGCGGCCGGTATAAAGTATCCTCGCGCCGGATCAAAATTTTTGTACCGGTGGCGGGTGGTGGCGACGGGTTGCGACGACGGGCGGCGGCGGCGGGGTGCACTTTGAGAAAGGGGGGGGGGGGGGGGTTTGTTCATGAATTTTGTGGGTCGTTTACAGCCATGAAGCTTTGCGGCGTTGCCAAGTTTATTCACAAAAATATTATTTAATTATTCTTTTAACTTTTTAAATACTACAATTCTTTTAATTTTTTACGTGAATTCAAAATATTTTGACCCCACACTTTTGCGCGATATGTAAGTAAAAAACACGGCACATTTACTATTAATTATTCCTATTCATTAATAAAGCTTAGATTTTAAACCATTTTTCTATAGTTTTATATTTCTGTACAAGTATTTCAGATTTTATAATTTTTTTTAAATGCTTGAAACAACATTAAACAAAGAATTTGTATAAATATTAACTTTTTTACTCATAATTTGTATGTCTTTTGAACTATTTGTTTTATTATTCTTTACATTTTCTATCTATCATTCAAGCTTAGATTATGAAAGTTTTTTTAAAATCCTATTAGGGTATTTTTACATGGCGGGAATACTTGTACGACCACATGGATATTATTCTTTATATTTTTAATATTTCAATGGTTGTCAATATGGTCAAAAAATGTTTTCAAATGTTCGGTTTATCTGAAATAAATGACACAAAATATTATTTCCCTGCTTTCAATGATTTTGTTTTTATTTTATTTTTCTGCTGCTCTTTTCTGCAAATAAATATTGTTAATATTATTGGTACTTTTTTTAAACTTTCTTCTTAAATAATAATGTGTTTTTATTGTTTTAAAACAAAATTAAACGAAGTTTTAATTATAAGTATTTTGTATGTCATTTTAAAGTTTTTTATGTTATAATTATATTCCTTCCAACATTGTATTTGTTTTTGTATTTTTGTCTTATTTATTTTATCTTGAAAAGTCAAATTACTTTAATATTTCATAATTTCTGAATTGATTTGATATCACTGATTTTAAATAACATTTTATTTTTACGTATACATATTATAATTTATATTTTGCGATCATTCAGTTTGTGAGTTATCAGCCGCACATTAACTCCTTAAGTAAAATAATTAAATTTTAATTAAAAGAAAATATGATACATAGATATATATATAACGCATTTTATTTTACTATAAATATAGATAATTCAACTATATGCAACAACAGATGAGAAAAGAATGCGAAAGTTAAGAATAAAAGAAGTATAAAAGTGTGAAATGTAATGTTTGCATTATAATTGTGAAACATTGATAAGTGAAAGTTTTCACTGTTAATGTTAAAGTCACTTGTAGTCTTCTATCCTATTAAGTTCTTTATTCAATACATTAATTAATGAGTTTTTGAATCTATATTGGTTATTCTAGAATGGTTTGAGAGTCTGTGATAGTAAGAAACTTTGTCAACAAAATAATGACATTTAATTTGCTTTTTTGAGAGCAGCACAAAAACTTGGTTTTAATTTACATCATGAATCAATTGTTTTTAATTCACGGACTAAAGTTGCTATATAAGTTACTTACAATATGTTGGTCTTAGCTTTTTAAGTAGCATATTATTATATGTAGTTGCAAAATAAATAGTATTTAAAAAATTAATAAATAAAACTAGACGTTTTACATTTAAAAATATTTATTTATTATTTACTATAGTTTTTTTTTATATACACGGAAAGAATTTTAAATCAATTTATATAAACACAATATGAAAAACTAAGGTAGATAGACATGTATAAATGATTCTATTTTAGTTCTGCACATAGGACAGTTTTTCAAGTTCAGAGCACACTTGACACAGGATGCTACGTGTCTACATGGTAGATAAACGATTTCAAGTTTTTTAAATAAACAAATAGTACATATGAGAGGGTTAGTTTCATCTATGTCTATCACTTGTTCTTGGCTATCTTCAAAAACTTTATCATGGCTACAACATTGTAAGTCACATCTTTCACTGGTTATATCTTTCACACGTTGTATGTATTCACACGGATTCTCCATATCCTCGGACCAATGTAAATGTTCGTGTACGATATCGTCGTCTGGTTCCCACATATGTATATGTATTCCACAATGATGACAGATGACCACATCACCTTGACCACTGTAGTAGAACCCTGCAGCAGCTAGTTGTTCAGGACGTTGTTTTATCTGTTTAGGCCATGTATCAAAAGTTTTTATTCGTTCTTGAAGTAATATTAAGCCAGGAAATCTGGGGTGAATAAATTTTCCTTGTAGTATAGCACTTGCAGGTATATCCACTGCATGTCTAGATTTTAGCACTATCACTCTGGTGAGTGGCTCGGCGAATTCTGCACCTGGTAAATGACGTCTCGCAAGTACATCAGCTACGCTTCCTTGATCCCATTGTGCAACTTGTTCTGTGTCTGACGAATCATAAGCATGATCCTCTAAACCAGGATTGTTATTATGATGAAACTCCATGCTTTCATACACTGACCGAAGTTAACTGAGAGCAAGCCAAAACATGTACTGATGTCTAAAAAAGTAGCACGGAGACTTTTATATTCCATTCCCCACCCTTTTTTTTCTATTCTACCCCTACTACTTATTTTCTCCCTTCCAAAAGTAATGTATAATATACAATGCATCTGAAGATTTTGAAAAAAACAACCACAATAACTTTATCTTAGTTATTTATTTATCCAAAAAATACTTTAGTATCAAATAAAAATTCGTGAATTCAAAAAAAGAAGGATTTTTTTGGTCCACATAAAGAGTTTTTCAAAAATATTTTAAAAATATATGTAATATGCAACTTTTAAAAGTATACTGTATTATTGAAATTATCTCATTTACATGCTTACTTAAAAGTATCTTACAAATTTAATCGTATTTGCATATGTTTGATTAGATTAGAAGTAAAATTTTAGCAATAGTTCGGGCTAATTTTATATTTAGCGGTCCTCTCCTTTGTTAAAAATCTGCTGTTGTGCTTTTAGGTTCAGTAAAATTATTTTATTTTATTAAAAGTATAATATTGAGATCCATAACGCATAAATTTTAAAACAAAACGGTATAAATAGTTACTTACCACACTAAAGCGGAATAGAATAATGGAGTGGAGAAGTAAGCAACATAAGAGAGGGACACACAATATGTAATATTTAAGCACACTTGCTTATAGATCTCAATAAAACCTTCAGATTTGTTCTTTTTTAATGTAATATATTAGCTAGATCACTTTATATAAATCTGTTGAATGTAACTTAGAAGAAAAAACTAACCAAGCATTCTATTTTAATCAACAAAACAAGCACTCATGTAATATAAAATTAACATGAAGTAAAAATAAATTTTTTTAAAAATTTACTAGTGTTAAAAACATGATCAAATATTTGAGTTATTCTACTTTGATGCAAATAACAGTTTAAATGTAAAAATTCAAACTTAAGGACCATATTTTTAATAAAAATATACCCTTTTTGATAATTTTAAAAACAATATTTAAACTTTTTTCTAAACTACAAATACAATTTTAATTCATTCAATTTTAGTTATTCATTAATTATAGTATTTAATTTGTTTATTGTAGATACAGGAGAAAGAATTATTGTGAAACTTCTTCTAACTATTCCCGATCAGTCAGTCACGTACTGCCTCAATCAACAATTATAATTCATGAAAATATTACCCACTAATGAGGAAGTTTCCATAAAGTTAAGACCCTGTTTAAGCACATTTTTAGAAAAAGTATAAATATAAGATTTCACTAAAGTCAATATTTACATTTATTAATTAAATTTCAGTGATAATTCCACTCTAAAAAGTGCCTACAACGCCCCCTAGAAGACACTTGCGTTCGTCTTTTGCAAACTTTATAAGCGGGTTTTTTAAAATTATAATTTTTTTACATTTTTGGTGGTCATGATCGTCTTTGGTGGGTCAAGAAGCCTAGGTAACGTCTCTGAATGCGTCAAAATTGGAGCACTTTAATTCTCAGGGGTGCAACCCTTAAATCTGCCAAGGCTTTAGTTTTAACATTTTTGGTGTTCACTGTCATCTTTAGCAAGTCAAGTTACCCCGGTAACGTTGTTGAATGCGTTAAAATTGAAAGACTTAAAGTTGCAGGGCTGGGACCCTAAATGCTGTCTTGGGGTCATTTTTTCATATTTGGTAGTCACCATCATATTTAGCAAGTCTTATTACTCCATAATGTCGTTAAATATGTTCAAATCGGAAAACTTGAATTTTCAGGGGTTGGACCCTCAAATAAAACTTGGGGTTCATTTCCACATATTTTGTAGTCACCATCATCTTTAGCATGTCAAGTTACTCCAGTTAAGTCGTTGAAAGTGTTTTAATCGGAGAGCAATAATTTGCAGGGTTGGGACCCTTAATTCAGTCTGGGGGCAATTTTAGCATGTTTGGTGGTCACCATCATATTGAGCATGTCAAGTTACTCTTGTCAAGTTGTTAAATGTGTTAAAATTCTTTCTATACGTTAAGGGGATGCAGTGCCTTTTCTAACAGCAAGCAAGCAGGCAAAAATTTAGTATGAGCCAAGTCGTCTTAGAGCATACATGTACTTGAGGTTGCTCTGCAACCCCGATGCATTTTTTTCTATGCGTGGGATGTGCAAGGAGTTGCTGGCATCTTCGGCACAGCTCGGTAAACTCAATCTGCACGCACCTTGTGCAACTGAGGAGGAGGGGGTGAAAAATTTGAAACCATTACTTGACTTCTAACTATCGTAGAATCTTGAATGAAACGGTAATAAAAGGTATTTTTTTCTAAAACTATTTAATAAATGATAAAATTAAATCCATGATTAATATTTAAGAAAATTAATATTTCGATTGAATTTTTATTACTTTTGCGGTTTCATGCTGTGCATACAATAAAATGCCCTTCCGGTTGCCTCGCTCCCTCATTAGATCAAATTATCTCAAATTTCAAACTTGAATTCTTTGAGTTGGAAGCTACGAAATATATTGCATTGTGGTCGTGATGCACTCCGTGTATTCATAATGCATGTAAATTGTAAATAAATTCAAATTGTACATAACTATATTTTAATATTTATTACATATTTTTAAATAAATATAATTTTTAATAGTTGTGATAGTAAAAGTTGTTATATACGTATATGTACTATAATTTATGTATAAATTTTGAAGTGTGGTTTTTAAAAATGCATCATTTCTTGCAGTAATTACAAGAAGATACATATAAATACCTCAAATATAGGCAACAAAATTAAATCACTAAATAAAATAAAAACTTCTTTTTCATTTTTACTATACATGAGCGGTTATTGGTGTGAGGTTCTTGCAACCTTTTCTAAAATCCAAAGAGCAATGAGGGGGAAAAGGCGGCATCGCCTCTTTAATGCTTTGGCTATCTTCGTCATTTCTAAATTTTTGAAGAAGTGCAGTAAAATTGCACTTTTTGTCAAAAAACAGTCATATCAGTGACATCTGTTGATCCCCTAGCAATTAAAATTAACATTACGCAACAAAGAAAAGTAATTAAACACATAATTAGGTGAACTGTTAAAAAATAGAGTTAAAACTTTGATTTATTATTGTTCAGTTTTGTAAGTTCTATTGAACTGTGCATTTTGGTGTACATGAAGTTGGTATAGCCACCGTAAATAAAAAACACAAAACTGTGCTAATGTTATTCTTATGGGAGATACCTTATTTTGATTTTCGACACATCTAATGACTAAATGGTAGGGGCTAGAAATTTAATTTTTTTACAACTGAAGCATTATCTATCCATCTATAACCTGGTATGTCCATTTCTACAGGGAAACGTTTCTGTATGTAAAAAAATGTTCTTTCAACATGAGTAGAAACGGCACTGCAACCCCTTAGCATGAGCTTTCTGGGTTAGAGAGAATGTGCCAACACATTTTGCACATTTTGGTGCACATTGTGCTTACACATTCTCTTCCGAATCGGTCACAATCGTAATTGGTACGTCAAATTACCCGGTAACTTCGTTGAATATGTTCAAATTGGAAAACTTTAGTTTGCAGGGTTGCGACCCTTAAATCAGTCTTGGGGCCAATTTTTACTTGTTTACTAATCACCATCATCCTTGGTAGGTCAAGTTACCCCGATAACGTCATTGAATGCGTTCAAATCGGAAAACTTCAATTTGCAGGGGTGGGACCCTTAAATCAGTCTTAAGGTCAATTTTGACTTGTTTGGTGGTCACAATCGTCCTTGGTAGGTCAAGTTATCCCGGTAACGTCGTTGAGTATGTTCAAATTGGAAAACTTTAGTTTGCAGGGGTGCGACCCTTAAATCAGTCTGGGGGCAAATTTTAGCATGTTTGGTGGTCAGCATCATCTTTAGCAAGTTGAGTTACCATAGTAAAGTCGTTAAATGTGTTTAAATCATAACACTTTAATTTGCAGGGGTGGGACCCTTAAATAAGTATTGGAGGCAATTTTGACATGTTTGGTAGTCACCATCGTCTTTGGTAGGTCAATGTTCTCCGGTAATGTCGTTGAATGCATTTAAATCGAAAAACTTTAATTTGCAGGGGTGGGACCCTTAAATAAGTCTGGGGGTCAATTTTGGCATGTTTGGTAGTCACCATCATCTTAAGCAAGTCGAGTTACCATAGTAAAGTCGTTGAAAGTGTTTTAATCGGAGAACATTATTTTGCAGGGTTGGGACCCTTAAATCAGTCTGGGGGCCAATGTTGGGATGTTTTGTGGTCACCATCATCTTCTACAAGTTTAATTACTCCGGTAACGTTGTTGAAAGTGTTAAAATCAGAGAACTTTAACTTGCAGGGGTGGGACCCTTAATTCAGTCTGGGGGCCAATTTTAGCATGTTTGGTGGTCATCATCATCTTGAGCATGTCAAGTTACTCTTGTAAAGTTGTTAAATGTGTTAAAGTCGGAAAACTTTATTTTGCAGGGGTGCGACCCTTAAATCCAACTGGTGGAAATTTTTGACATGTTTGGTAGTCATCATAGTCTTTGGTAGGTCAAGATACCCCGGTTACGTCGTTGAATGCATTCAAATCGGAAAACTTTTATTTGCCGGGGTGGGACCCTTAAATCAGTCTGGGGTTCATTTTTGGCATGTTTGGTAGTCACCATCATCTATAGCATGTCAAAATACCCTGATAAAGTATTTTGAAGTGTTTCATTCAGAGATCATTTACTTGCAAGGGTGGCACCCCTAAATTAGTCAGGGGGATAGTTTTGACATTTTAAATAGTCATCATCGTCTTTAATGGGCCAAATTACCCTTGTAATATCGTTGAATGCACTCAAATTGCATAACTTTTACTTGCAGGGGTAGCACCCTTAAATTAGTCAGAGGGTCAATTTTAACATCTTTCGTGGTCTTTTTCATCTCCAGCAGGCCAGGTTACCCTGGTAACGTCGTTTATTGCATACAAATCGCAGAACTTTAATTTTCAAGGGTTGCACCCTTTAATTGATCAGGGGGTCAATTTTAGCGATTTTGGTACTCTTTTTCATCTTCAGCAGGTCAAGTTACCCTGGTAACGTCGTTGATTTCATACAAATCGCAGAACTTTAATTTGCAAGGGTGGCACCCTTAAATTAGTCAGAGGATTAATTTTAACATCTTTCGTGGTCTTTTTCATCTCCAGCAGGTCAGGCTACCCTGGTAACATCGTTTATTGCATACAAATCGCAGAACTTTAATTTTCAAGGGTGGCACCCTTTAATTGATGAGGGGGTCAATTTTAGCAATTTTGGTTCTCTGTTTCATCTCCAGCAGGTCAAGTTACCCTGGTAACGTCGTTAAGTGCATACAAATCGCAGCACTTTAACTTGCAAGGGTGGCACCCTTAAATCTATCGGGGGAACAATTTTAATACTTATTGGTGGTTTAACCCTACTTTTTCACTAGTCTCAAAGTCCTACTGATGTCATTGGCTCTCTGACTTCGTCTCTTCATCCTCTCCTCCTTTAAAATTTACATACGCTTCTCCCTTTACCCCCCCCCTTTTCCCCTTCCATAATCCACTCGCGCACATCATCTTAGCTCCTCCCATCGCACATCCCCCACTCTTGGTATACGTTAACATAGGATTTCTGGGTTTGAGAGAATGTGTCAGCACATTTTTGCACATTTTGCACATTTTTGGTGCACATTGTGCTTCACATGCTCCGAGAGGCGGTCGCCAGACCCAGAACTCTCAATTTTATACTACTCTCATATAATAATAATATACATATGCTCAATAATAAATAAACTTCTAATCAAACTATAAAAACTCTTTTTTTTGTGTGTAACATTTCTTTACAGGACTTTTCATAATTGGCAATACTTGCTTTGGTTTTATTTATTATTATTATTTTATAATTTATTTACATACTGTATAATATACTAAAAGTTTATATGATAGAAAAGGTAACATTACCCCTGCATTATTTTACTGCATTGATGAAATTTGATGGAATAAAAATAAAGTTATATTCAAAACTTATTATATAAATCCACCACAAAAGCATATAAAATTATTTTGATATGAACTATAAAAACAACATAGTCGTGTAATTTTTGATAACCTTATAATTGTTTTAGCTGGGATATCTGAATTTATAGCATTAAATATCATATAACTATACAAATTTTTTGATTGGAGCCATACATGTTTTATCTGAATGTGTATGCAGTATTTTATATAAAAGATAAAAAAAAACTTTATGTAGAAGAAAATTATCGCGTTAGAAAGAATTTGTATTTAATTAATAAGATTTTGTTTATTTTTAGGGTATGTATATGAATAACAAAATCAATCAATCAATCAATCAATCAATCAATCAATCAATCAATCAATCAATCAATCAATCAATCAATAAAATCCATATTATAAAAACGTTAAATAAATCAGAAGCACTACCTGTAATGTATGCAACTATTTGAGCATTCTTATAATGCAGGTTGCGTTCTATCATCTTTCAAGGGGCTTATACTTTTTCTTTTTTTTTTAATTATTAAATCATCAAAAACATTTTTATAAAATTTTATTAAATATTTTCACAATACATCATAATATATATGATATATTTCTGTTCTATACCAAGAAAAAACTCATTATGATTCATTAATTTATCTTGTTTTATTTACTAATATATTTTCACCGCAAAGAAAGAAAGTTATTTATATAAAATAAATTACATACATCATCATAGCTATCAATGATTGACTTTGATTGTTCTGATTACAGTATATATACATTAAAACACATGATTAAATGATAATAACAATATTTTGATTATTACAAACGCATAATATTATGTTTCGTAAAAGCAGGATATTACGATTTTACCTTTTGTACAGTACTTACATAATTCTTATTATTTCTATTATTATTGTACTGCGACGACTGCGTAAGCTGAGTGAATATAACAGGCAAGTTCTACTCGTTTTTCAAGTTCTTTTCGTAACTCTGTTTTTTTCCTCACTTGAGCACGCGAGCTCAGGTGAAATGAGTAATGAGAATGAGTATAATATATATATTATGTACATTGTACAGTACGTCATACGGATGGTGATATTTATATTTTGACAAAAAAAGAAGAAGTTAAAAAGGTACCTATGTCATCGTGGCATAATGCCACGATGACATAGGTACCTTTTTAACTTGGTCAAGTGGCATACCTTTATCATAAATAAAATATAAATGCGTTTCATTATAAAATTGATTTTAATTTAATATTATATACGACATACGACGATATAAAGGGACAAGCGAGATGAAAATTTTAATAACAAAAAGTATATATATACAGTATATATATATATATATATATATATATATATATATATATATATATAATATATTAAAAAGAGATTGTGATCATTAGACTTAAGCATATATATATATATATATATATATATATATATATTCAGAGCAAATATAATTTTTAAACTGAATATTAATTAAAAAAAAAAGTCACATAATTTGTTGATTAATGATATAAGTAGTAAAATTATAATTATAGATAATATGTATGTTACAGTAATAAATTAAATATCCTGCAGACAAGGTTTTCAATGTAAATTATTTAAATATGGCTTTTCGGCCACATTAAAAAAATAAGTATATATAATAAATATAATATTATGTCGTTATAACTTTTTATTTCAAGATTGCAGCCTTCAAAGCTTGATCTAAGTCTTTAGTAAGATCTTCTGGGTCTTCGATACCGACAGAGAGACGAATCAAATTGTCAGTAATTCCAATCTTGATACGTTCTTCGAGTGGAGTTTTGAAATGAGTCAGAGCGGGCCTGAAATCATAACACAGAATCACAGAATGCAATCGGGTTGAGGTGGCCTAAGAATATAATATGAATGAAATATTAATTAAGAAAACTAATGTGTGTGTATATATATATATATATATATATATATATATATATATATATATGTTAGCGATATTTATGGCCAGCCTGTCTATCATGTAGTTATTTGAATGGGTTAGCGCCAAGGCAAGTGCCGAGGCGTGAGCGCCGGAGTTGGTCGAGTGCGCTTGACGCACGAGACGGTCCGATGCGAGAGAGTCGATCGGAGACAGCGAACGAAGAAACATCATAATGTAGCCTACGGGTATTTAAATGTATTATTAGTGTGTAATTAGTGTGTAAGTCCAATACATATCTTAAACCTAGATCATCGAGTCTTATCTTATTTATACTTAACCACAACCACCTATTTATATCTCACATATCAGAGTGGGAACCATATTATATTTGTTATCAATTCAGAAGGGGATATCTACCTTTGCGCCATATTGCCTGGATTACTTGCGTGAATTTTGAAAATTTTTATTTCACGTAATTTGTCAAGCCTTCTGTGATTTTCGTCCAGAACTACAATTATAAGTGGTTACTCTGGTTAAGTACTCTAATTTACACACATTTTCAATTTGTTTTGTGTGCCATAAGTGTTTTTTTTACATTAAATATATACATGTATGTATAATATCTAATCACATGTATAACTTTTGAACTCATTATTATATTATCCTGACATCCTACTATATTTGCATATTGCCATTATTTTTTCATTTTGTGGCACTCATATATATTATATAAACTTTGACGTGTGTGAAATCTAAACTTTGCTTTGATCCTACCGGTATGTATGGGAAATTGCCACCCACACATCCTAGAAATCTGTCATCATCCACCTAGTGTGCAAATATTATTAACCTTTCTCATCAAATTTATAAAGTGAGTGATTTTTGACATTGATTGACATAATAATTTTCTAATTTTTGTGAAATTTTTTTCTAAAAACTGCCCGTGAACCTGACTCATGCGGTCGGCACGGCCAAACCACACGCTCAATAACTTTGTCCAAATCTTTAATCATCCGCCTTTGTGCATCAATATTATAAACATTTCTCAACATAACTTTAAAGTGGATGAGTTTTGACACCTTTTGACATTTAAATTTTTAATTTTGTGTCAAATTTTTTCATTAATTTTGGCACCTGAACCCTGACCCACTTGGTCATGAATTTTGCCATCTGTACTTAGTTTTCATGTATTAATTGGTGCCATATTCTAACATTTTCTGTGTTTTCTTATAATAATATTTAATCTCAGTGATATTTCTGATTATTCATTTAAATTTTTGACTAAAATGTGAAATTTTATCATTTTTGCAAATTTTCCTGTGATTGCATCATCTTTTGGGAAAATTGGCAACAGGGGCATATTCAGGACTGGATTCGACATAACATAATTTAGGCAACACTGTTTTGTCAAAGCCCTGCCTGACCTTCAAGCCTTCAAAGTCAGTCGGTTCGCAGCCACTTGCTGGCGAACGACCCACCATTCCCGTCTTAAAAAAGTCCTATCTATGACGTCATCAATCAACGAGACTCTACGAGATTTTTTCTCGCCCCTCATTCCACTCCCCTCTTGTGTGACGACACAACCAAAAAGAGTCCAACCTTCGTTCAAGGTCATTTACCCCCTGTGTTTACACCACTGTTTGTCGCCCCACGTGCGTACATCATATTATTTTAATGCACTCTCTCGTGCATTTTGACCTTTTTCCTGGTTTTTCCCTTTACTTAATATTATATTTGTGCGTCATTTATATCAAATATACTTTTCAATTGTGTTTTGATAAATTTCATTATAATTTGCGCAGCCTTTCTGTTTATTGCACGAGACGGTCGGCGCAGAAAACTTATTTTTGCCGAGACTCGTAAAAACCGCTTTGCGCATGCGCAACTAAATACAAACGCGGTAATACTGAATTTTGAAGGATATTTTTGGTGGATTGAAGTATTTGGTCATTTTTATTATTATTATATTAATTAGTTTGTTTGTTTGTTTATTGTTTTACTTTTTTCAATTTACATTGAAAACTTTTCTTTATTTTGTTACTATCTTCAATAGCATCAGCAGAGCATACAGCACACAAAATAAAATTATTTACACTTTTGACATTTTTTCATTTACTTAAAATTATTGCATGGAGTTTTATATTATTATTACTATACTTTTTTTTTCTTTTTACAATTTTTAAATTTCACTAAAAAATTCCTCAGATTTTTCGGCTTAAATTTTTAATAAAGTCTGTACACCGAAATTAAAGGGGGAAAAAAAAACTAATTTTATAGCAATTTTATGTAAAAAAGATTAAACTAATAATATCTTTAAATATACACATTTTTATTCCAATCAAAATTATAAGTTTATAACTCTTCAAACATAACTGATTTATACGACGTGGATATTAGACTCATCTTGCCACAAATTTTTTGGTTTCAAATTCTAAAAAAAAAAAAAAAAAAAAAAAAAAAAAAAAAAAAAAAAAAAAAAAAAATACGCTTTGTTAGATTTTTTTTTTTTTTTTTTTAATTACTCAAAATAATTTTTATGTTTTACGTATTCTTTTCAATCAAAGTACATGTATAATATAAATACATATTTAGATGAGAAATAAAATTGAAAATCAAATTTATGTATTTATGTAGATAAATCAGTAACCCCGAGAGTTTGCGTAGTGAAATTTCATTAATTTATACTTAAAATCGTGCAGTCCTATATATACAGTATATCTTGCTTAAATAATTTTACGTATAAGATATGGTAAGATCAAATATTTAATCCTCGCAAGAATGACATTTTGTGCAAACAAAAAATACTAATCCTGCGTTCGAATGAGGATGGCTAATATATTTTTGCGGTTAATTTTATGCATTATTTAAAACAGAATGTATTGTACTAATTATCATGATTCGATACATTTATGTGAATTTCTAATTATTGGCATTAAGTATTTTTCATTAATTTATGAAAGACGCTAAAGATTGAGGCTGGAACTTTTCATCTGTCCGAATGCATATAGCTGCTGGAGCATATGACGTCATTTTGAAACTTTCAAAAGTTAATTCAAAATATACTTATATAATGAACTCAAACATTAGATTGATTCAAGACAATAATATATTTTTATACATATATGCGTATATTATTTTACACGAAATAAACCTTGACGAAAAGAAGGAAACGTCTTACGTGAGTTAAAAAAAGTTGCACAACAAAAATTAATTAAGATATTTTGATGCAAGATGCATATTTTATATTTTGCTTGATATGAATCCTTGGGCAAAATTTTTTGTTCTTGTACACAAGATTATATTTTGTATACAAAAGACACATTTTCCTCGCGCAATAAAAATTATAGTCATAAAAAGATGTTTTTATCTTGTACTTAAATAAATTAAAGCATTCTTCAGTAATCTTGCAAGATCTTAATTGTACAAGATTTTGAATAGGAACGTGAATTTTTTTAACCCCCACTTTTTATGACATTTTTGAAAAGAGCGTTAAAAAATTTTGAGGTGGTATTTTTTCTTAGAACGATTGGAGTATGGGAAGTATTTTTAATTAATTTTTGAAAAGTTACCTAAAAAGCCTGTGACGTCATCAATCGGGCATTTATTTCGGAAGGTATGGACCGTACGTAGAAGGTTCAGTAGCCAGTTTTTTGAAATCATGAGGACGTGTGCTGATGTCATTAAACTGGTTACTGAACCTGGAACAATTAGTATTTGCCGAGAAAAAAGTGGACTGACGACGTCAAAGGCTTTCTGGGCCGATTTTCAAAAAATAAATAAAAATACTTTGCATGCTCCAATCCTCCTAAGAAAATATAGCGCCTCAAAATGTTTTAAAGCTCTTTCCAAAAATATCATACACTCAACAAAAAAAATGTCGATTCACCTTCCTCATTCGAATAAATTTCATTTTAATACCATAATTTTTAATTTTGATAAGTTCAGAATTTATTTGTGATAAAAAACAATAAAATTTTAACATTTAAATTTAAATATATTTTGCTTCAAAACTTCTCCGTTTTAATATTGATACCTCTTTTAATAATAATGTTGATATCGATATGTACATATTCTATATGTGTACACATAAAATTCTTACAGAAGATTTAAATTAAAATATAAAAAGCAAAAAGTGTCATATTTTATTATACTGACTATGGGGTAACTGATTTATCTATATATTAATCTTTTTTTTTTTACTCTCATATTTTAAATATATATTTATATACATACTTTGATCCAAAAAAATATGTAAAACATAAAAATAATTTTGGGTAAATTTAAAAAAAATTCTAAATGCTCGTACTGTACGCACTACATTTTTTTTTTTTTTTTTTTTTTTTTTAGAATTTGAAACCAAATTACGTATAAAAATTTGTGGCAATATGAGTCTAATATCCAAGTCGTATAAATCAGTTATGTTTGAAGAGTTATAAACTTATAATAATTGATTGGAATAAAAATGTGTATATTTAAAGATATTATTAGTTTAATCTTTTTTACATACCCAGTAAACCACACTTTACACGGAAAGTACTTTTCCAGTACATTTCTTGATTTCCTGCAAGTACTTTTCTGGCTCTTGCTACAAGTACTTGACCCATGTAAGAGTGTCACTCTGGGTCATGTACTTGGCAAGTACTTTCTGCTTTGCAAGCACTTTTCCTTCACTTATGATTTTTTATTATATATAAAAAGTTTATTCCCCTCAATTGCCAACCTAGCCGGCACTCGGGATCGAACCTCTGACCATCCGATCATGAGACCTAGACTCTACCACTGAGCCATAGTCGCATGATATAGAAGATAGAGATAAAACATATATTTATCTTTCTCTTTATGTTTTACTCGCTTCTGATTGGTTGGCACTGCATGTACTTGTGAAGTGCATGCAAGTAAAAATAAAAAAACACTTTGCAAGCACTTTCTTAAAAGCTCTGTTCATGTACATGTCAAATACATTTCAGTTACATTTTTGTAAACTATACATGAAAAGCACATGCAGAAATCTGAGGGCATGTACTTTTCACGTAGTTTTATAATAAAAAGTACTTGCCATGTATATTTCCGTATAATATGGTTTACTGGGTAAAATTGCTATAAAATTAGTTTTTTTCCCCCTTTAATTTCGGTGTACAGACTTTATTAAAAATTTAAGCCGAAAAATCTGAGGAATTTTTTAGTGAAATTTAAAAATTGTAAAAAGAAAAAAAAAGTATAGTAATAATAATATAAAACTCCATGCAATAAGTAAATGAAAAAATGTCAAAGTGTAAATAATTTTATTTTGTGTGCTGTATGCTCTGCTGATGCTATTGAAGATAGTAACAAAATAAAGAAAAGTTTTCAATGTAAATTGAAAAAAGTAAAACAATAAACAAACAAACAAACTAATTAATATAATAATAATAAAAATGACCAAATACTCTTCAATCCACCAAAAATATCCTTCAAAATTCAGTATTACCGCGTTTGTATTTAGTTGCGCATGCGCAAAGCGGTTTTTACGAGTCTCGGCAAAAATAAGTTTTCTGCGCCGACCGTCTCGTGTTTATTGCTGCTTATAAAATATACTGTATTCATGTATTTTGTCGTCATTTTTGTACGAAGTTATCATTTCTATCGTAGCTTTGTGCACATTCAGTTAAATTGAGTGTTACTACTTAATTTCCTTGTAACTTTTCACTATATTTTATTTTTATAAACACAATTTATTCAATTAAAATCAGTATTGTTGAACTATTTTTCAGTGTTTGAATGTATTGTATATTACTTTTCTTCAAATACATACATTTATGTGTTATTATATTCATTTAATTTATCTATTTTTATTGCATATATCATATCTTATGTTTACAATTACTAAATTTTGTCCATTAACTTGCGTGTGTTTGTTAGAAGCTGATCATTTCTATAACAAACCTTTGTTTAAGTTATTCAACATTGCATAATTTTTAATGTGTTTGTTACATAAATATTGACATTACATCCTATTTATTACTTAAATTATTCAATAAATCGACTTGTGTATTAAAACTATTTCTCATTGTTTTTACGTACAGTGAACATTATTATTTATAAAATGTGTTGATATTCATTGAATTCACTATTAATATTGCGTATATAACACCTTGTGTATAATTATTATTGAATTTGTGTACAGAACATTTTGTGTTTTGAATTAAAAATATAAATTTCATTCAATTTCTCATCAAATTTATTATCAAATTAAATCAATTTTTTTTCTTTTGCAATATTTTATAAAATTTATATTTTCAATTATTGTATATTATTTCAAAGTTTTATACTAGTGTCTTCCCATGCCTAGTAAAAATTTTGTTCGTGCTTCTAGTACTTTAGTTTAATATAATAATTAATATCTCTTCCATGGTTTTTTGTAAAAGAGAATTATATTATTGATATCTACACTGCACTTAATGCCCTTTTAAAATGTAGATATCGAGCTAGTTTGCTACCCTAGCTCTATTATTAAAACTCCTTTGAGTTATTATTAATATTACGCTGGACGTTTTTCCTGGCCTCTGATATTCAATTATTTCGTGTACACGCATTTTTTTTGTGCCTTTGCACTTATTCGTTGATGATTTCTGATCAAAATCATTAACATACCTGTATATTTGTTTAATTTTATTTGTATAATTAAATCCTTGTGTGATTCTATTATTATAATTGTAAAAAATAATATTGTAAATTTAATTTTCTGTGTGCTATTTAAGTATATTATCACTGGTGACTTCATATTTCATTATTTTAATTTTTTTTTTTTTTTTTTTTTTTTTTTAATGTGAAATTCAATTTGTATTTTTACTGAGCTTATCATTGATTATAATTAAGTTCTTTTTGTCTAAAATTCAAATTTATTTGATTCATACTTTTAATTCAAGGCTAATTTTTCATTTTTCAATCATTTGAATCTCTACGATAATTATAAGTTTACGTAACATTCAAATTTCAATAATTTTCACAATTTCATTCAATTTTGACTAATTGAAAATTATTTCTAGTATAAGTGAAGTAAAATAGTAATTCTTAAATATAACTTAAGCGTTTCATTAAACAATATAGTAATTTGCATTTTTTGTGTGAAAATATCATCTTACTTTTGTGGTTCCAATTCATTTTTAAGCTTTACGTCAACTTTACGTAACATCTTAACTTCAAATTTTTTTTTCATTTTTTTTCATCAGTTTTGACTACTTTAAATTCAACTCTAGTTTATTTTAAGCTAAATCAATCAATAATATTTAATTCTAACTTAATTTCAATCGTAAGATATTTTTGCTCGTCAGAGAGTTGATATCTCCTTAAATTTTGTTAGTTTATTTTTTTGAGCTTACGTTAAGTTTCCTTTATATTATTATTTCAAAATTTTATACTAAAGTTTGCTTTATGCCATATATTCAATTTTGTTTGTGCTATAGAGGTTGCCAATGCCTATAGTACTTAATTAATTATAATCTCTTCCCGGGTTCATTGAAAAAGAGATCTATAATTGACGTTTACATCGCACTTCATGCCCTTTTAAAGTGTAGACATCGAGCTAGATTTGCCTCCCCTAGCCGTTTTACTAATACTCCCCTTATTTTGTGTTATTATTGCACTCATTTGGTGATAATTTCTAATCTAAGTTGTCAACATCTGTATAGTTTATTAAATTATTTGTATAATCAAATTCTATCGTAATTATCATATATTTTGTGCATATATAATCATTAAATTAATTATCGTAAATTGTAATATCTATGCTCATATGTGTTAATTTTTAACATTATTTATCATTATTTCAATTTTTTTTTAATCATAAAATTCAATTCTCATTATAATTGCGTATATTATTTTATAATCAACTGTTTTGGTTTCAATTTAACTCATTTCATTTTTAAAAGTCATAAATACTCATTTTTTGCGTTATTTTTGATGAATTTAAACTTAACGTAAAGTAACGTAAACCCCAAACTTCAATATTTGTCATATTTTTATTCAATTTTGATTATTTTAAGTTTAATTCTAGTGTAATTTAAGTAAAATAACAATTCCAAAATATTATTACTATTTTCAATTAATTATTATTATTTTCCATTCATTTGTGGGAAAATTTATCATACTTTTGTCGTTCCATTTCATTTTAGAGTTTACGTCTAAATTTTATACTATCGTAATTTAAATTTAAAGCATTTTTTAGTAATTATTCAACTTTATTATTAATTAATCTTTAAGATATTCATCTATTTTGTACTTAAATCGCTTCAATTTTTCGTCGCGCCATTTATTTCAAGGTAACATCCCTAGCAAAAATTATCATTTGAATTTTCAAAAAAATTATCAATTGATCTACACTCTGAATATCAATTGAAAATTGGGACTAATCTCCATTCATTTTAATGGTCGATCCACTAAAATGAGTGGTGATGTCATCTCATTTTTACGGTCGATCCACTAAAATGAGTGGTGTTGTCATCTCATTTTTACGGTCGATCTACTAAAATGAGTGGTCATCACATCTCATTTTAATGGTTCAGATCATTCAAACGAAATGACAATGGTCCTTACATTCAATTGATATCCACGGTGTAGATCAATGATTTTTTTATGCCTCGCCATATGATTTGTTCGCCGCCGCTCCATATTATTAGCATTCAATTTTTAGTATCTTTCTGATCTGCAACATATTAAATAATTTAAGTACATTATATTTTTATAAAATAAAAGAACATATTTGATTTAATTATAAAATGAATTTTTTTCGGTTTAGTGATCGGGGGGAACGCAGAAAAAGCTAAGGGTCCACTTTAATTTAATACATACACACTTTTTTTTTTTTTTTTTTTTTGACTTCAGAAAAAACTACATAACTGATTATAGAGAAATTAAATGAGAAATACTAGACATAGTTTTACGTGAGTAAAACCAATGAATTGTTTCTCATTTTTTTCTAAAACCGACAACCTCCATTCACCATTCATTGAAATTTATTAAATTTCTAAACAATTTACATGCTAAAAAGATACAATCTTTTGTACAAATTTAAATATGACATTTATTTTTAAAAAATGTCAGATATATTTGCTAAAAATAAAAAATAACATACATGGGAAAAAAATGAAATTGTTATGTACCAAAACATTTTTTTTTTTTTCGACATTAAATTGACTATTAAAATATAACCAGTACATTTTGTGACAATTTTGCGTAATAAATATTATTTTGCATTAAACTCAACTTAATATTATTCAAGAAACCTAGCTGTTTGGAGTAGTAAAAGCTCACACTCGATCAAACATCATGTTGCATAAAATTTATATTGGATCATAATCTCAAAAAGGCCGACGGTGAATGCACGCCTCATATTTCAAACCCAGAAAAAAGGTACTATTTATTAGCCTAACACAATTTTACTATTTCAGAATAATACATAAGTATTTACTTACACTTTTATAATATTCTTATTCTTCTAAGTTGAAATAATACCAATAATATTTACTAATATTACAGAGAACGACGTAAAACGTTGAACGCGCCATGCTTCCCTTCTCGTAAATGGCCGTTGTTGGCGTCAATATGTCAATGCCTTGTGATTGGCCAATTCATATCACGTGACTTTATGACGTGTTACATCAATATCAATTGAAATTTTGTCATTAGATTTTTAATGACCATGAAAAATTCAATGATAATTTAATCATTTAAAATTTTAGCCGGATTTAAAAAAAAAATACTAAAAAGACAAAAAGTAACATTTTTCCTCTCTAATTATATAAAAGCGCTTTATTTTGGCCCATTTAATTTTTTTATTTACCTCTCTCTCTCCTTCTCTCTTTCATTCCTTTAGCAATTTTTACATTATTTACTGAGCTTTTATAAAATTCAAAATAAATATAAACTATAATTTCTTAAATTTGTTTTGTATTTGCTAAAAAAGAACAGTTATTAAAAAAAATTGTAAAGAAAAAAAATTAAAACAAAATGTCCTGATTTTTTTTGGAATATAATTTGATAAAACAATATTTTCTTATCATGTTTTTTTTTTTGTTTTTTTTACAAAAAAAATGTTTATTTTCAGTTTGGTTGAAAAAAATAATCAATTCCCAATGATCAGTGATCGTTAAAATTTCAATGATTAGGAGACATTTTAATTCGATGACAAATTCTAGTCAATTGATTTTATTACATTTTAAGATAAAATGATATTTAAAAAAAATCAATTGATATTAATCATTCATAAAATTTCAATGATAAAGACCACTAAAAATTCGATGACAATTTAGCCAATTGATTTTTTCACATTAAAGATAAAATGATATTGAAAAATATCAATTGATATTATCATTCAATAAAATTTCAATGATAAAGACCACTAAAAATTCAATGACTATTTAGCCAATTGATTTTTTCACATTAAAGATGAAATGATATTGAAAAATATCAATTGATATTAATCATTCAATAAAATTTCAATGATAAAAGGCCACTAAAATTCGATGACAATTTAGCCAATTGATTTTTTCACATTAAAAATAAATTGATATTGAAAATTATCAATTGATATTGACTAGTATCATTTAAAAATAAATGAAAGTCAATTCAAATTTATTGTGAGTCCATAAAAATTTCATGATAATTTTTGCTAGGGATATTGAAAATTTTGCCCTCGTAAAGAAAAAATACCTTTGTTTTGTTATTAAATTAACGTAAAATTACCTCATATATGCTAACTATTTAATTCAAATCATCTAAAATCTTGGTTTTATATTATATCGTTACATTTAATTTTGATTTAGAATCAATTTTCTTTTCTATAATAATTCAAATCGTATAAAATTACGGTGTTTCATATTTAGATTATATTAAAATTTTGAATCAATTTTTTTAATCAAAACATAAGGACCATTATATTTAAAATAATGTTCATTCATGCCTTATGTAGTTAATATTTAAATTTACTTAATTACTTTAATTTTAATAATTTAACATAAATAATTGTAACTTAAATCATCATTTAAAACATAAGTACCAATATTCTAATATTGTTCATTCGTGCCTTATGTAGTTAATAGTTTTACTTAATAATTCCCTTAATTTAAATATTTTTTATATAAAATTTGTTATTTTTTTTAACGCATAATAATTCATTTTTGTATTTTACAATGAAGTATCATATTACTATTTGCATCTTTCTATTACAAATATTCATTTAGGTATTATATTACGTTTAATTCAAAATATATATCATAATTTTATTTTTAAACTTGCTATTTTTGCTAAATAATAACAATTTTAGGTCCATTACTCTTGAAAGTAGTGTTCATTCATGTCCTTTAATTGTTCAAATTAATTTTAAATTAATCCATATAATTATACTGTAATTTTTATCAATAATATCACTAAATAATAATCATAATTTTTATCTAAAGTTTACTTAAATTCGCTCATCTAATATTTGTTTTGCATAAAAATGCTTAATCTTAGTTTCCATTAATTATAATTCATTTGCTAATTATAATCTATTTCAGTTAGTTGTTATTTTATTGCTAACTTATACATTTGTTTAGATTTTTAATTATATTTGCTTATTTAATTTGTGATTATCTTACATAAAAATGGTTAAATTTGCTATCATTTAATCATATATTTGCTATTTGCATAACCTATTTCAATTTGTGGTTATTAATCTGCTAATTTACATTTGTTTCGATTATTAATTGTAACTTGCTCTTAGTTCAAGTTTTTTATGCAAAAATTCCCTAATTTTTGTAATTTCATGTTAGTTAAAATATTAATACATTAAAAAACTTGCTAATTTTATCAACTATTCTATATTTTGCATTAATTTCATCATTATTTTGTCTTAAATACATTAATTCAGTCTAGTTTGTTGATAAAATTAATTAAATTTTGTCTATTTTTAATTATTCATTTAATATAAATGCAATTTCTTGTTTCTTAAATTTGCATTCGTAGTTTAACTTGCTATTGTTCTTTTTAATTCACTTTAACTTTGAAATTTGTTCTAATTTTTACCTATTTCCATTCATATTGCCCATTTAATTTCAAATTTATCTTTGCATTTATTTATAATATTGGTTTCAAATCGTTTTAAATCAACAATACAATTTTTGCAATTGATCTGCGCAAACCAATTGTAACTATTCTTATTGTTTCTCATTCATTTTTTTTTTTTTCAATATATTCTAACTCTTATATTCAGTTATTATCAAGTTCATTATTGTTATTTTGTATTGCATAAATTTCAAATAATTTTTCATCTTTTCTTGCTATACGTTAAATTTGTATGTTTATTCACAAAAAATCACCTGAAATTCTCAATTTTTTCTTGTGAATTCAAAATATTTTGTATTTGTGTATTTTATGTACGTGTTTAACCCTATGTAATTCATAACTTATATCCAATATTTGAACAGTATTTGTCTCATTTTAATTTAAAATCATTGCAAATGTTTGTAATTTTGTATTGATTTTATGCTTATTCCATTTGCCGGTTATTTTTTCCTATATATAGTGTGCGGACACATCTATTGTCAGAATGCCCGAACACACGTAACGTAACTTAGCCCTAAACCTAGCCTCCTCCTTTAAAATAAAACCTAAAAATATCAATTTTCATAAAAATCGCTAAATTTTGCCCTTTTCTCGTATATTTTGTATGCGAATGGAACCTGCATATTTCAGGATGGTCGACTGTTAGCGATATTTATGGCCAGCCTGTCTATCATGTAGTTATTTGAATGGGTTAGCGCCAAGGCAAGTGCCGAGGCGTGAGCGCCGGAGTTGGTCGAGTGCGCTTGACGCACGAGACGGTCCGATGCGAGAGAGTCGATCGGAGACAGCGAACGAAGAAACATCATAATGTAGCCTACGGGTATTTAAATGTATTATTAGTGTGTAATTAGTGTGTAAGTCCAATACATATCTTAAACCTAGATCATCGAGTCTTATCTTATTTATACTTAACCACAACCACCTATTTATATCTCACATATCAGAGTGGGAACCATATTATATTTGTTAACATATATATATATATATATATATATATATATATATATATATATATATATATATATATATATATATGAAATAAAATAAAACACAATATATTATCGAGAACTCTTAACGCTTAAAGAAAGCGTAGGACACCTTGAACAAAAAACTTGCCTTATATCCTAAAATACCTAAATATCAACGTTAATTGGGCCGGATAGTCATTAATATCTGATTTATTTTCCATTCAAAAAATGTCAGATTCGGATTTATGACGTCACAGCTCCGGCCAAATTATATAATGTTGATATTTTAGGTATGTTAGGATGTTAGAATATTAGGCAAGTTTTTTGTTCAAGGTGTTCTACGCCTTTAAAGGCATATAAAACATGAAACAACATGTTCTTTTGAATCATTAAACACAAAATGGGATTTACAAAACTGCAATGATAATAATTTTTACCAGAATGTAAATGTTGCCCCACAAGAGAGCGTGAAAAAACTGTAAAGTATGCAATTCGCGTGAATATTTCTGTTTATGACGTCAGAAACAGGCAAAAACTAGCATGAAAATGTTTTACGGGTTGCATACATCGAAATTTTGATTTAATTTTCTGATCACTGCTACGGCGCTACAGTTGGTTTTTGAGACCAATTAATGTTATTTATGTAAGTCCCATCAAGTGTTGTGTGATGTAAATGCTTGTGTTTTCATGTTGTCTATCATGCCTTTAACTATACATTATTTCTTTTGTTTTTTTTTTTTCTATAAAATTTATTGTCGTACTTATAGATCTAATTACTTTTTAAAACTCAATGACATTGACGTAAATCCTTTTACTTAGACACATATTATACTTAATAAATATAATGCTGTTGTGTTTTTCTTTTATTAACATTTCAGTAAAATAAATTTATGATTTTTGCGACAAATTGACATAATTAATTAAATAAGAATTTTTGATATAGTATAAAAACTTACGGTGAACACGCAAGACTTTCAACTCCACCCAGACTTCCAGCATGCTGGAAATATTTCAATGCTTTTAAAAATTTCAAAGCTTCTTTTATTCCACCATCTTTCATATAAAACGCCATCATTCCACAGTATCCTGAAGATTGTGACTTCAGTAATTTATGTTCAGGATGATCAGAGAGTCCTGAAACATTTATTGGTATATAATATATTATATAATGTTCAATATAGAAAAAAGTTAATTATTTTTTATTTTATATTTCAAAATACAAGAGTTATGATATAACCTATTAAAAAACATCATATTAATAATATTAATAATAATATAATAATAATAAAAGTATACGTATAAGCAAAAGAAAAAGGTCTGAGCAACACATATAAACAAAAAAGCTTTTTTCTATAATCAGAAAATATGAATCATTATTTAAATAAAAAACTATAACCAGAGTTAAATTTCATAATAATTGTTAGTTATTATCATAATATTAGTAGGATTAAGATATTATTAAAGATTTAAAACTTCAGAATTTTACATTAATATAATTTTGAATTCCTAGCGAAAATGGTCTATGGATATAGCAATGATTCCCATGGATAGTATATTATTATTATTATAATGTTTCCCACGAATAAAATCGTTTTCCCATGGATAGTTGGTGTTTCCCACTACTATCCATGGGAAATTTAATGTTTTTCCCATGTATAGGATGATATCCATGGGGATTTCAACATTTTCCCCATGGATAATGTTTTTCCCATGTATACTCTAAACTCTTTTGCTAGATCAATAAGAAGTTATCTATTGTTTTATGTTTATATAAACAAAAATAATAATAAAATATAAACTATAAGAAATAATCCATTTTAATTTTTAAATAAATAAATAAAAACCTGGATATACAGTCTTCTCAACCAGAGGATGTGATTTCAAGTATTTAGCGACGTGAAGACCATTTTTATGATGCTGAAGCATTCGAATAGCTAAGGTTTTTAATCCGCGACTCACCAAATAACAATCAAAAGGAGATGGCACTGATCCTAAATCTAGAAAAAAAAAATCATAAACATAACGCTATTATACCACTTTAATTTCATGCTTACAATTTTGATGAAATTGAAGTTTCTCATAATATTTGTCATCATTCAGTGTCAGTGCCCCCATTATTACGTCGGAATGACCATTCATGTATTTTGTTAGTGAATACATTACAATATGCACACCTAAATCAAGTGGTTTCTGGAAACAACAGTTATTAAAAAATATATAATTATAAATATTAATATCAAAATGAACTAATAACACGTATAATTATATATATATATATATATAATATATATATATATATATATATATATATATATATATATATATATATATATATATATATATATATATATACGTGTATATACATACATGTTATTAATGTTATTACTAATTAATACATAGTATTCTATTAACAATTTATTATTATTAAAAAAAAAAGACCCCCCCCCCTTTTTTTTTTTTTAGTTATATATACTTTTGTTTTACCTGGAAGTAAGATGTGAGGAAGGTATTGTCGATTGCAAGAATGATATCATCACGCTTACGGCAAGACTTTGCCAAATTTCGTATATCAACTATCTTGCCCAAGGGATTGCTAGGAGTTTCGAACCATACCAGCTAAAAATAAAATTTATATATAATATAGTATGTGTATATTTTATAATATACATTAATTATTCAAACAAAGGGAGTACAAAGAGGAATATTAAAAATACGGCGCAAAACAATAGCTCATCAGTCATCGAAGGTGGTGAGATTGATTTATTGATCCTACACGTCAACTTTAATTGTGAGGAAAACTCGAGATGCAATCCTAAAACGGCGTCACTTCTGTGATAAAGTGTATACAAAAATCAATATAATATTATACTGTATATTATGTATTATAAAATTTATATAAAAAGTTTCTTTTTATCGTGTGTGTCTTGTTATGCTTCCATTAATAAATAAGCAAGTATAAATAATTAATAAATATAAACAAACAAACTTTTGCCTTTCTATCTATAATTACTAATTAATTATAATTGAAAGGTGTGTGCAAAAATAAAAATACCTTTGTGTTTGGTTTAAATTGTTTCTCAATAGTTGGCACGTCTTTGATATCGAAGAAAGAGACCTCGATGCCATTTTTTGTAGCGCACTCAGCAATTTGGTGATAAGTACCACCGTACACGTCTTTGGCACACAATAGGTGATCTCCAATATTAAGTAGTTGGATCACGGCAGCAGCAGCGGACAATCCAGAAGGGTAACATAAACCTGAATATTTATATATATATATTTTTATTTAGCAACAATTTCAAAATTTTGTGTAATATAATATAAAAAGGATATCACATACATGTAATATTATCAATATATGCATGGTGATATTTTTTCTAGTTACATACACTAAAAAAATTACCATATTTTGCTTTTTCTAAGGCTGCAAGATTCTTCTCCAATATCTCTCGCGATGGATTTCCCCATCTTCCATATGTATAGCCCTATATATCATATGAAAAATAATTATAACATTACAATTGATTGCATATATATTATTTTTATATATATATATATATATATATATATATATATATATATATATATTATATATATATATATATATATATATATATATATATATATATATATATATGTATGTATGATATAATGTTTGTATATTAATATATATATATAAATATAATATTAAAATATTAATAATCCAACCTTGGAATAATCGAAGTCCTCCAAAACAAAAGTACTTGACATTGAGATGGGAGGTACCACGGCCTTCGATTTCCATTGGTCTGGTGATTGGGCATCATGGATGGCACGTGTTGAGTAACTTTTGTCGAGAGGAAGGAATCCATCATTTTCAGACATTCTGCTAAAGGGGAAAAAAAATTAGTAATAAATAATAAAATATTACCAAATACCAATAACCCTGTTTTTATTTGAAATATTTTGGTGTCAAAATTTTTAATTCATTGCCAATATATATATTTTTTTTTTTTTTTTTTTTGGACTCAAAATTTCATAATTCATAATAAATAAAATACCTCTTTTAAAGTGTAGAAATTATTTCTGGTTCTTTTAGGAAAAATGGGATAATGCTAATATAAATTATTATTTCTTTTAAGTAGTATAATATTAATTCATCAAAGTATATATAATAGTTAACATATGAAATTATGTATTTATATTTTATAATAATATTATTATTTTACCTATAGTTGTTAATTTTGCTATATAGTCTGCTCTCAAAGTCGTCACAAATCAAAAGAGATATTTTATATTGACGAGCGCTTATATAAGTAAGCTTATAGCTTATCTTCTTTTAGTGAGCCAAAATATATAGAAGTCATAAAATTTTGATAACCTTTTGTTTATGTTGCTAAGATATACTATCAGACTTTTCTTAAAATGATGTTGTTGATTTTTGTACGTAGAGTACAAAATATTATAAGATCGATTTAAACGCAAACAATATTTTTTTAATAAAGTCATGGAAAAATTACATACAATCTTATTTTGATTGACTGATAAAGGAACAATTGTCTTGAGACCGATTTTAAACGATATTTCACTTACATCCGCTTCCGTTTTTACTGACTACGCGCATGCGCAGTACGTCGAAACGGAAGCGGATGTAAGTGAAAATTGTTAAAGTTGGTCTCAAAACAGGTACGTGGTTCTTTATTAGTCAATAACTCAATATAAAAAAACAAAAACAAAACAAACAAACAAACAAAAACAAGTTGAGGAAAGAAAAGTTAAAGTAAAGAAAATTTAATTTTTATAATATTTCGCGAAATAATATAATTATATAACGCAGGCCGAAATACTTTTTTTTTTTTTTTAATTTTATTATATCCCATTATTATTATTATTATTATTGTCACATTTTATGCAAAACATTTTCCATATTTTTTTACTATTCTTGCACCTGGCACTTTTACTTTTACTATATCTACATTTTAATATTATTATATGTATATATATATATATATATATATATATATATATATATATATATATATATATATATATATATATATATATATATATATATACATATAATTGCAGATCATTCATATATTCGGATACCGCAAAAAAATTACGTGTGTGTATATATATGAAAATGAAATGAGCACTCTTCGCAGGGGGACTTAAAAAATTAGGCGGCGTAGATTTTATTTTTTTGTTACATAATAAAATTACACTTAAGTTACACCTTTAAATCTACTGAACATAAATATTATATAATGCAGATGAGGCAGCATATGTATATGTAATCAATCCTGCAATGCGCGTGTAGCCGTGTACTTGTATTAGTGCAATATCTTTCTCGCATGCACTGTGTGCTTGCGCCGTCATGAAAGTTTTTCCATTTGAAATTTAAAGACATTTTCCCGCGTGTAACTTAAAGTCAGTTTAGCTACTTTTTAAAATTTTCATTATTTTAAAATAAAACTGACTAAATATTTTTGATGAAAATAATTATTTTTTTTTATAAATATTTAAAAAAGATTAATATTAAAACTTAAATTGTCAAATTTTGCAAATCCAATGTTGTCTTGATTAGCGTTGTCCAGTGCAGATCAATTTCTATTTTCTGTCTCCTGCAGCGAATAAATCGCCAAGTTTTCTGGTCGAAATCAAGCAAAAAACACCAGTCTACGATGGCTACTATGGTAAGAAACTATACGTTAATAAATATTCTATCAATTAAGTAAATTAATATGGTTTTATCTAGTTTATAGCAGGTAACACGATTGAAAAATAAAACCTCCCATATGAACCATGTAAACGTCACTCTTTTTTGTTTAGTGACCTATTATTAATTTTAAAGGCCAATTGTGAGCAATTTAGTTACCCTTAGGTAAAAAAAAGTTAAGTGATTTCTGTAAGTCATTTGGGAAAGATGTACGGTTAAAACTTTATAGTTGATTTATTGTATTGAACGGTCAAGCAAATTAAATTTCATTATGACGGTGCCGCCCCTTCTCGTTTGGTGCAGTGAAACATAGAGAAAAGTGAAACTATGATTTCAACGGTTTATATTTTTATTTCATCATGCAAAGTATGATGTAGTAAATTGGAATTAACATAGAGTTTTCCTTGTATTGAGTTAACTAGGGAAACACTTGGTATTTAGGTTATAAGTTTATGTTGGCTGTATGTTTTTGAACGAGTAAAATTTTAAACAAAAAAGGGGCGTAACTGCGTATGATCTCGATAGTTCTGTAACGTCAAATTTAAAAAATAATGTAAAAAAATATGAAATATTTAATAAAATTTGTATAAATACATATAATTTTTTTAATAAATTGAATTTCTTTATTTTCTTTTACAGAGAATGAAAGCGGGCAAGTGCCCTTCTGATGAGCTGTCGTTAACCAATTATGCAATTGCAAATAGACAAGATTTTGCCAGAGATGTGGAGTAAGTTTTATGGATTTTTATTGATTTGATAAATCAAATTTACAGTTATCGTAATTTCATTTCAATCTTGACATTCTACATGTACAACAGAATTAGTACTTACATACTTTTTTAGTCTTATGATCACGTTCGAGTAATAGATTTTAAAAAATAATGAGGTGGGGTGACTTTGCTACCCTATTTTTTACTCACTATTTATTTTAAGATCTGTTATGGTCTTTATATTCTGAGATATTCAGATAATGAACTCTACATAGGTTTTAGAATCATGAAATTTCTACTATAATTAGTGGGCAAAAAATAAAGTTACCGGTACAGTACTCAAAAAAAAAAAAAAAAAAAAAAAAAAAAGGCCCATCTTACCATAGCAATGGTGTTGAAAGTATAGTCCTGATGCAATTAAAATTAATGGCAGTACATAATTACTCAGATATATTCATGAAAAATTATAAACATTACCCATACTAGTAGTATCTCTTGTAGTAATTTAATAAACGCTTTTAAATAACATAAAAAACTATCAGAACTGCCTTTAAGTATGCCAAGATCATAATGGTACTTCGATATACAATAATATATTTACATTATACATACATGCACGTACATATATCTAATTCTATTTTGTTTTTTTTAGGCACGTTAACATAAGTACTGCACCAGGTCAAAATTTTATTTTCTCTCTTAAATTTGACAAAGTTAATCCTGGTTTAATTGGATTTAATTTACCTCAACGAAAATGGGCTACTATTTCTCTAAATCAAGATCTTGAAGTAAAACCATTTTATTTTGATCCAAAATCAATTGAAATTTTATCAAATGTGGTTGTAGAAGCAGATTTCTTACAAAAGAAACAGTAAGTACATATTAACATGTGGTTAGATCAATAATAATAGTAATAATAAAAGGTTGTTAATAAAAATGAAGCTGCACTATATCCCCCCATGTTTTTAAAGAAGAAAATCAACTCAACAACGATTAAATTTTTTGTTATTTAAACTGCATAATTTTGTCATAGAAAAATCTGCATAGCTCATGTCAATGCTGGTGTGAAAAAAAGATATATCTTGTTTTTTGTCATGGGAAACAAAATGTCTATCTTGTATTTTATCACGCGAAGCAAACTGAATCTCGTTTTTTTGTCACGGCAAGCAAAAAGTCTATCTAGTTGTGTTTTTTTCATGGTTAGCAAAATGTGTAAGTCGCTTCTGATTGTAATGTAGATGGTGTTTAACATACACATATTGCTTCCCGAGACAAAAAAACAAGATACACATTTTGCTTCGCGTGATAAAATACAAGATATACATTTTTGCTTTGCAAAACAAAAAACTTGATTGACTAGTAAAAGAGCAACGGTTTTGAGGCCGACTATAAGCGATTTTGGTCACATCCTCTTTCGTTTCACCTTACTACGCATGCTCAGTAGGTCGAAATGGAAGAGGATGTGAGCGAAATTGCATACAGTCGGCTTCAAAACAGTTGTTCCGTTATCAGTCAATATACATTTTGTTCGCAACAACGTCAATATTTCTAATAATACCATTTTAATGAGAATATTTTAAAAATACAACTAGTTTTTTTTTTTGATGTTTTTTTTGTGTGTACTTATTGCTTAATTAAAAATAATTATATTTTTGTTGCATATACAAAGTTGACATTATAATTCATTTATTGTTTCTAATTATGATTCCTTTGTAATCTGTAATGCTTTATTTAAAAATATATTATTATTTACGTATTTATAATTTCAGAACAACTCAAACGCCATTTGATAGTGACTTAATGGCAAAAGAATTCTTACTTCAGTTTGCTGGTTTAGCACTGACAGTTGGGCAACAACTCGTGTTTTCATTCCAAGATGATAAACCACTGTTGTGTCTTTATGTAAAATCTCTTGATGGTAAAATATTTTATAAAATAATGCTTTAACATTATCTTAACCCCATTTTTCCCACCTTCAGGGTAAGCCAATAATAGCATTACTTATATTTAACGTCTTTACAATTGGATGTCCATAACACTTAAATCATTTAAGATTTTCGATTTGTCTCACAGATTTAATTCATCTAACTTGATGCAACTAAAAGTTATTTATTACATTCCAGGACAGCATAATATAAACAAGTCAATGACACATTATATACCTAATTTCTTGGCTTACTACTAACATTTTTTTCCCAGTCCTATACATTATTTAATTAACAGTTATACATCATTAGTCCTATATGCTCATTTTAATTATATATATATATATATATACCTATATATATATATATATATATATATATATATATATATATATATATATATATATATATATATATATATATATATATATAGGTATATATATATATATATTTAAATAAAAATACTTTTTAAGAAAGTAAAATAGATAGATTTGTAAATTTGGTAAAAAGGCGATGACAGAATGCCTCACAATGCATCCGTATCAGCAAATTCTCACCTTCCTGTCCTCAATTTTTCAAAATTGTCATTTCTATTGAATTATTTAATTTATCAAGTATTGCATAGTAGATTTTTGCTTGATCAATGTAATAATTATTGTTGTTTTTATAGCTATTGATCCAAATGCCATGTTAGCTGGAAAAGAAGCAAAGCCAACCAAAGTTAAATTTGGTCAATGTCGAGGAAATACTACAGTTCAGTTTGAAAAAGCTGAAATGTCAGGAATCAATCTTACAGGACAAGCAAAGGGGTAAGAAACATTAAATTCATGATATTGTTTATTAAAATTAAGGGTTGTCACTGGAAGGCTAATACTGATGATCTCATAAAAACAGTTCCTGACTCATGACAGTGAGTAATAAAAATTACTAAAATTAAAATGGAAATAAAATTTCCAAATTTCTTAATTCCAAATTTTGTATGAAGACCCCCAAAAATTTTTGACTTCCTAAAATGTAACTGTACCTAAAAAAAAAAAAAAAAAAAAAAAGCAGTGTTTGATTTAATAAACACTTCTTACATAATTTGTATTTATTTGTAGCAAGCAGCCTCGTCAGTCTATCATTAACCCAGACTGGGACTTCCAGAAAATGGGTATTGGTGGTTTAGATAAGGAGTTCAATGCCATCTTCAGACGAGCCTTTGCATCACGAGTGTTTCCTCCTGAAATTGTTGAACAATTAGGTAAATATGCGTATTAGGAAAAAACCATCGCGGTTAGTATTAATAAGTTTAAAAAAATATTTAGAAAATAGTTGGTAGAGATTAGAGCACGTTGAATTGAAAATTAATAAAACGCGAAAATTCTCTAATTTAAATAGTAAATTGGGACAAGGGATCAAATATTCTAGCTTTAGCTAGTTAAAAAGTAGACGTTAAAGGGATGGAGGTATAGTGTCAAAATAAAATACGATGTGCCTAGCATCTCACGTTCTCACACTACGTCAAAGACACAACATTATAAAACAGCATCAGACTTACTCTTTGCCTTAGACCGGTTTCGTCCTTTACCTAGGACTCATCAGTAAGGCTCGGCAGAGAGCTCTGTACAGCTAGAGATGGCTCACACCACATCTGCTAACTGACTGAGCTGAGGAAGCAAGTGGCAGTCGCGTTTTTATACGCGATGCCCCCGCAGCTGCACGCGCTGATTGGTTAAAATCGCGCGCGCAAACTCGGCTTGCTGTTTAAAACCTCTCATCCTCACACTGTAATATAAAATCGTGTCTAAGAGGGGTGTAAGACAGGCAGCCAGCAAGCAATAGTGTCCTCCCTCACTTCCCAGAGTTCCCCAACTCTAGAAAGATCGCGAGAACACTACGCGCCTACCGACTGCACAGTATCGTGATTCACGCTAGTTACATCGCTTTATATGTTGACACTGTGGTAGGAAAAGCAAAAAGATGATAGAGTAGGAGAGATAGAATAAATATTATGCGCTTTGGCATATAGTTTAATTAATTTAGTACGTGCTCTTATTGACGTTGGCAAGTAAAAAAAAATTCGGCCCTTTTACTTGCCAACGTCAATAAGAGCACGTACTAAATTAATTAAACTATATGCCAAAGCGCATAATATTTATTCTATCTCTCCTACTCTATCATCTTTTTGCTTTTCCTACCACAGTGTCAACATATAAAGCGATGTAACTAGCGTGAATCACGATACTGTGCAGTCGGTAGGCGCGTAGTGTTCTCGCGATCTTTCTAGAGTTGGGGAACTCTGGGAAGTGAGGGAGGACACTATTGCTTGCTGGCTGCCTGTCTTACACCCCTCTTAGACACGATTTTATATTACAGTGTGAGGATGAGAGGTTTTAAACAGCAAGCCGAGTTTGCGCGCGCGATTTTAACCAATCAGCGCGTGCAGCTGCGGGGGCATCGCGTATAAAAACGCGACTGCCACTTGCTTCCTCAGCTCAGTCAGTTAGCAGATGTGGTGTGAGCCATCTCTAGCTGTACAGAGCTCTCTGCCGAGCCTTACTGATGAGTCCTAGGTAAAGGACGAAACCGGTCTAAGGCAAAGAGTAAGTCTGATGCTGTTTTATAATGTTGTGTCTTTGACGTAGTGTGAGAACGTGAGATGCTAGGCACATCGTATTTTATTTTGACACTATACCTCCATCCCTTTAACGTCTACTTTTTAACTAGCTAAAGCTAGAATATTTGATCCCTTGTCCCAATTTACTATTTAAATTAGAGAATTTTCGCGTTTTATTAATTTTCAATTCAACGTGCTCTAATCTCTACCAACTATTTTCTAAATATTTTTTTAAACTTATTAATTAGGTAAATATTTAAATAAAATGCTCTGATCAATGCCATTATTCTCTGTCAGTTCTTATTATTATTTTTAATGTCTATTTAGTGTACTGTATATCCCTAGTTACTTATTATCTTTGTTTAGGATTGAAGCATGTGAAAGGAATTCTTCTGTATGGTCCTCCTGGTACTGGCAAGACCTTAATGGCCCGTCAGATTGGAAACATGTTAAATGCTCGTGAGCCAAAGATTGTCAATGGACCACAGATTCTTGACAAATATGTTGGTGAATCTGAAGCCAATGTAAGACGTCTCTTTGCTGATGCAGAGGAAGAAGAAAAGAGAGTAAGTTCTTGTAGTTTACTACAATTTAAAAATTAAGTTATATATTAAATAACTAACATTTATCACATATAAATGAGGGGGAAAGTTTTGTGAATTAATGCCAAATTTTAGACTTTTTTCCCTATTATTTTTTCCTAATACCATTTGACCATTATAACAAAATGTTTATATCAATACAATGACAGTAGGCCTTATTATTTGTTTTTGTCCACAGCTTGGTCCCAACAGTGGTCTTCACATCATTATATTTGATGAAATTGATGCCATCTGCAAAGCAAGAGGCTCTGTAGCAGGTGCAACTGGAGTACATGATACAGTAGTCAACCAACTGCTTGCAAAGATTGATGGTGTGGAACAACTGAATAATATTCTTGTCATTGGAATGACCAACAGGAAAGACATGATTGATGATGCTCTCATGAGACCTGGAAGATTAGAGGTATGTGTATTTTGTTGTAATTACTCTTGTAAACAACACCTTTAAATGATATAATAGAGAAACGGCTGTTTAAAAACTTTTAACCTACAACGAGACACTGCTCAGTGATGTGCTCAAGTAAATTTCTTCTTTGATTGATAATGTCATTAACACATGACGAAAGCTCTCATTTATAAAACAAACTTTTTAAAACAAAATACTGTGCCACGCGAGACCTCAACCTCTCCATAGAACTTCTACTGTGGCAAGGCCCTTGCTGGTAATTCTAAATTCTACCCTATTCTTTATTATTGATCCTAAACGCGATGGTTTTTTCCTTAAATTGAAAATTACAAAGAGAGAAAAAAATTGTAATTACTGTATTTGACATTTTGTTCAGTGAAACTTGTTTCCGATGACTTCAACTTTAAAGCTCTCTGTTTAGTGTTTACATTAAAGACATGTACTATACTACAAGCCTAACAACATGCTCTTTTAAATCACTTAACAAAAAATGGGATGTTTCAAACTAATGCAAATTTTCACCAATACCCTAAGGTTATCATGCAAAAGAGCACTAAATAACTTTAAATTATGCAATCCATCTGAATTCTGTTTTACCATGGCATTATGCTGAGGTACTATTAAATAGAAAACTTTATGCTGTTTGTGGAGTTTTTTTTTTTTTTTTTTTTTTTTTTTGTAAGTCTAAGTAATACAAACTGGTTTTGGAACAAATGCTTTTTTTTTTGTTAGTCCCATCTTGTGATTTCTATGATAAAAAGCAATTTTGTTAAGCATAAAGAATGTTTCTAAACAACAAAGCTAACTTCTATGATGATGACATGATGACTATCCTATTTTTATTATTTTCTTCGCGATCTTCTAAAATCCTTGTGAAAGTTTTTAAGTCACCATACATAATTTCTCTTGTTAATTTCAGGTGCAAATGGAGATCAGCTTGCCAAATGAAGATGGGCGTTTCCAGATTTTGAATATCCATACAGCTCGTATGAGGGATTTCAAGAAGTTAGCTGGTGATGTAGATAATAGGGTATGTATGAAAGTATGTTAATTCTACTTTTTCTATCTGTAGCAAATAATTATGTCATCAGATGATAGTAGAGTTAGAAATCATATTCAGTAAGGTATGTATTTCAAATAGACGTATGTTTACTACCTCTGAAGGAAGAATGTTTAAAAATTTATAAAATAATTTGCAACTCATTGTAATTCCTTAATAAAATCTAAAAACTACGTGGGTTTCCTCTATAAAAGTGTACAATTTTGTCTTATTTTTTGCCCTTTAACTAGTGTGTTGCAAATAATACCATTTTTTTTACGTGTAATATGCAATTAAAGGAAAGAATAGAACAATTGTCGAGCACCAAACCACAATTATTTCCGTTTTTAGGTGAAGATTTTGGTGGCATAGCCAACACAAATATATACATTGATATGCAACGGTAAACGAGGGCTGTTGGCCTCAAAGTATCTGAATAGAAATAATTATGTACAGTGTAACATCACAATCTGTACCTAGCTACAGACATCATTATGCTAGTATTGTAGTATTTGCTGGTTTTCCTATTTGTTCCTTTGATAACATATTCAATTCTTTTTCTTTCTTTTCTATTTGTTGTTTGTTGAACGTTCCTTTAATTTGCTTTCTAAGCAAGAATTTACCTTCAGCATATATCCATCTACATACATGCAGCCATGTTAAAAGAGTATAAGAACTATGCTGAAAATATACGTAATGCCCCCCCCCCCCCCCTTCTTCTTTTTTGATGTTTTGTTTTCAGGGCGATATATTAATTAATTTTTTAATTAAATCTAAACATTTTCAGGAACTGGCAACCTTGACCAAGAACTTCAGTGGTGCTGAAATTGAAGGTCTAGTGAGAGCAGCACAATCTACTGCAATGAATCGTTTGATCAAGGCAGCTTCTAAAGTAGAAGTAGATCCTGAGGCCATGGAGAAACTTCTAGTCAATCGTGGAGATTTCTTACATGCTCTTGAGAATGATATTAAGCCTGTAAGTTGTTACACTTTACTTTATACCTTAGAGAGGAGAGCTTTTGTATTTCATAACTATCTTTGTTGTTGTTCAGTATAGGAGATTTTTGGTTCTCTAATTTACCTTACAATTAAAAAATATATTTTTGAAATTTTAGTGGCGTTCTTTCACATAACAATAATTTTAAAAATCGCAGTGTCATATTTGGGTCCGTGTGGGGCCCCTTTGCTACTCATAACTCAACTTGTTCATGGCATCTTTTGTCTATTAATTTGTAAACGCAAATTTTGTAATATTTTATAACAGAAGTAAATAGCTCATTAAATTTCCAATCCATTCATGTGCATAACATTGTGTTTTGATAATTTTATCTGTAAAATACGGCGGTTCAAAGTTGCCATATTTTATGTCCAATCTCTTGTTAGTATAATGTGAACTGGCCCCAAAAAAAGCATTGACGTCTCGGTGTCTTCATGAAGTATGTAAGGGGGAACTTTGATGCAGGTAGTCAGATTAGGGGTAATTATTAATAATTAAATTACCCTCATTTAAAAAAAAAAAAGGGGGATTTTACTTGCTGGAGATTTCACTTACCGATAATAAGTTTGATAGTTAATTGTTTCTGTTATGTTTTTACCAGGCATTTGGTACAAGTGCTGAAGCATTGGATCACTTGCTTGGACGTGGTGTGATCAACTGGGGCAAGCCAGTGAGTGGCATCCTAGAAGATGGTCAACTGTTGATTCAACAAGCAAGAAGCACTGAGGCGTCTGGTCTGGTTGCAGTATTACTTGAAGGTCCTCCTAACTCTGGCAAGACAGCACTTGCAGCACAGTTGGCCAAGTCTTCAGACTTCCCCTTCGTCAAAGTTTGTTCTCCAGAGGAGATGGTTGGATTCACAGAATCAGCTAAATGTCTGCAGATCAGAAAGGTAAGACTTCAACATTCATAGCTATGATTTAAAATAGCTTCTTAGAAAGTTTGACGTAAATGTACATTATTTTCTATTGATTTTTGATTCTATTTTTAAAATTTCAGATCTTTGAAGATGCCTATCGTTCAGTACTCAGTTGTATTCTAGTCGACAATATTGAACGCTTACTTGACTATGGTCCAATTGGCCCACGTTATTCCAACTTGACTCTACAAGCATTACTAGTCTTACTGAAGAAAGAACCACCAAAGGGACGTAAACTACTTATTCTGTGTACCAGCAGTCGAAGGTAAGGACTTTTTTTTTGTATATTAATATGAACTATATTACTAACTACTGTATATACAAACTATACCAGTGGCTTCTCCTACAAGTAAGATTGGTGTTTTTTTATCATTGAAATAACCTTAACTTGTTATGGAAAAAATCTAAACTTGTTGATCCGTTGCTAAGATTTCTTTGTATGGATTGATCTTGCTTGTAGGGAAAATTGTTAATAGTGACTAATAAAGTAACAACTGTTTTGAGGCCAAATTGAATTAATTTCGCTCACATCTGCCTTTGTTTCTACTTATTAAGCATGCGCAGTACGTCGAAATAGAAGCGGATGTGAGTGAAATTGCTTATAGTCGGTCTCAAAACAGTTCTTCCTTTACTAGTCAATAGTTTGCTTAAGGTTCAGAGCTCATTCCTTTAGTGATTTTAAGATATAATCTTTATTGCTCAAAATTTATTGATAGTACCTTATATTATGTTGACTATGAAATTTAACAAGTAAAGTTGATAAACTTTTTAATGTAAATATTCAGAGAAAAACTTTGTTAAATATAACATGATTTTAAAGAATTAATAGACAGATCATATTGATGTTTACCTGTCCGATTTTTTACTTTATTTACAAATTTGACTCAAAATGAACGATCTACGCGATTTAACAGGAGAACTTAATGGGAGAACTTGGAATTTGTAAAAATGTAGATCGGTCGTTTTGAACAAAATTTGTAAAGTTTAGTACGTTCATTTCAGCGTGTAAGCATCAATATGTAGAACAAGCACAGAAAAAGTGGATGAAACTTGAAAAATTCTCTGCATACATTGATTATGGAATGTGGAATTCTTTCTGTAATCCTGATCAAGATATACTGTGTACTTATACTTTTTCTTTCTTCTCCCATAGACAAGTACTGGAAGACATGGAAATGCTATCTGCATTCACTGCTGTGCTTCATGTTCCCAATCTGTCAACTCCTGAACAGGTGATGACTGTACTTCAAGAAGCAAAGGTATTCTCAAAGGGAGAGCTAGTCAACATTGCTAAAAATCTCAAAGGAAACAAGTATGTATATTTAAATTATTCCATGTTATTTCAAGTATAAATAATAAAAGCACATAAAATAATGCATTTTTTTTATCATTATTATGATGCTAAGAATAAATTTTAATATAAAAAAATACTAGAATTGAAATTGAAAAGTGATTGGAAATTAAATAAAACTTAAAGTTTCTCTAATTTATATTGACTAATAAAGGAACAACTGTTTTGAGGCTGCCTTTAATCGATTTTGCTCACATCCACTTCTATTACTACTGTACTTAATATGCATGCAAAGTACGTCAAAACAGAAGCAGATGCAAGCAAATTGCCTAAAGTTATCCTCAAAACAGCTGTCCCTTTATTGGTCAGTAGTTGATTGGAACTTGGGATCAAATGTTATAACCATAGATGTATTTTTTTTTTTGTTGTTGTTATTATTAGTCTATTATTTTTATTAGGCCCCTATTAAATTCTATTTAATAGCTATGTATAGTTTATCAATGAAGAATAAATTTAAAAAAAAAATCATGCTCATGTTAAGTATACCTTAAAACATTAACGAGGTTGCGATTTTACCGTTTAAGTATTGTTCAAATGTAACGTAAAAGTTACATGCGTTGACGCACGTCAACGGATAAACAAAGTTGTAACAATATAAACAAATGGAGCCATTCACATTGTATCTGAAAATTACATGTAGACGTTTCCATTTGATTACAGTTCATCTGTTGACTCGCGTCGATGCACGTAACTTTTACGTTGCATATGAACAATACTTTAACGATAATTTTTTGTTTGATTTAAACAGAATCTTCATTGGCATCAAGAAATTACTTGCACTTATTGACATGGCACGTCAAACACCAGAACAACAAAGAGTCATCAAGTTCCTTACAAAATTGGAAGAAGAAGGAGGACTTATCACCCCATCTTCTACCCAATAGAAACCTTCATAGTGTGTACTGTACATCACGACTTAACTTCCACTTATGACAGCAGCAATATCAACTGTCAATTAGCTACAACAAACTACATTAGGTGCTTGCTTGTAAGTATGGTATTTAATTATGTTGGTATCGGGATTGTAGTTTGTGTGAAACAAAAATATTGATTAATTTTCTTTTCAATATCAATTGTTTTAAAAAATATATGAGATTTATGGTTGAAATTGAAGAAAAAAGTTGATAAGTTCATAAGTATCGTTATCATAAAAATTAGGCTGAATTATAAAAAAGTACTACAATAAAATAAATTTGAATATCTGCCCAGATGTTGTAGTATATATTTAGGAAAAATCGACTGTGCGATAATTGATGCTTAAGAAATTTGATAAAAAAAAAAAAAAAAAAAAAAAAGCATTCTGATACATTAGGAGAAATTGGGGAATGTGAGATGGTAATAACTGACAGGGATGACAAGGCATAGAGAAAATAAATTTTAAACCAGTTGGATTTTTTGAAAGGTTATGAGAGACTAGTACATACACTTAAAATTTTTCTTCGGACTGGTTTAGTATTTTCTCGTTACCATGGAGTTCGTCTTAGTCTAAGGCTATCTCCCTCCTCAATTTTTCCTAATCTATGTATTTTCTTATCAAATCTTTTAATTAACAATTATTGTAGTAAATATTTAAAACAAAATTAAATATATGATTATTAAATCCTTTTCTTTTTGTATTATATCAGATAACATTTCAGTCGAGAGAGAAAAATATATGATATTTTAAAAAACTAAAATTAAAATTTATTTTGTAATTTTATTGACAAAACTATATAAAAAAAATAGTCCAACCTTATCCTGCCTATATAATGGTACTGTGTTCTAATAATGTAAAAATGAAAATTTTAAGAAACGTGGGCATTTTTTTTTTCATTGAAAGATATACATTTAAAATCAAATCACACAACAGCCTAAAATTAAACAAAAATTAAAAGTAAAAGTGAAATAAATTTTAAATAAAGTTGATATTAAAAATACAATACATTCACGATACAAATTCATAGATGATGAATTGTAGTTAAAATTAAAATAAAATATTAATTTATCCTATAGATAAAAAAAAAAAAAAAAAACTTATTCTAACCTTGTCAAAAATCTATTAAAAAGTATTAAGTTTTTCATTAATAGCTTACTGTAAAAGATATATTACATAAAAAAAAAAAAAAAAAAAAAAAAAAAACATTCCTAACAAAATTCTAAATGTCTATATATATTATATTATACAAAGAGCTTAATTTATTTATTTTAAATTTGTTAAAACGGAAGATATATGACAAAATTAAGCGTTGTACGTATATTTTAGTAAAACAATTTAAGTGATTTTCATATTTCATTATTATTCTCACCTCATTAATAATTAAAAAAATAAATACTGTTTATAAACAGATTTTTTCTCGTAAATTTATCATATTGTTAAAAACAAAATAGTCGTTATAATGATAATTAATTAAAAGTAGTTAAAATGCTTTTAATATAATAAAATTAAATCAATTATTAGAATGACACTGCCTACAATTTTTGCCTAATAAATAAACTTGTTATTGTGTATTTAAAAATGTTTAAAAGTTTTAACACACGTTTTTAAACTTTTTTTTTAATTCAAGGTGGGGGTTGGGGGAGGGAAGGAACAATTTAAAGTGTTTTTCCTTTTCTATTGCGTTAATTTTGTATCCATTAATTTTAAAAAAGTGCACAATTGAAATGTTTTATATACTTTCAATAACATGTTTATTTCTTTGGGTATTTTATGTGACAAAAAAAAAAAAGAAAAAAAAAAAAAAGAAATATTGTGTTAAAAAAAAAAAAGAATATTTGCAAATTTATCTCTAGCAATAATTATGTGCTTTAATATTAAATATAAAAATAATTAGTACACACACACACAATTAAAGATGTTAATTTATTAACTCTGCTTTAAAACATTGTTGCACACTTAAAAGATAGAATGAGGAGGGGACTGGAAAGATAGAAGATAATTTATTAGTCAAGTTAAGTAATGTGTGTATGTGTGTGTTATTGAGAAAAAATATATATACAAAAGACATAATGTTATATTATATAATTAAAATAGTTAATAATATTGCTAGATATAGTAATGAAAAGAAGCAATTATGAATTAAATTCAATAATAGTAATATAGTGTTACGCTATATGATAAATATAAAATATATATTTCATATATATTTCATTTGTTTGAAGTGTTTCGTAAACTATGCATATTTTATATTTAGACCAACGTAAAATTTGTGTTTCTATAACTTCGGAACATACACCAATTACATTAAATTTTATTTTCATTTTTGTAAAATTAGTGATTGAATTTGTTTTTCTATAAAAAAAAAAGAGCGATTTAAAAATTTTATAACCAAGTTTGGAACTATGGAAAAATTATATAAGTAAAGCAAGTCATGAATTGTAAAACAATAATACATTTATCTGTCGGACTTGTTTTCACAATTTTAAAAAATCGTCTCCAAAATTTTATATTTGTAACATAACAAATGTGTAATTAAAAAAAATAGCATAAAATTGGTTGGTACGTCAATAATAATGGGCTAAATGATAGTTCCACTTTTTAAAAAGTTTAAAATATGCATAGTTTAAAGGATTGCAGCTTTATAAATGGAAAACAAACAAACAAAGTACTAAACAATTGTACTTAATTATTATTATGAAGATAAAAATAGCTGTGAAATATCCTTGATCTCACTCACAATATATTATAAATTTATTTATTTTTAAATATATACTTAAATGTATATATTTATATATAATAATATAGCCTATGAAGGAACGAATGAAACCATAATTGTAATAATATAAAAAAAGACGGAGCCAAAATCTAAACATAGAGGGCTCTGTAAATAATTAATATCTATGTGTAAATTTTTCTTGCTCTCTTCAATGTTATTGTATAAATTTTAAACACCAAAAGAAAATAATAATTGTTAAAAATTTAAATAAAAATATAATTGTTAATATAAAATTAACTTTTGCAATACATTGACAAATAAAGAAGACAATTTTCAAGTTGTGACGACTTTTTTTTTTTTTTTTTTTTTTTTTTTTTTTTTTTTTTTTTGGTAAATATCTGCTTAGAATGCAAAACCAGAAGTGGATATTAGCAAAGACCCAATTTTCACAAGCTTGTAAGTTGGATTTCTTTATATTTGTCAATAGTAATTAATGATTTAATTAGTATTTATAAAGTATAAATAATATTGCTCATTATATTTGGCTTAAAGTAGACCTTTCATGCCATAAAAAAAAAAATAAAAAAAATACAATCTTTAAATTATAGTCGGGTGTGATAAAAAATAATAAACCTTTTACAGTTTAACTTATAAATGGACGGGTTCTAAAAATTATTTTTATTTTTCCGTTTTTAACAAAATAAAATTATAAAAATGATTTATCATTTGGATATTAAAGATATTGTTATTTTAATAAGCAGAGAAGCTATTTAAAAAGAATATACACTAAATGTCAAAATACTTACAAAATAAAGTCATGCAATGAAATTGTCAAATTGTAGTTAAGATAGCTACTTACAAGTATTACCAAGTTATACCAATGGTTAAATAACATTCCATATTATATATATTGTTAAAGTAAGTATAAAGAAAGAGCAAAAAAATTAAGAGCGAAAAAATAATATAGTATATCATGACACTAAAAGCTAGAAAATAATTTTATGAAAGCATTATTCCATGCGGCTTTTAACGCTCAATTCATAAAAATAAATAAATTGTTTTAGCGTTGCGATTTATTTTTATTTTGTAGTTAATATTTTAGAAATTTATTGCTCATATAAATACCTAATTCTATAATTAGAAAAGAAATCTATTCAAACACAGTCAGGAACCCCTTTTCATTTATTGTAGATAAATTTATTAAAGTTAATTACAGAAGTTTTTTTTTATTATAATTATTAGGCCTATTATAGGTAAAATTAAAAAATAAAAATTTGACACTGTATTGTTTCAATTTAATATTTGAGTATACCACCTAATCGAATTTTACTATTAATATTCCTAATTATTATAGTGTCATGACTTAATTTCAGCATTATAATTACTATTTATATGTATAAAAACAAATCCTTGTTTTAATTGTGTATATAACAATGAGGACAAAAAATTAAATAAGTATGTTTGAAATAATAATTAAAAGAATTATTAGTGTAAAATGTTATATTATGTAGGAAAGTTTATATTATTATTATAATTTTATGTATGTTAATATATTTACCATATTATTGTAAATGTGTATAAATTATTAAAAAGTAATTTAGAATAGATGGAAAGATTTATTATTTATACATACTATTTTTTTTTAATATATTATAGCTTAATTTTTTTCAAATCAATAATTTTACAAACAAATAGCATATTATAAGAAATGGTATTTAAAAATACTTTTTTTTTTTTTTTTTTTGCTAATTTGGTGCTGGATTTTTTTTTCTATTCTTTTATACTCCTATTCCATGACGTAGCACATAACACATAATTATGTTTTGTTTTTTTTATGTATAGGACTGAAAATAATTTATTGCAGTGATTTTACTAAAAGCTGTAAAGGCAGTGAAAAAATTCTTTCTTCCTCTTCCTTTTTTTATTTTATTTTTTATCTTTCAAGGATGTGACAACTTTAATTGACTTAAAATTGTTTGTGGGACCCGGTTTTGAATGCAAATTTTAGAATTACGAATTTTTAAAATTTTAGGTCCATATTTAGGTCTTACATGAAGTTCAGTTAATATCAGTTAATATCTTTTATCTGATGATCGCACAAATCCTAAAAAAAAAATATCGATGCAAATAGATGATTGACTTCAAAATTACATAAAAAAAATAAAGGATTCAATTTTTAAATTCAATGAAACTCTAATTTTATTTTGGATGCATTGCATAAAAGTGGACAAAGAAAAATTTGGTAGTCCGTCACAAATCCATTAGATCTTATATCATTAACATAATTATATCTTTACAATTTAGAATTTAGGTTAATATTTTTAATGGTTATTTTTATTTGTTATTAATTACAGTTCATACTGCTGTTTATTAATTTATTAAATTAAAATTTTGTTAACTCATAAAAATCTTTAATTAATGTTTTTTTTTTTATCATTGCGGATATTTGCGAATATATATATTATGTTAACAAAAAAGTTATATATAATTAATTAGGCGGATTGTAGTGTGTGCGCTCTAGTGCCAGACAATTCACACCTCCGCCACCGCAGCGAAACCCCCTTCACAAAAGCGTGTTTGTTTCACAGATGCTCGCGGTTGCTGCCCTCTCATCGCACCCGCCACACGGTGTGCGCGAGAATGAGAGAGAGGCGAGAGAGAGAGAAAGCGCAATTAAATCAGTAAAACCTATATGCTCCCTTTCTGTATTCTATATATATTTTTTTACTTACGCCTTTTGCCAGTACATTATGAATTAATTTTTATGAAGAGATTGCAATAGTTAATACGTACTTCAATGATTTATTAATAAACTTGACCTTCAGCAAAGATTTTAGGGAATGACATATCGACAGGATACAAAGAGCGCTCAAATAATTTGCGCGCGCATCTAAGGTAAAAGATAAATTATGAATATATCGATGTATATTTTACCATTAGTATATTAATTAAGTGGTAATGTATTGATTATCTTCATTTATTTGAAGTGCGCACATTGTTTAAGTATGCAATTTCCTAAAATTAATGTGGTCGATTTTTGCTAAAAGTTTATTTCTTGTCCCAGAAATCTTTGCGCTTGGGCCGCCATTACGCACACCCAAGTCGAAAAGATTCCGACGGTTCACGAACGAGTGGCTGGCGGCAGCGAGCAGGCAGGCGATCTGCTGCTTCCACTCTTTCTCCCCTACCTCCTTTTTTTTATTCATTGCACCAGGCAAGGCAGTGTGCGTATATCGTCGCGTCAACACACGGCAAAAATTTCATCTCAAGTTTCACGGTAAATTTGCATGAAAACTAATTACCAATCATTTGAAGTGAAGTGTTATATTGTAAACAATGATTATTAAATTAAAAAAAGAAATTTTAGAGGCAATTGATCAGCTTAGAGGACGTAAAGCAAGGCCCGACGTTGAGCGAATTTGCAATCACGTTCAGCGACGTTATAACATTGAGCCGCATGAAACCTTAGCTGATTTAGAACGATTAGTTGACGATGAGCAAGTAATGCGAGTTGAATATAAAGGTAGCACAAGTTATAGAAATGTTGCCAAATGGCCAAAATTTAAAGTTTACAAAAATAAACCTCGTGCGCAAATGACTTCAAACTCGGAGCGCATCTCAAAAATCATTCGTGTTGCGCTCGAAAAACTGATTTTGCTAAAACCAATTTATAACATTTCTGGTGTTCCATATGATGAATTACAAAAAAGATTAATTCAGTTGGATGATGAATATCGTTTTAAAGAGAAAAATCAGTTTTATACAGTTTTAGCTCTTGAAATGAATTCAGGAGGCATTGTAATGTTAGAGAACGGACATTACATACTTGAAAATCAAAATTCCGATCATAATGATGACGAAGTTAAGTCAGAGAATTTGAGCGCAACATCTAAAAAATTAATGAATCCATGGACCTTCGATATTAAAGAAGAAAAAGATGAAGAAATTGGAATGGAGTCCCCTCCGTTATCCCCGACAACTCAAAGAATGTATGAAATTCTCAAGATATGCAAAACGCTACATGATGCGGCTGAGAAGAAATCGCCAAATAAACGCAAAAAAGATGACCAAAAAAATCGTAACAACGGCGATGCGGCTTCAGCGGTACCTTTTGAGTCTGAGGGGGCGAGCCTCGCACCCGATAAATCAGCAACACCTGCAATGCGCGTTGGTAGCCGTCGTAAGGTAAGGATAATTAAACATGTATAGAATTATTTAGAATCATTTTCTTCGATATTGGTAACATTTTATCTCCTAAATAAGCATATTTCTTGATGTTTTTTTAGTCCGCTTCCTTTTTTACCCGCATGGAAAATTGCGCTTTTGATATTGTGCTGCCACCTAGTTCTAAATTAATAAATCTAATGTTCTCTTTCTCAAAATTTTGGTTGCAAAAGTTGTTCAACAAGAGTTTTTGAAACTTGATCAAAATATTTATCAAAAGTAATGGCTTCAAAGAGGAAAAATAAGGATTGTTCTTCATCAGAAGAATCTGATGAAAAACCATCATCTAAATTAATTTCATCAGTATCAGTAACAGGCAAAAGAATGAGGGTAAATATTATTTTCTTATAGGATGTACTCCGAACTTCATGAAAATGTTATGTTATTATTTCATATAATATGTTTTGTTTATGCAAATTCAATATTAAAATGCATTAATATTAACAAGGGTCACTTATTTAATCTATTAAAAAACATTTCTGCAAGAAGTAGATTTTATAAAAGCAGTAATTGCTGAGTAATTGTAGAAACTTTTACTACGGATTTACACTAATAGTGTATATTTGTCAATCGTTTTTCTTACTTTTCTATGTTTCTCTTTTCGTAACTTCATTACATTAGTTTTAATATTAATCTTGGAATGTCAAAGTTAAGTTTAAATCCAATAAATACTTTAGAAATTGCAAGAAAAATGCATAAAATGCAAAATATTGGGCTTATGATATATCAAAATTTCCCATCACCTGTTATGAAACTAGAGAATAAAAGTCATAAAATAAATTACAATTTTTACGATTTTTTAATAATTTAACTTGTAAAATAATATGTTAATTCAATACTATAAATATTAATTGAGTTATTCAAACTATAAAAACAATTCCAAAGAGTATTTATATTAAGATTTTTACGGAAATAATGAACGTATATTTTTTTGCATATGGCGCATATGGGATATCGGTGGACTAATGCTAAAAAAATGTATGACTAATTTAACATTTTTGTTTACTTAAACGGTATTAATTGATACTAAGTACACTTATTTGAATGCATTATATGTTATTTATCATAATTAAGTGTACTTTGTTTCATATTTTAGTAAAACTGAAGATATTTTTATATACCAAGTTTGTTGCATAACAAACACTTTTATAATACTGGTATACTCTGCCATTTTGGCTTTTAAATGTTTTTTTTACTGCTATTTATTAGTTGAACTTCATTTAGTTATAATGATTGTTTGCTCTTTGGAAAGAATTATACTTTTTAATGACATTTAAATGTTATTTATTTATTAAATACTTTCGAAAACACTTAAATAAAATAATATTATCCTCATTTCCCCCCTCCCCCTTAGCATACATTATATAAATATATACCATATGACGTGTATTTTTTTTATTATTATTATTTTTTTTTTCAACTGCAATAAAAAAAGATTAAAAATGCAGTTATTATTTTTGATTATTATTTATTTGATTTCAGCGTGCTCGTCAAGTTTTTGATCCATCCGATAACAATTTACCACGTAATCGTATAAATGCTAAACGTGGTCGTCCACTTACTGGTAATGCAAAACAATTACAACAACATGCATTACAACATCAATTATTACGAATGCATCATCAACAAAATATTAAAACTCCACCAATAACATCAACAGTATCAACAGCATCAACAAATAAAACTAATAATATCACTCCTAATGTCACACCTATAAAAAATGAAACAAATAAATCTTTACCTATTACTCCTACTCGTACAACTGTTACTCCTGTTAAAATAGAAACTAAAGAAACATTAGAAAATAATCTTAATATACCTACTACTCCAACTTCTACTAATACTACTAATCCTAAGAATACTAAAGTATCTAAAATAAGTCCATTAAAACCTATCAAAAGTCCTAAACCTCCTAAAACACCACCTAAAAGTTTATCACCTTCTCCTTCACCTGAAGTTAGAACTCCTAATTCTTCTACTCCTGATATATCTGATGATTATGGTTGTTGTATTGTTTGTAAAGATGATATTTCAAACAAAAGTTTTCGTCTAGTGACTTGTCAGACATGTCATCATAGAGGTGAGTTTACGTTATTATTATTATTTTTATTTTTTTGACAAAACTTTTAAGGTAATTTAGATGTTTGCTTGTATCTAGTATATCATTCAAATATGGACTCTTTATTATTTTTCATTTGAAAAGCAATGTTAACAATTACCTATCATGAAAAAATAGTTAATTAAAATCTGTCAGGACCCCGCACAGTAGGGGAGAAAACAAAATCTTTTAAATTTATAATGGCAGGCCTCACCAAAAAAAAATTAATAATAAACTTTACTTTTCTTTGCATTTAGTATACTTTTCATAAGAATCACTTAAAAAAATATCGCTGTAAAACTTATTTAAAGTCAAATTGTTGAAATTACATAATAAAAGCACAAGTTAGATCAAATGCAAGTCATTTCTAAGTTTTTCCATTTGAAGGCTTTGTTTAGAAGGAGGGAAGGAAAAAAAAAAAACTGAAACTTTATAGATTTAATAGAATGTATTTTTTTTCCAGTTCATCCTCTGTGTCTAAAGAACTTGGATGACCCAACATCTCAACCTGCCATGAAGCACGCCCTAAAGTGGCGTTGTATGCAATGTCGTCTTTGTACCATATGTAATGTTGGTAGTGAGGAAAAGGTTTGTTCAAGCTTTTTACTGTGCTTTATTATTATTATTATTTTATTTTTTTTATTGCTTGTATATTTAGTGATTCTAACTTTTTCAACAATTTCACTCAGTTAATTAAAAAAATATATTGCAAGTAACCTTTGTTTAGACTTACATTGTGTATCTTATTGCAGTCATGGTTAATTTTCTTCAATATATCGATGTTGTTGGGAACAATATGTGTATCTCGTTTTTTGTCACGCGAAGCAATATGTGTAAGTCGAGCGCCACCTACATAACATTTGCAAATGACTTACACATTTTGCTTGGCGTGACAAAAAATGAGATACACATTTTGCTATGCGTGACAAATAACGAGATGACATTTTGCTTAGCATGACAAAAAACAAGATACACATATTGTTTGCAACAACATCAATATCTACCTTGGTTAAAGTATGTAGCAATAAACTAAAATTTTAGTTTTGGATAGAAATGCTAATGTGCATGTTTACACCCCCCCCCCCCACTCCTTTTTAACTTTCTATCCTTTTAATACAATCTTAAAATATGTTACTTGCAGTAAATTTGTTTCTATATTTTTGTAAACCTCACTTAATTAACAAACATTAATATGATAATCATGGTCTCTCAAATCTATCGGGGGGGGGGGGGGGGGGGGGGGGTAGGGATCGGCGATATATATCGATATATCGGACTACTCGATACATTTGCTTCGATAGTATCGATATTATCGATACTTTTTTGTGGCGATATATATCGATATATCGATACATAAATCCGACTATCGGTATTCGATACTTTTTGAAAAAAAGTCATAGTAATTTATTTAAAATTCAAATACCAAGGCAGTTTTCGCGCGCTCTGTTGTACCAACGAATCAGCGCGTGCAGCTGGGAGGGCACTGTGTATAAAAGCGCACTGCCACTTGCCTCCCCAGCTCAGTCAGCTAGTAGATGTTGTGTATGAATCATCTCCAGCTGTACAGAGCTCTCTGCCGTGCCTTGCCTGATGAGTCCTAGGTAAATTTGACACTATTTTGTAATACTGCTCATGTCCCATACCCTCTTAAAAAATTTTTTCGTTGTTTTTATCGCGTTTTTGGAAGTCATCGATAGTTTTCCGATATATCGAAGTATCGATACTTTTCTTCGATATTATTTAATTAGTATTTAGTACTTTTGAAAATACCCGATATAAAAAGTATCGATACTTTTCTATATATCGCCGATCCCTAGGGGGGGGGGGGGGAGTCATGATTTGAGGGTACTTCAGAAAGTTTTTAGTAAACTTTACCTCATAGCTTACACTGTACACTCCCCCCGAATAAATCTGACCGCTGCGTTCATGTCTCCAAATGTTAAATGAGGAAACTTTAACGCGACCGGTCAGATTTATTCGGGGGGAGTGTACTGTACTATCAGTATGACTAAAATATTCAACTTGTAATGTGTGCAGGACTACCTAGTGGTTTGCCACACATGTGATGACTCGTTCCACGCCTCCTGCCACGCTCCAGCACTACTAAAGAGACCTACTTCAAGATGGCTATGTTATGCTTGTACTGTGAAGAAAGCTCTTGCTGTTGGACAATCTATGGTTACATATGGAGATAAAAATACAGCACAATCTATTCCTGTTATGCATGGTAAGAAATGTCACCTTTTACTTACACTTTTATGTAATTTGTCATGCCAATGGCATTTTTATTTGTGCTGCTTGTCAAGTTGCAGTAATGCTAACTAATGTTTGTATAGTTTTTAATGAATTAAATTAGATTTCATTGGAAAATTGGTAGGGTAGTAAGACTTAAAAAGAGCCCTTCCTTGTATATATATCGCTCTGGATACAACTAAAGGGCGTACTTGCATTTGACTACTTTTGATGCTGTGCACGCATCTGCCATAAGCTTAACATGTAAAAACGAGTGCAAGTACGCCCTTTGTTGTACTGGACAAAAATGCAAGTATGCCTTTTGAAAGACAACCTTGAAATGCAAGTACGCCTTTTGGGCGCAGCCAGAGTGATATGCTTGTTTTAGCTGTATATATATATTTTTTTTTTATTTACTTATTATTATTGATTTTTTTTTTGCTGTTTTTTAAACATTTTTATTAAATATTGAAAACTAGTATTTTACTGTCAAAATTGTATGTTTATATTTGAAATATCTGCAGCTCCAACAGTGAATGGTGACATGGAAGTTGACGAGTCTTCCACAGCTGAAAGTTGGGATCCAGAGGAGATGGGTGAGGTGATCAATTGGTCCAGTGATGATGTTTCTGCTTACTTAACATCTCATGGATTTGCGGAAGAAGCAGCTATCATGAAAGAACAGGTATTAAAACTGCTTCACTGGCAACAACAATAACATCTTTATTTAAATTGTTTTTTTTTTAAAGATTTTTATAATTAAATAATTTAAATAATAACCGCACTAGTAAATTATGCAGGAGAGAGAGAGAGAGAGAGAGAGAGAGAGAGAGAGACTAGGTGTCTGCTAGTTTTTGTAAGCTCCTTTCCCATTCTTAACATTTTACTAATTTATCTGTGTTTTTGCTATCATTTTATTTTTATTTGAACACAAATTTGTTTCATTTTTCAAAATAAAGAATCTAAAAATACTATTTATTTTATTTTTAACAACTTGTAGGCCTATACCTAATTACCTAATATTTTGTTGAATTAATTTTGTTACAGGATGTGGATGGTAAAAGTCTTCTGTTGATGAAACGTATTGATGTATTGAGAGGTTTAAAATTAAAACTTGGACCTGCCTTAAAAATTTACACAAATCATGTTCTACGTATGCAACAAGCACATTTTAATGATCATCATTAGCCTTTTCAACACTATACTAATTATTAAAGGAAATTCAAAACCATTTTATATGTATTAATCAAAGGAAAGAATATGAAAGTCTGTACTGAGGTGAATATATTGATGACACTTTTAACACAAATATTTACATTGATAAAGATGTTTTGAAGTGTCATGGTACTCAAATCATTATAAATATTTGTGTTAAATGAATGTGTCATCGTAAGAACTTCATGTATGGACTTCATTGTAGTAAGGTGCCTGTTGATTTACCTATTCTTTCCTTTGATAACTTTTCAATCCTTTTTTCTTACTTTGATTTGTACAGCTCCAAGCTTTGTTAAAGAAATATTTGCATCATTAAGTAACACGTCATTTCTTTAAGAAATTCTCGTCTTTATAATAAATTTTATAAGACTCAAAGTTTTGTAATATAATGTATATCTTGAAATTATTTTCACATTGTTATGCTAAAAAAAAAAAAAAAAAAAAAAAAAAACTTCCATTTGTTATTAACTTTCTTACAAATTTAATGGTTTTAAAAAGTACCAGAAAAAATACGACATAAAATGTCCTCAAAATTTAGATGTACTATAATTATTGTATTCAAATAGAAGGTAAATTAAATGAAATATTAATATATATTTTTATTCCACAGTTATCATAATATGTACAGCAATAATAATAATAAATATCCATAGGCCTATTTTTAGACTTATAAAGTGGTCGATAAAAATTATTAACTAATTTGATATGTATTTTTAAGCTGCATAAAATGCACATGGGAATGTTTTATGTATGGCTGTCTACTCTCCCTTTTTGTCTTGATCAGAGGCCACTGTAAAATTATACAAATACTCTTACTAATTCCCTGACTTGATAATTAACTATATTTCTAGTCTTCGGAATTTTTAAAAGTATAAAGTTATAAAAAAGTAATAATAGTCCCATTTTTAAAATTGATATTTGCAATTTGTATATTATTGTAATATTTATAATGTCATGGAAATGTGGAGTAAAAGAAACTGTGACTGAGAAGTATGAGAACAGTGTATTACGGTGGTTTGGTCATGTTGAGAGAATGGGTGATGAAAGAATAGCAAAGCAGGTATTTCATAGTAGAGTGGATGGAAGGAGAGATAGAGGCAGGCCTAAAACATCATGGTCTGAGGTGGTTGGAAGATGTTTGAAAAATAAGAATGTACGCAGTATGAAATGCAAAAGGAAATGTATGAAACAAGGTATGAGACTGGCGGAAGCAAGTGAAGTATGTCAGGATAGGAAGTTGTGGAGGTCTATCACTTGGTCAGGATAAAACATCTGTGTTGTTGGCTTACCCCGAAAGGGATTATAGCGTCATGATATGTATGTATGTATGTTATAATGTCAATACATTGACAATTGTTACTGACATACAGAATATTTACTCTCCTCTGCCCCCACCCACATACAAGTGTGAAACTAATGTTTTTCAATTTGAATACTTTATTGAGGTATACAATTATACTTACATATAGTTTCACTGCTTTTTTCCCCCAAAAATATTTTTATGTGTCATTTACTAAATTACTGTAAACCTTTTTGTTTGGGTGATAAAAGTATTTGATAGAAAAACATATAGGGTGTATATGAGCAAAATGTCATTACTGAATGGGACCATACTGGAGGAATAAATAACATTGCTCAGCATAGAACAAATGTGGGGTTTGGCTATTTTCTCTGGAAATTAGTATTTTATTTTTATTATTTTCTTGCACATTTGAAAACTTAATTCAACCTATTAACAGCATTGATACTCTCAAAATATTGCTAAGTATTTTCAAACTGGCAAAATGTGTAATTTTCTCATACTGACCCATGTTATTTAATGCTCACATATAACGTTACCTTTTATATGATTGCAATCACCCTATAGGGTGGTTTCATTCATGTTAAAGTCGACGTCATAAGTGAGTACTAAATAACATTGGCCGGTGTAGGAAAATGGAAAATGGCACATTTTGCCAGTTTAAAAATACTTCACAATTTTTTTGAGAGCATTGATGCTGTTAACAGGTTGGATTAGTACCTCAAGTATGCAAGAAAAATAATAATGACCAAAAAATAGCTAAGTTTCCAAAGAAAATAGCCAAAAACTACGTTTGTCTTATGCTGAGGAATGTTATTCATTGCTCAAGAAGAGCATCGAAAAGCACTCAGAATGACGTCATGCGTACACACCCTATAGTCTTTCCAAAATTACAAAGAAGATGGTTTTAACAGGTTGCACTTTTTTCTCAGTGTATACAACGGATCAATTCAAAACTTTGCATGTTATCTGTTATCACTACAATATTGAAATTGATATGCATGAAATTGCCTAATTAAAACCATCTATTCAGTTTTGGGCTGGCTGGTGATAGATGTGGACAATTAGGGATTAAGAGAGAGAATATTCTATCTGGTTAGAATATTGAATTCTTTCTCACACTGCTGTCGAACAGCTCAATATCCAATTATTTTAATCCATATGTTTTTCTATCAAATAAGCTTTTTATCTACTAACCATATTTTTCCTTAATCATAAGGAAACTTTGTTTGTTAATAATTATGGTAAACAATTTCAAATGAAAATTAGTACCTGCTATAATAACATTATATAATAGTAATGTATTTTGAATACTGCAAATATTGTATTCTTATTGCATGTTGCATGTATCAAATTTATCTAATTTTATTACAAATAAGACAAGACTAATAAAAAAGATTTGATAGGAAAGACACATAATAGATATCGCCGTTGTTCCGCTCTATTGGCCGATGTCCACTTGACCTTGAAAAATATATATTTTATTATATATTTTTTTGCTGCAAATGACCTGAAATGCGAAAATCCAAAATTTGGAGTCGATCCGAAAATGTTTATTTTTTCAAGCTCAAGTGGACATCAGAGGAACACCAGCGATATGTATTTGTAGAATTGGGGAATGAGTGATAGCAAGCATAGGGACAGAGAAGTATTTAATTTCTCTCATAATAAGGCATCCCTGCAAAAGTAATGATTTGTGTCTCCTGCCCCCCACCCCCTTTTAATTTCCCAAAATCCATCAAACCTTTTTTTTATTGTCCAGCTATCTCAAAGTAGATTATTCCTTAATTTTCTTACAAATTGATTAATATTTACACTTTTATTTTGCATTTATCTTCCTATTAGTATGTAATATATTAAATTATAGTTAAGTTTGTTTCTTTTTTTCTCTCTAAAAACTGCCTTTTTATGATATAATGCCTTAAAATGTACAGCAAATTCTCAATTTTTGTGTTAAAATTTAATAAAAAAAGAAAAGGATAGGAGAAACCAACAAGAGCCTTACCACGATGAGGTACATAGTTTGGTGAAAATCTTGATGGGACAGGTTACACAAATATTTACAAGTTAACGAAGACTTTGCCCTCGAAACGTCTTAGTTAACTTATAAATATTTGTGTAACCTGTGCCATCAAGATTTTCACCAAGCTACGGACCTCATCGTGGTAAGGCGCTTGTTGGTTTCTACTATTATTTTCTTTGATTATTCAAACGGAAATGGTTTTAGCCTTTCCTTATTAATTATAAATAAACTTAATAAAAAAAATATCTTGTCACTGCCAGTGAAAATTACCTTTAATAAAAATAGAGTTTGCAATTTAATATTATAAAATATTATCTGAATTGTTTTTTGTTGCAATATTTTTTATCTTAAGCCAGGCATCTTTAGGATGAGGATGAAGATAATGTTAGCTCATTTACTTATGTTTTCCCTACAAGTAAAATAATAATTGCAATATATTGCTGTCAAAATTATTGCTGCTACAAAACTATTATTGTAGACATGCATATTCATTATTTTTAAGGTAGATTACTTTAATTGTAAGGCTTGCTTATTTTTTCTTTTGTATAAATACTGTTAACACTATACTATTTTCCTTGCAGCTCAATTATATCTAAGCTTTTTGAACAATTATCAATATAGCAATAAATTTATTAATATATATGTTATGTGTTTTATTATTTTCTTCCTGATGAGAAGAGTAAATATAAAGCTACTTTAGGCATATTTTTATTTTATTTAATATCTGCATTTGATCAACGTATTTTGCATATTATGCTCATTGTCAGTATTTTTAACTGGATGTTGATACAAAAACGTTTATTCTGCAGCTGGTTAGTTGGTGTTTAATTACTCATTAATAGCCTCTACCTTTGGTAAACTCAAGCTAACAGATACAAGATTGAAGAAGGCTTAACAAAATTCGGGCTGTCAAAATCGTCAATGAGGCAGTGCTTTACCTTCCCTCAGCCACCATCCCAAATCATCCCTCACATGCCGCCTGATCTCCACCAATTTGGCTGCCAGGGTAGATTTCAATTTATGTAACTACTCTTAAACCGTTCCCGCAATTCTGCCACCGGTGATAAAAATTGAAGAACACGCTACTGCCAACTTGCTCTTTACTGCTGCCTATAGAGGGAGTATAGCGATGCTCTAACCTTATTATATAGTTCAGTGGGATAGGTAGCCACCTAATATGAGAAAGTAGGGTAGTTCAAGTCTGATAGTGGTTGAACAGAGTCCAAAGTGTTGGAAGTATGCTCTAGCCTTCATATTGGCAATTTGACGGCTGAGGGAAAGCAAGCACATAATAATAAATATGAATTACACTATTACATTTTTAAGTTATGGAAAAATAAATTTACTGATAAAGGAACAACTATTTTGAGACCGCCTTGAAGCAACTTCACTCACATCCACTTCTGTTTCAATGTAATACACATGCGCTGTACGCCAAAACAGAAACGAATGTAAGCAAAATTGCTTAAAATCAGCTTCATAATAATCGTTCCTTTAAATATTAGTCAATAGGAACTACTAATTATGAATAAAACTAAATAAAATACAGATTTAATATTTTTATTCTACTATACAACTATATAATTTTTTTTTTCTCTATGAAATATGACATTTTGTCTTTTTATTCAAATAAAATAATGAAACATTTTAAAATTTTACAATAACATTCAAAATAGCATAATATTATATTCTTTATAACTACACATGAATATATTATAAAACGAATAAAAAAAAAATTAAAATATTATTTAACAGCAAAAATTCATTACTGAAAAGAAAAAATAAAAGTTCTAATCTATAACATGCAACATTCATAAATTCAGCAAAATACACTCATTAACCACAATTATTGCACTATACTGTAGTCGTCATTATAATTAATACAAAATAATTCACGTTAAAATAACATTTTTTTTCATATAAATTAATTGGTAATAATTTATAATTTTTTTCTGCATTTTTTTTTTTTAATTTTCCTTTTATCAGATTTTTTTTAAAGGTTTGTTTATATATTTGGTATTCAAAATGCGGAACTTATTTTTTCTTTCCTTAAACACGTACTAAATTGTAATTAATATATTTTTATGGATATTAAAATATCTGGTCTTAATAAATTTTAAGAAAATAGACTCAAAATAAAATAAAAATTACACTTTTGTTTAATTAAAAAAAATTAAAACCAGTTTAATTTATTATCATTTGTACACATGTAAACGATTGTTATTAAAGTTTTTTTTTTTTTTAAAACACACATTTAAATTCATTGGTACTATTATATTATAAGTTTATGAATTGCTAAATGTATATAATTATTATTATTATAAATAAGTTTTATATATTCAATTTTTTTTATTAAATTCATATTATTGTTATCACAATTAAAAATTAACAATTAAAGTTTGAATATTATATATATTTTTAATTCCACTAGACATATATTGAAAGTTACACATATAGAGAGAAAAAGTAGTTTTTTTTTTTTTTTTTTTTACGTTTATTATTATATTATAGAGATCAAAAAATGTTATTCATAGATTTTTTTTTTCTAATATTTTTTTCATTTGTTAAAACACTTAATAATGGGAGAAGTGAAACAAAATTACATCTGTTTGTTTTTAGCACAAGAAAAAAAGCATTTAAAAAACAATGAAATATTTTATATAATCTAAAATTAATATAAAGCACCTTTAACTAATTTTATTTCTAGTAATAATTAGTAATTTGTTTAAAATATTGTGATGAATATTTAAAAAATACCTTTTATGCAGTTTTTTTTTAGTGCTTTTTTTAAAAATTTAATAAGGGGTATTTTAAATAGAACATTAAAGCCAAACTGCTTAAATTAAAGTACAGTATATGAAATTTATATTTATTGAACCTTAGAGCTATAAATATAGCCACGAATTTTATTTTTGATAATAACTTTTTATTTAACGACAAAAATATTTTATCATTTATTACCATGTTGAATTTTTAAAAATTTAGAATATTTGCTTTGTACAACCTAAATATATTAAAATTTAGGGTACATTATAAAAGATTTTATTATTATAAAATGAACTGGTTAACCAGTCTTTAAAAGATAATTAAATACCTCAGTATAACAAATTTCACATTAAAATAATAATTTTGCAATATTATGGATACTAAAAGCAACTTGATTGCAATAATTTGCAATACTAAGGTTTATAATGGAGTTATAAGATGATAATTGTAAATTATGTTTTTTTTTTAGTTAGGTGGTAATGCTAGAAACAAACAGTAAAACACTTAGGAATAAACATTCTACATTTTTTTTAAAGATATGGTATGCAGTAATGTATAGGTATATATATTTTTTTTGAAAGACATTTTTTTATGCTTTGGTTTGGTTGTTAAAATTAAGAAGTAAATAATAATAATAAACATTTTCAGTTATAATGGTTACATAAGTTCTAATTTGGCATTTGAAAATAATGTTTATAACGTTTATAATTTTATAAATAGATTACAGAATATATAGGTAAGATATAACGGAAATAATAAAATAATTTCATTGAAGAAAGCGCTAGACTGTGCGTAATGACTATGCGCTTAATTCGTTAATATTTGGTGTTACTAGGTGGGATCATAGATTGGTATTTTTTAAATGATGATCATCATAAAGGTTTTAATTTGTCAGAAATTATCTTTTTAAATTTAAATCAAAATTTACAGATTTCTTGTTATAGGCAAAAATTATAACTAAATGGCCTAAACCTGTTATAATGAAAAGAAACAAGAAAGAAAAAACAAAAATTGATAATGTTTTTCTGATGGAATACATTGAAGCTTATTTTGATGCCAGTGGAAGTTTAAACACTTCGTTATTATCAACAGATAGTGGGGTTTTCTCATACTCTTCATCTTCAATGTCAACAATGACTTGTTTTTCACTGTTTTCTTCCAAGATAGCAGCACGATCCCAAGGTTCCAGACACAACCAAGCAGTTAAGATACCTGTGATGAGTGCTAGGAATCCAAGAAGCCATTTTGGTACACCATATCGAGTTGATAAACAGGCTAACAGATCACCAGGAGCCTGTAACATTTATTATCAAAATAACATCAATTTTAAAACTTATATGTTGTAAAATTATATATAGGCCTATATATATATATATATATTTATATATATATATATTATAGCTATATATATAGGCTATATAATAATATATTATATTTTGAAACATAATGTAGCTTTAAAAAAATCAAGATACATGAATATGCTGTGGAGTAAATATTTACAAATAATAGACAATTAAAAAAAAAAAAAAAAAAAAAAAAAAGAGGAATTTGAAAATGATATTTTTTACTGATACATCACAATCATTGTTATAATATTAATGTTGTTATTTATAATATTTCATATTATATTACAATCTTAATATAATCAAAAGTACAAGGATGCCTAAAGGGTGTGTATGCATGATGTCATTCTGAGTGCTTTTCGATGCTCTTCTTGAGCAATGAATAACATTGCTTACAGTTAGCATAGGACAAACGTAACTTTTAACTATTTTCTTTGGAAAATTATATATTTTTTGGTCATTATTATTTTTCTTGCATACTTGAGGTACTAATTTAATCTGTTAGTTAACATTTAACAACATCAATGCTTTCAATAAAATCACGAAGTATTTTTAAACTGGCAAAATGTGCCATTTTCCTATACCGGCTAAGGTTATTTAGTACTCACTTATGACGTCGACTTTAACATGAATAAAACCACCTTATATTCACAGAGACGCAATTTTGTGATGCTGCCCTCAATGTTGCAATATGTTTCAATGAGTTTCAACTGTATGTCAAATTTTCATATAAGAGTTCAATCGTTTACATTTGACTGCAGAAGGTTTATCAATGAGAATACAGAAACTAGTATAAATACTGGCGATTCTGTCATCCAAGCAATCAGTTTAAATTACATAAATAGACAAAATCACAGGTGCCTGTAAAATGATGGCCCTTATTCCACCTCTATTAGTGCATTTTAATTTAAAACTCAGGTATTTTATTTTATGTATGGCACTAAATTGACACCTGCAGATGCATTCACATAATTAATTTCTTTCCATAACTTTGCAAAGCAAAGTATTACGGTACCCCCTTCCCCACCCACTAATATGTGAAAGCACTGTGATAATTTTTTATATTGGCAATTATATACTTTGTTATCAGAGTTAAAAATATTGATAGCTAATGATAGACACTTACAGTGTGAGCAGGAGCTGGCTGATGTTGAGGTGGGAATCGAGGTGCATGTTCAGATGCAGGGAAGGTCCGTACTCGTTGTTCAGGGAGACGTAGAGAAATATCAAGACTGCTACTTGACTCCAGTTGACGGATCAGAGCAGGGTCAGTAAGTACATCATCAGGCTCAGAGTCACCTGTCGAGCCAATCAATCAAAGTTTAATTAATAGTACTGTACTACAAACCATTATTGTCATTCAAATGAGGGATATAATAGAATACATCACTCTTACATAATATAACAAACACATTTATATTTTATAGGAGCAAGAAAAGTAAGTTAATAATAATAATAATAAAGTTAATGAAATTTAAATATTGATGTCATAGCAAACAAAATGCCTATCTCGGTAAGCAAAATGTGTAGGTCATTTCAGAATGTAATGTAGATTGTACTCGACTTACTTAAAATGCTTACCGTGACAAAAAAACGCAATATACATTTTGATTTCAATAACAAATGAGATAAACATTTTGTCAGGCGAAGCAAAATTTCTATCTCGTATTTTGTCAAAATGTCTATCTCGAGCGCTATCTACATAACGTTCAGGATCGAGATAGACATTTTGCTTACGGTGACAAACACAAGATAGACATTTGCTTCGCGTGATAAAATACAAGATAGACATTTTGTTTCCTGCTACAAAAAAACGAGATATACATTTTGTTCTCAACAAGATCGATATGCTCCTTATAGTAAATAAAAATATTGTGGTTTCAGACTTGTTTTTTTCTTGCTTTTACATTGAACATAGTTTAATATATTTGCCAAGTCACAATATTTATTTCTTACAATTTGAAACAAGCTTAATCTTTTAATGAAGTTATAAAAGAAGCAATTTCTTATTTACATGGAAAGACAAGACTGAAAAGTTGACTATGTTGGCTCAACTATGCTGCAGGGTAAAGTTACTTTCTGCCACTAAAGAACGAAACCTTTACCTCAAAGTCACACTATGTTACAACATATTAATACAGTAGACGCCTGAAGTATTATTCAAATGACAAGTAAATTTGAAGTGCATTGACGGATAAAGAAAGTTGGAAAATTGTAAACAAATAGATTCGTTCACATTGTTTTTAAGAATTATATCTGAACGGCTCTATTTGTTTACACTGTTCAAACTTTGTTAAAGGCGTAGAACACCTTGAACAAAAAAGTTGCGTAATATCCTAACAAACCTGAAAATCAACGTTGATTTGACCAGAGTCATTTATTTCTAATTTATTTTCCATTCACAAAATACCGCTACCGGTCACTGACGTCACAGCTCGCCCAGTTTACGCGCGCTTAAAACAAGCGAGCTGTGACGTCAGTGACCGGCAGCGGTATTTTGTGAATGGAAAATAAATTAGAAATAAATGACTCTGGCCAAATCAATGTTGATTTTCAGGTTTGTTAGCATATTATGCAACTTTTTTTGTTCAAGGTGTTCTACGCCTTTAATCCGTCAAAGATCGTCAATGCACGTCAAATTTACGTGTCATGTGAATAATACATTACAGGATAATTTTAAGTTGTAGAAGTGCATAAGACGTATATATAGTTGGACATCATGATTTGTACATTTTCTGTGTAGAATAAATTATACACAGTACAATACACTTACTTGCATGTAAAAAGATGGTCTGATCTTGAGGTTGATCTAACCAGAATACATCTTCATTACGAGGTACCTCAGAGTCTTCCAATTTTTCAACTACAACAGTAAATCTTGGCTGAGATTGACCAACTGCAGAGTATAGCTGAGATAACATAGATGATATGATGGGTGCCACCGCAGCAAGACTGGCTAGTTCACGAGCTCCTTCCTCAAGAGCAGCTTGACGAAAACGTTCCTCTTCACGAGCTGTCTCCCTAGCCATGTGGGCACAACCTTCGTGACAAGCGTAACGTTCCCGAGTGTGACGATATGCCTCCATGCAAGCTGAAATTAGACCAACATTTTATTTTAATAGTTGTTGGCGTTTTTTTTTTTTTTTTTTTTCAAAAGCTACACATTTAATGCCCTATAGACTAAAAATTGTGATGGTACTAATGCAAGTGCTCCTATAAACTTGTAATGTGGTGACTTCACTTCTATATCCAATATAAATCCAATATAATATATTATTATGGAGCTAATAAGCTTTTTTTTTTTTTTTTTTTTTTTACTATCAACAGCAGATTGAACTGCATAATATACAACAATGCACTTTATACACTAATATTAGGAGAGAGAGATAAAAAAATAAAAAATAAAAACCTTCATGGCGAATATGTAGTTATTATGTTATTATTAATAACAATAATGATCAGAGCAAATGTTACATTGTGAGCACAAAGTCAAAGTGTAATTACATGAGGAGCAGTTATTCAGGAAGTGCAGCAAACGTTTGCCAGAATTAGGTATGTATATATTTACTTATATTTGTGACAGATGTATAAATATATGTGTTTCCCGAAGTTGTAATTCCCTAATTATTAACTTAAGATTATTATTATTTTACTCACATGCTTGACATGCTTCTTTGCTTGAGTTTGTCTTAGCTGAAGGTACAGGTTCAGATGTAGGTTGAGCTACTTCATTACTTTCCACATTATTGGAATCTTCTTCCTTCTTTACCACTGGAGTTTGAGGTATCTCATTGGGCGATGGTGGTAGCTTAACGACAGGTTTATCATTGATTGGAATGGTAAGTGGAGTCGCAGAGTTGACCAACGTGAAGAAACGACATCCTCGTTGGCAGGCATCAGAGAGTTTTTCCACAGACTGTAACAATCAATCAATTATTAATAATAATAATTTTTATTGCGAGACTTTGCAAAAGATATAAAAACAATTATAATATAACTGCTGACAGAGGTTTATATCATAATACAGTAAACTTGCAACTCATTTGGTTTTTATTTTTTCCCAAAAAAACTATTGAGTGAATCAAATTGATTTTTTCACCAGATGATGGAGGAATAAATTATTTATTATTCTGAATTTTTTCTAAATGCAGTGTTGCATAATTTTGCAACAGCGATGCCAAACGTAAACGAAGTCAACAAAATGCATAATTTTTCTTCAGCAAAAGTGATTAAAAGTTGAAAAATAAAAAAGTAAAAATGAAGTTTCAATGTTTAATACTATGCATTAACATTATAGCAATATAATTAAAATAATATTTCCGAATTTGAATATAAACTTTATTATTATTATTATTTTTTTTTTTAGTATTTTCCTAGCTGCGAGTTTTTGAATCTGCGACTCTCGCTCTCAAAACAATAGCAAGTCACGGACTTCATTCATTCTTTTTTCATTAATTCTTTCTTTCTGTGTAATTCTTTTTATAAATAATAAATAATCTAAAATAAAAATGATAGAAAAGTCCGTGCCTTGCTATTGTTTTGAGAGCGAGAGTCGCAGATTTAAAAACTCGCAGCTAGGAAAATACTAAAAAAAAAAAAAAAAAAAAAAAAAAATTAAAGTTTATATTCAAATTCGGAAACATTATTTTAATTATATTGCTATAATGTTAATGCATAGTATTAAACATTGAAACTTCATTTTTACTTTTTTATTTTTCAACTTTTCATCACTTTTGCCGAAGAAAAATTATGCATTTTGTTGACTTCGTTTACGTTTGGCATCGCTGTTGCAAAATTATGCAACACTGCATTTTGAAAAAATTCAGAATAATAAATAATTTATTCCTCCATCATCTGGTAAAAAAAAAAAAAAAAAAAAAAATGATTCACTCAATAGTTTTTCCGGGAAAAAAATAAAAACCAAATGAGTCAAAATTGGACCATGTAAGGTCACCTGGGGTTGACCTGACGGAAGTATCTCGGGGTACCGCTTCTAAAAATCAACCATTGGTGGTCAAGAACAAGTGTTGAAAGTTTCATTGCTTTATAATGAAATGCATGGTTCGTATTTAAATTGCAAATAAGAAACCGCACTAATATATATTTTTCTACTTTGCTGAAAAAAAAAAAGACAAAAAAAAAAAAAAAAACTTTGAAGAGTCTGGTCCGGTGCACTCTGGAAAAACACCGTGATCGAAGTCACGTGACCAGTGATTCAAGTGACTGAAGTTCTTACAGGATATTTCTATGACAGTATAGTAAACAAAAATACCAGCGATAAAGGTATATTGACAGAAATTCCTGGCCAAGTTTGGACAATGCATTTCTTATCGCAACATGAATCACTCAAATATTATACTGAAATTAATAAAACAGTAAATTAAACACAATTTGTGTGTACAACATACATCTAAATATTCAATTGATAGACCAATCGACATATAGACCCCTTTCACATCCTTGCGCTTTGACGCCATGTTTGTGGTGCCAAATGCATTGTCCAGCATAGGGGAAACGTCATTTTCCCTCATTTGTCGCAAAAATAAAAGTATTTCGACTGTAAGCATTTTTCTCACATTCTTCTAGCTTATTAGGAGCTAAAAATAAGACTTCGATTGAGGTTTGAAGCTTTGTTTGCTGTTAAAAAAAATAAAAATGATATTTCTCCTATGCTGGACTGTGTATTCCTAACCAACAAAATGGCAGCTCTTAAATATGAGTGCAACCGGTCTATACATAATCAGTACATATAATAATATCTAAAGAACCACATCATTATCATGCTGATCATTGCCCTCGGCATAATAGCCCATACTTAACTGCCTCTTGTTAGTACATGTGAGGAGATGATACTGATCACATATCAACCCACATAAGGAACAAAATAATGCAATTATTAGTAGTATTAGTACAGATATGATATTCCTTAGTGTCATAAATGTTGTGATGAAACCAGTGTGCTGCGAAGCGGGTGATAATATTACGGTTTCTCTGATTTGAATTTTTCCATGCATAATTTTTTTTTTTCCATGTATCATTTTTATTTTATAAAACTTGATATTGTTTGCTTATGTACGCATAACGCATACAGATAGAATGAACAAATACTATGAATAGTTATGCAAAAAATGAAGCAAAATTTAGCAAGTTAAAATTATTAGGAGATTACACTATGTAGTTTATTTGCATATTTGTTCACAAAAAAAAAAATCCTTTTATTTATTTATTTTTTAATACAGCATGCATAATTTATGCATTACTGCATAATAACTATGTTACATAGCAAAAATATTATGTTGTACAGCATAAGTATTTATATTATTTTAATTTAACATAATTTATGCTATAATGGCATAAAAAAAATACGTAGTATATTTTTTACGCGTGTATGATTTTTTTCCCCCCATTTGTAAAACTATACGCATAAGAAATGCTTTCATAGTTCCCCGTTTATCAAAATTTTCCGTTTCATTTTTATTATTAAAAATTACTTTTTAAACAAATTTATCACTTTTGTAGCAGTGCATTCTTTTAACTATAATGCACAGTTATTGGCATGCATAAAAAAACAAAATAATTTTTAATGATCAACATTTACAAGATTCAAAAAAATAATAATAATAATAATAAAAAAATAAAAGGGTCATGGAGTAAAGATATTAGAGTTTCTTTTAAGATTTGACAAACCATTTAATTAAAGACAATGGCATTGATTAAGTTTTTTTATTTTATTTTTATTATTTTTTTTTATTATTAAAAAAAAAACTAATTTTATAACTTACAATTTTCAAGCACAGTTAATAAAAAAATTATTGGTAATAATAATTAAAAAAAAAAAAAAAGTGTCGAGCCATATTGGATGTAATAGAATTAGTAGTTGTTGTTTTGTGTCATACATTTGTAATTATTTGCAAATTAGTTTGAAGAGAAAATTATTCGAATTTGGTCATCATTGTTATTAGTATATTGCCTATCAAAGAACCTCTAAAACTTAATCTATATGCTTCACGCATTTTACTTTTACACCGAGATCAATACAAGCTTTGTCGAAGAAAATTTCTCACTCAATAAGTAAATCAACAGTAAAAATTAAATGCTTGATGTATATTTTAAATCCATAATATAATAGAAGCAAATTAAATAATAATAATAATAATAAACACCATGAATAGTTTGAAAGTTAAATCGATTACTTGATTTTCAATTATATTGTACGGTACTTAATTTTATTAGTTTCAGATATATTTTGAGTGCAAAGTATTGATATAGGAATTTGATAAAATGTGCATTTATTATTATTAAATTATTTTACCTATTTCGCGCAGTGCTATATGTTATTGTACTATGAAAAATAATGGCAATTATTGTCAAGTAACTTATTAAATAATAATATTATGAACATTTATCAGAAGAAAAACTAATTTGATGATAAAGTTAGACAGTAGTTTCCTGTCTATAAAAATAAAATACAGCCCGAGGCAATGTGATTCAGTACAGCATAATTCTAAGGCGCACATTTAATAAAATGTGAAACATTATTTCGAATTTATCAAACATCAATTTGGCATTTCAAACACACCATTAAATAGAACAAAAAATTAAGCACGCATTGGTATAATATATAGTTTTAAATTTTTTATATTTTTAACAGACGCAATTTAAAACGTTATATTTGAAGTATTTTTTACGATAGAAAAAAAGTCACACTTCCAATGCGTAGACATTGTAAAATGCTAATTATGTTCCAAAAATAAAACTTCAGAAACAATTTTTAGAGAAATAATTGCAAAAATACGATTTACATGTGTTTAAACGATGGATGTATGACAAGTTGCCTATCTACTAAGGGACAGCAGTGCACCTGACTCTTAATGAACAGAAAATAGACTTCTATCAACTTTCAAAAAGTTTTCTGATACGACCTGCGATGCAGAGAGCGCGAGGAAAAGTTTGTGTTAAGTGTTTAAAAGCACTTGGGAATAATCAAATGTCATTGCTGGGTGATGAAGTGGATGTTATATAACTTTTTAGGATAATCAATTATCATCAATGATATTGGTAATGATTAAAGTTTGAATACGTGATTTTCTGTCGTATACAGTACGTACTTTCCATTTTGTAATCACTAATCATCTTAATATAATCAATCTTCGTTATACGAAATTCATCTGAATATGTGGCAGGGGTAAAAAATAACCTCAAAATAATAAAATGAATTGAAAAGGAGAACAGAGAACAAAAAATTAAATGTCAGAGCAAATTGAGGGAGAGAGGGAGAGAGAGAGAGAGAGAGAGAGAGAGAGAGAGAGAGAGAGAGAGAGAGAGAGAGAGAGAGAGAGACCGACAGAGATGAATGTGTATATTTTAAAATCATACACATTCTCACATTAATTAATTTGGAGTATATAGCTGTTATATTAGTGTATGAAACTCAAATAGGTCGGGCCTTTTATAAATTTATATTATAACAAGCAACTATACAGCTTCCTTTATAACTATTGTGTTACTATCGTTTGGCCAATATGCGATATAATTTGACGAACAATATTTGTGATATTATAATATACTGTACAATGTAAATGGAGATATAAAAAAACTGCTTTGATGATTTAAAAAAAAAAAAATGTTACATTTTATAATATAATGAATGCCTTACATCATATAAAAGACTCGTATTAATCATCTGAAGAGAACTACAGCAAAGTAATTTGATATTTTAATTAAATAAAAGAAGCCTTATATACTGTATAACATTATACTGTTGCAGATGTATATATATATACGCAAATATATAAAGCTACTCGCAAACTATAGTAGTAAAATCAATTTTATCATCGTTACTTCTCCTTCATCAGCTACGGTATATATAGTATACAAAAAACATATTATAACTTTATTATTATATTAATCGATATCGGTTCGAAGATAATAATAATTGATTCATTTTATTAATTTTTTTTTTTTACCTATGATTTTTTTTAAAGACTTTATAGGATGTTTTGCAGCAATAACATTTGAAAAGTCAATGAATTAAGGCGAATTATTGTACAATCAATATCAATGAGAAAGAGAGAGAGAGAGAGAGAGAGAAAGATTATAGTACGTCAATACGGTATAAATTTAATGATTTGTCAATACAAATTTTAGTTGAACGTAACAAAAATTACATTACATTTAAAAAACCATAGTTTTTTAAAAACATATTTTCTGGGCAAAAGTTCCCTAACGGGGTAGCGGCGGCCGCTGCGTTTTCTCATAAAAATAAATAGTTGCGGGTTGCCTATGCAAATCGTTCGGGAACTTTTGGTCAATCAGAGCTGTACTTTGGGACACAAATAAATAAGCGTATAATAATCATACTAGCTCAATTATACTGCATAATAAACATGTAAAATATTATTTTGTTACAGCATAAATTACGGAAATTGTTTCTTTTTTTCCGTGTAAATATAATGTAATTTTTAATTTATTTATTTATTGGTGTTAAAATATTTCAGGCAAGTACTGAAATAAAAGAAAATAAAGAACAGTTTATGAGGTATAAAATGTTGTTTTATTGTCTTATGGTTGTGTACCACGTATTTTTTTATTTAGAAACATTAAGTTAGTTGGTGTAGTATAATGTCTTCGTATACTGTCACAAAATTATTACCATCTTACGATGCTAAGGTAATAGATAATACAATTTTATATTTAACAGGGTTTCTAGCAGTTTTAAACTTTCGTTTTCCCTGCATTTTCCATGTTTTTTCCAGAGATTTCTTCCATTTTCCAGAAATTTTATTCCATTTTTTTATAATATTAGAATTTCAAATATTATTGCAATTGGGTGCAGTTATCACATTTGACAACCCCACGCCGCAGGCGCGATTTTTTGGGGGGACATCCTTTTTGTCAGAAAATGCAAAATTAGTATATTTCAAAAATTTTGCTATTACATTTAAAGTATAGGGCTACTTTAAATTTAATATTTTTTACACCGTTTGCGTAAAAAATTGAGAGAAAATGTTGGTATGTATTATGTTTCTTTAATTCTAAGTGACTTTGAAATTGTCTTTCAGCTGCTTAAAAAAAAACTAGCTTTTTTGTTTTTTCAGGTTAAAATTTTTGTTTTAAATTTTGATATTTCAGATGTTTCAAGAAAGAATTCGTGAGAAAAAAATTCTCGACAATTGAAATAATTCAATAATTCATTAATTAAAATATACAATTTGCAATCATTTTTTTCTCTGTAAATATATATATATATATATATATATATATATATATATATATATATATATATATATATATATATATATATATATATAAAATATATGTGTATATATATATATATATATATATATATATATATATATATATATATATATATATGTATATATGTATATATATATATATATATATATATATATATATATATATATATATATATGTATATATATATATATATATATATATATATATATATATATATATATATATATATATATATATATATATATATATATATATATATATATATATATATATATATATAATAAATAAATAAAAATTTCGAAAAAATCGCTAAAACTCAAATTTAATAAAAGTAAGTCTGTATAGAACACGCTATAATATATTATACAAAAAAAAAAAAAAATTAAAATGAGATAAATTTGTATAAAAAGAAACTATTTTATTGTTATAATTAAACTATATCATTTTCCAGTATTTTATGCTTTTTTCCTGCATTTTCCCTGTTCTCCCTGTTTTCCCTGTTGATAGAAACCCTGATATTTTAAACAAAATATAAATATATACGTGCAAAAATGCATGCTGCACTTGCTGCAGTCCGCAGCAGCTAAGGATGCAACCAATAAGAGAACGCCTAAAAACTCTCCATTTACTTAACATTACCCCACCTCCTAGTGACCTTGAAAGCTTGAGCGTCTATTGGCTGCCCCGGGGAAATCAATAAATCACCCACATCCTTATGTGATTTCTATTCTAGTGTAGTAATGGGAGTAAAATTAATAATTTACGCAGACAAAAATAATAATAATGCGGACATTGATTGATTTTTATCATTTATATCTAAGTAAATCAAATAATATAGAAATTAAATTATAGCACTTTTAAATTTTACACGTATACGCAAGGTATATTATTCAAAGTATTGTGAAGTATTGGCAATATGGAGCAATTTTGCCACCCTCATTTTTCATTCACTATTTATTACAAGATCTTAACAATTTTCATTTTGTCTGAGCAGATATGAAACATAAATTTCACATATATTTCAGAATATAAAGTTTCGTCAATAATTAGTGGAAGAAAAAATAATAATAACAATAAAAAAAAAAAAAAAAAAAAAAAAAGAGGATGACAAAGGCGACCAACTTACAGTAATATGTTCTTAATTATAGACTATTAATTTAATTTCCATTAAGCCATTTGATATTGAAAAAATTTCATATCATCGATAAATCATTTTCAAATAAACATTATAATAAAAAAAAAAAAGTAGACAGCAGGTCATTCAAAAAAAAAAAAACTATAATAAAACATTTTACTGCCAATAAAATACCCCCCTATCACGTAATAAAATACTGTAATACCACCGTATAGTTCTCTACGTAATATAAATATATACCCTATTTTTTCATCGTATCACGAATATATTGACCTATATTGACCTTATTACTTTTTTGTTGAGAGAGAACGAGAGATCGATGGCAATGAATCATATAAACATCTACTATCACGCATGACTTTTCTCTCTCGGCTTCCCAGCATGGATATAAAGGGAAAAAAAATGTTGTTGCTTCAATGTGTAGCTTCAAAAAAAAAAAAAAAAAAAAAAAAAAAAAAAAAAAAAAAAAAAAAAAACTTTTTCCCGCTCACGCGCACTTAAAAATCGATTAAAAAACTTAACTAAAAAAAAAAAAAAAAAAAATCCCCTCATCATACTCATATATTTTATTTTATGTCACTTTAATTTATTCATGACATTTTAATCGATATTTATATTATTATAATTTTAATTAAAATTTATGTATGTTATGTACAGTAGAGTATATCCACCATCCACAGGGATATTAAAAAAAAAAAAATTGTTGAATGGTATAAAATAAATACCTTATTTTACTTTATACAAATTATGTGTACTCTAGTTATTTTTCATTCATTATATAAGTATGAATGTATGACCTTTTGAACTTTATACACCTTACGCTTATACTCTGTACTTTTTTTTTTTTACGTCAAATTAATATTTCACAAAAGTTAAAAAAAGAAAAAAAATAAACAATACATTTTGTTAAACCTACATTTTTTTTATTTAAAATATACTACTTATTTAATATAGGTGGTCTTGTTATACTGTACAGCATGGTGTATTTATTTATAATGCCAATTAAATTATTGCATATTCAATCAGAAACTGTATTACATTTTTCGTTATTACACTTATTTGCACTAGGTACACGAACTTTTGTATTTTAGTTTATTTATGTTACTTTTTTTTAACTTTACTTTACTTTTTTTCTGCGGCAAATAAAGTAAGAAAAAAAATTTGTATTGCATATTTTAGGATTTTAAGAATAAGAGAGAGAGAGAGACAGAGAGAGAAAACGAATTACGAACTATAAAAAAAATATTTTAATAATTTAATAAAGCAGAAGAGTTAAACCTATACCAATAAATTTGAGCCAGCAAAACATGGTTAACAACACATTTTTAAATAGTTAGGAGCATGAGAAGTAGCAATAAAATCTATAATGTGCATAAAGCAATAACAACTTTGATGAAAATTTGATATGGTATAATATTTTAACACAAGAACGAAAAGAAAAAAAGAAAAAAAAATTACAAGAGTTGGTCCTAATATAATATTATTAAAAGTGTTTAACCATGCAGCTTCTCATCTCAAGTTGAGGTTGAGCGCAGCACAAAACTCGCGCAGTTATTTTGTGATGGATGTACTTCATTCTAAGCCAATACGATGCCGTTCACCAGTTACGTCACTGATAGGCTGACCATCCGTCCCGGATTAGCCGGGACAGTCCCGGTTTCAACACTAAAGTCCCGGCAAGATTTTGCAAAAATCGTCAATGTCCCGGTTTTATATTTTGCTGGAAAATCAATAAAAAGTAAACAATTAAAAGGTCGCGGTAAAAAAAAAAAAAAAAAAAAAAAAATCAAAAGATAGTCGATGCATTTTCGTAATATTTTTCGTAGCATATTAAACCATAGTCACGCCAAATTTTAAGTTTTTTTTTTTTTTTTTTTTTTTTTTTTTTTTTTTTTTTTGGAGGAGTGGGTGTTTCGGCTCAAATTGGACGTACACGTACCGTACGTTACGTTTGTATAACAATTATTATTTATTAAAAAATTGTTTCATTTCATTTCATTTTTTTTTTTTTTTTTTTTTTGCAGTGAAAAAATTAAAAATAGACGGCAGAAAGCATTGAAAGAATTCAATGTACTTTTAAATAAACTCTTGCAAAAGCACAAAAATAATGAAATTTTGGAGGTACATCCATATTATGACGAGTGGATTCCTCACAGAAGCGCATATTATGCATTTCATTAATTTCACGAATTTGGAATAATCATTACTTAATGTACATACATATTATATGATATCATTCATGTGTATATATGTTACATTATATATTACATAAGCAATTAAGTAATATTATTATTATTATATTATTATTATTAAATTATTTAATAATAATAATTTAATATATTATTACCCCTGTTCGAGGGGTGTATACGTATGTATAGGTTTTTCCCAGGGATAGTACATGATATATTATATCAGATCAGTAACATCTATATTTAGATATTTTAGCCTCTGCTCTGCGCAACAAATGCGGAATTGTGCATAAAAAGTGAATTTTCATTTCATAAATTTTTCTCATCTCCAATTTTAAATTATAAATAATGCTTTTAATCATACTATAGTTTACAAATAACATTACGATTTACATATCAAAAGCAAATATTTAACCAAAAAGTTTGATTTTAATGAATATAACTCAAAAAAATTCATTCGGTGCAGTAACTGCGCTGCGCTGCTGGCTGCTGCTGCTGCTGCAGGAAAGCTGCAGCTTGCAGCTTGCAGTTATATTATGCGAAGGGGAATGCTAAAATGTCAATGGGCAAATTTTTCATGCAAAATATATACATAATTATAATACTTACGTTGGATTTATCTGAAGGAAATGTTTTTAAACATGAGTTTTCACAATTTTTCGTACTATCTGCAAGCTCATGAGTTAATTTTGAGGTCACAAGACCACAAAATAGCAGAAGAAAAATCAGGAGATGACTTCGCTCTGCCATGTTTGTTTATCGACTTTTAAATATCATGGTTGCCAACAAAATAGAGAGAGTGGAAAAAAAAAAAAAAAAAAAAAAGGAAAAAAGAAAAAAATTATTATTAAAATATAAATTTAATGTAAATAAACATTTCTGTGATACGAAATTCATACCAAGGAGTAGTTTTTGACAAAAATATAAATACAAATTAAAAAAAAAAAAATTATGTTGGTGTTAATTTAGCGGCAAAATGTTTAAAACTTTATTGTCACTTTCGACGCCAATCAATGTCTCTCACATGTCTTCCAACTTCCAACTCTAGGCACTTTTTGTAGTCCACTCACTCAGTGACACTAGCGACACCGCACGCGACACCTGAACTACAATGTTAAGCTTACGAATCTTTTAGTTCCAGATGTCACTAATATTGGCGCACAGGCGCAGCGTCGTTTCATATATTAGACTATGCGCTAGCATAGGGAGTTGGAAGACATGTTAGAGACATTGGACGCCAATGTTCCTATATAAGTAAGTAAGCCTAATGCCAATGTTATGTAAGGGACTTTGTTTCGTTTCGATGCCTTCAAAGCCCCTTAAATGTCATCTGACTCCCTGCATAAATTTGTAGACAAGCATGAATGATCTTCGTAAACCCTGTTTTTCGTGCCCCAAACCACAAAAAATTGACATAGTCAATGGAATTAATAGTTAAATGGAATTGTTCATTTTTTTTATCAAGGGAACAGGGTTTGCGAACATCATTTATATATAGTATTCAAGCTTTTACACTGAAGCGCCGCGATTGGCAGCTAAAACTACTATTAATTATACTGCTTCACAAGGTTTGAGGTCTTGTTGTCACCTGAGCGCAAGAATTCCGAGTGGTTATCTCTACGTCAGACATTAATTATCCTTTCAGACCTTTAGTCTAGGGGTCTCTACTTTAGTTATACCTTTACTATGGCGTGGTCATACCTTATCATAATAGCTCAAATAAACTCCAAATGAAATCGCAGTGAGAGGGAAATTCAACTCGTGTCTAAAAAATCAGCTAATAGTCGGAACACATGAAAGGGACATTGTGACGTCTTTGACGAAACGTTTGGCTAAGCTTTTAGCAATTAAAGTTCTTTTTTATTAATATTATATTTCTTTAAATTCTTAACTCCGTTTCTTTTTTTTTATTTTGAATGTGGGATTAAAAATAAATAATAATAACTTGATTTTTAAGTTCAACATCAAATCAATAGTTTGAGTTTTTAAGTACCATTCACTGTGAACTTAAACAATTGTACTGTACAACATTAAACAAACCTATTAATTTTCTTTAGAGTAAGATACAATAATTGTTTACAACTTGTATAACAAACTTTATTTAACAAATAAAATACACTATACGTTACAAATAGTGGGTGAATAAAAAGAAAAATTATTTCATTACAAAAACATAATTTAATTATGCATAATTACAGTCACTAACCAAAATGTCAGGCTTTTTTGTAACACTGAAAACACAGCCATTGACAAATAAAGAAATACAACTTAAGAGCTGCCAAACATGGACTGATTAAGGAACAACCGATTTGACTTTTAAAAGGCAATTTTACTCACATTCCCTTCTGTTTTGACTTTGACAAACGTACAAACAACAAAGAGTACGTCAAAACAGATGCAGGTGTATGCGAAATATTTTAAAGTCTGCCTCAAAACAGTTGTTTCTTTATTAGTCAATAGATATTAACTAACATATCAGTTCTTTTGCATAGAGATGTCATTGTAGAGTGTTTTTTTTTTTTTTTTTTTTTTTTTTTGCCATGCGACTATGAGCTCTAGGAAAAGAACAGGTAAGATTCAAGGTCGCATCACAAAAAAACTCTACAACGACGTTTCTATTTGGAAGACTTCTGTTTTTATGTAATGTGCATGCACCGATTACAAAAACTTGAAAGCAGATATATAAGCAAACACACAACCAAAAGTTCAAAATGGCTATCTTAAATCATTATTTAAAACATTTTTACAGCGCATATTTTTATATATCTTGACAAAATTAACTTTCCTTTAATTGCCAGCAAAGAAAAAGTTATTTATTGTTTCTCTTAATTCAGAGTTGAAAAAATACTAATATTTGGAATACTTTTTAAATTAACATTAACAAAATATAATTCATAGTACTGTAATCATGTAATAAGGCACATCACAGAACAATTTTTTTCACATAGAATATAAAAATAAAGCTTCCTTTTATATAATATTTTCAGGTTATTAAATTACAGTACTGTAACTTAAAATTCAGTCTTTATAATATTTGAATGGCAATAAATTATTTTCGTACATGTCAAACAATAGGATATCATTACAAGACAAGTACTAACTTTTAGGCACACTGGGAATAATTTAAATAAGAGCTATAGAATTTCATAGTCTCAAACAAATTTTGAAAACAAATATGAAGGAAAATAGAATTATCCTCCAAAACTTAAAGGCGTAGAACACCTTGAACAAAAAACTTGCCTACTATCCTAACGTACCCAAATATCAACATTATTTTGGCCGGAGTCATTGATTTCTAATTTATTTTCCATTTACAAAATGTCAGTTGCGGGTTTACTACGTCACAGCTCGCCTGGTCCACGCACGCGGAAACAGGCGAGCTGTGACGTAGTAAACTCGCAACTGACATTTTGTAAATGGAAAATAAATTAGAAATCAACGACTCCTGCCAAAATAATGTTGATATTTGGGTACGTTAGGATAGTAGGCAAGTTTTTTGTTCAAGGTGTACTATGTCTTTAAGATTACTGTACTTTGAGAAGAAAAAAAAAAGATTTTAAAGTACTGTAGTTAAGCTTCTTCAGTCCAAGTATACACCGCAGTAATAATTCAATAAAAAATATAACAAAAAAATTATAGAACAAATTGAGAAAAAACACAAAAAATTGGACCAGAAAACGCCCTTGAATATAAGCGTTTTTTAAAGCTATTTTGAGCATTCTAGAATGGGTAGGGGGTTCACAAAAGTAAGAAAACGTTTGTGACAAAAGAGACATATATTTTTGTCATTCTGAGAGCCGCACAAAAACGTGGTTAAAATTTACGACACTGAAATAACTTTTTAAAAAGTTGGGGACTGAAGAGGTTAAGCAAACTTGAGAATAGAGGGATTCTCACTGTTTAAAAATTCAAAACTACGCAGCACAAAACAGTATTTCAATAAATTTCCTGATGGCATGGTAATTTTCTCACATTTTTCACTTACGGGCACAGTACGATACATTAACTTATCTCAATGGTTAAATCTGCAGCCTGTATGAGATAACATTGTTCAACAGATCATAACATTTAGATGGATCAATGTTTATTTTGTGTAGTAAACAAGTTGACACTGCAATTTTTGAACTAACGAATTCATACAGTTAGGGCCATTGAAGCTATGACAAGCCTATATAATCTATAGGCCTATGTTAGAAAATTTTGTATAGAACACTTAAAATTGTTTTAGAATTCTAGGAACTTATCAAAAAGCTGACGTACAAACGGCGCTTGTTCTACATCACGATCAGCTTGGTTACGTCTAAAGAGAATGGGACACACTAGAGAACAGCAAGTAGTTTCATAGCTACGTCCACAGCAGCTTGAGCAAATCTGGGAACAAAATTAAAAACAACAAATTAATATTTGTATAATGTTAAAATGAGCTAAAGTTTAAGAAAATTTAAAACAATTTAAATTTTTATTTTATGATAATAAGTTATGAACACACAAATTATATTTTTGTATTAAGATTAAGAATGTGCTTTTGTTCCTTATGCATACTATGTTAATGTTAACTCTGCACAGTTTACTGTACACAAATCTATAGACTTTCTTTAACATTTGTTTAGTGTACGTAAAAAAAAAAAAATAAAAAAAAAATACAATTAAAAAAAAAAATACAAAAAAATGTATAGTACTGGCAGCGCAAAAATAATAATAATAATAATAAGCTCTTCTTTCCTGCAAAACAAATTGCTTTGCTATATTTAGTTACCTTTGCTATATTAGCTACAGCTCGCTCCCATCTCCTCAACTTATCTGATAGAACCAGTGCTGATTTCTGTGGCTCAGTTTGACATTCAATACACAATCCTTCTCTAGTCTGTTGTCTACATACTGCACACTCCACTGTAGCAAAGTACTGAGAGATGGTACCTCTTAGTCGTACTGTACCACCTGTAGTGTTGTTACATGTGGGTAGACCAGATATGGTTCTACGTGGCATCTCAGCATACCTGTATCATTTTACATTGCTTATTTACTTAATGGGAAAAATTTAGAGTAATTTTAGTGGGATAAAATATTTAATTGAAAAAATTAGATTTCTATATTGGTACAGTAGTTATTCTCTAACGTAAGTCTTTAAGGGCAAGGACTAATGAAGTGACACATCCAAGGTGCAAAGTGGTTTAATATATTGATGTTGTTGCAGCTGAAACCACACTTCTACTTTTAGCATGTTTCCTTACTTTCACGCATCTACGTTTATCGCGATAGCCTTAAAAACGCGTATTTACATTTATCGCGACGCCAGGTAAAAAACACTTCTACACCTGTTTTCCTATGTAGAAGTATTTTATATCTGATTTCACGATAAATGTAGATGCATGTTTCTATGGCTATCACGATAAACATAGATGTGTGAAAGTAAGCAAACACGCTGAAAGTAGAAACGTGGTTTAGACGCAACAGCATCAATATATTAAAGGAGTAATTATTACTGTGATACCTTAGCTTGCTATTACATACCACACGTTATATATATTTAATTTTGGACAATATTAGAACATTTTCCCCTCTTACATCCAAAGTGTGACTATTAGTCACAGCTTAATCTCTTGTTCCCCAATTTTTCAAATATAATCCATGTGTTTTCCTTGCATTTTTTTTTTTTAACCAAAAATTATTATATAGGGCCTAATAGTTAATTAACTTTTCACAACTCTATAACATACTGATACTGACAAAATATATTAAATAGTTTGTTCTGCAAAGTATAGTGAGAGTGAGGCTTTTTAACAATGATTGGCACCCAAACAAGCTAAAAAAAAAAAATAATAATAATAAATAAATAAAAAAAAATATTGGTTTATCTTGTTTTTGTTTTCTTTTTTTTTTTAAGCCAATAAAATGAGTTGTTAAGCTTTTTTTTCGTGAAGTTTAATTCATTCTAAAGGTCTAAATGAAGAAATAACAATGATCAACCATACATATAATCATCATAAAGAGGTAGTGACATAGTGATCAGGTGTTCTTAACAAAGGAAAAATATTGAAGCTGGTTCAATATTTGTGTGTAGTTTGCAGAATAAACTTATGACATTTACTCACATAATATTAAGATGATCAACCAAGAAACACAATAAACCTCACAATTTAGCTTCAAAAATGTAATTACCATTGATGTACATCAGCTCCTAATAGAGAGAAGCATCTATCTAGTGCAGGCGCAATAGCTCGAGTGATGTAATACTCTGCATTGATTCTCAGTGAATTATCTCGTAGTAAGTCATGAGGAGAGCGCACCAATCTGATGAGAGGCAGACCTGGAGCTCCATTCACCACAACATACGGTACTCTTTCTCCTGTACGAGGTTCCGCACGTCTGTCAACTCTCAGCCACTGCCTGAAAATGTACAAAAAAATTATCAATAAAAATCTTGCTTACACTACATTTTAAACAATGCTTGTTAAATAATAATAAATTAAAAGAAAGGGATAGTAAAAAGCTCATTGTTACAAAGCTATAATGCGGAGAAATACAATGTAGCCTTAATGTGAATGTAGACCATAGAATACTGAAAGAAAGCAACAAATTGGATTAAAACGGGCTTGATTGCCCAATTATTATTTTTATGATGCATTTTTGTTACATGTTATACAATAGTTGCAGCGGATAGGGACATTTCAACATGAATTTTGGCTTTCTTTCATTATTCTATGGCATGTTTACAATAAGATTAAGTGCAAACTGCAATATAGCTGTGTATTAATAGACTTTTCTACTGTCATCTTTTTTTAAATTTATTATCAAATAAACACTTTTTTTTTTTTTTTTTTTTTTACATATTTAAATTATTCAATACCTAAACACACTTGGTGTACAGCTCTGACCACTAGTTTGAGAATGGGGCAGCGGCAGCCACAGCGTTTTCTCATAAAGAAAGAATAGTGTGGTTGCGGGTTGCCTATACAAATTGTTCTCAAACAAGTGGCCAGAGCTGTACAACATAACATAAATTAACTAATTTACAGTATGTTAAATAATAATAACACATTTATTGGAAAGTTAAAGTTGATGCAATTTCTATTGCTTTTCATTGTTAAAACTCCATACTAAAAAATTCAAATGACAACCACAGTACCAAGCAAATTTTCTTTAATGCATTAAAGGCAACAAGACTTAAAAGTGTATGTGCTTTAATGGTATAAAAACCAGAAAAATCATAAAACTAATAAATTACCTGGTAAGTTCCAGTGCAGGTACACAAGCTCCAGGTTTATAACCAGTAAAGCCTCTGAACTCCTTAGCAAACACTAGATCTTGCAAGTTGCTACGTCCTAGTAATAGTTTTTGATATTGTCTTACAACGTAGGATTTAACGAAACTGACATCTTGAGTTTCAAACAGCATACGAAGTGACTTTTCAAGCATCTATAATACAGAATAATAATAATAATACGCAGTGACATTAGGCAGTAAAATTATTTTTATGCAGTATGTTGTTTTAGTTTTCAATAAATGATTCAAAGTTAAAAGACTCAGAATTTGTTACTAAAATTTTAGGAAAAGGAAAGAAAAATAAATATTAATTAATCAATTGATTGATTTTTTTTCTTCTTTTTCTTCTCCTCCTCACCTTGGCCACTGCTGGGCATCCATCTCTTCTGACAGTTTCAATGCCTTTAGCTTCATATACAGGTTCTTTTTGGTCTGGACTTTCATACATGTAGCCAACGTAACGTTTCTTTGTCTGTGGAAATAATGGTAGTAGATTATTTACAACACAATTTTGTTTAAAAAAAAAAAAAAAAGTATAGATAGGCCTATTAATAATTTATTTTTTTTTCCTTTCTCTCCCCCTGCCCTTCCCCCCCCCCTTTTTTTAATATGCTATTGATATTTTTTGAACATTTATAAATGTATAAAAAACATTATTATCTTAAAAAATCATGCAAAATAAATTTTTCAGGACATACATTATTGAGTGATTTTTCAAATAGCCTAATAAGGTACACTGGCCCTGAAAAAAATCTGACCACTTGCATTAGAGTTTCCCTATATTTACCATTTGTCAGATTTATTGGTGGCTATATATAGTGTATATAATTACATATTTCTTAGGTAAATACCTGCAGAATACAAGGGTGATAAACTTTCTCTAGTTTCAATTTAACTGGACTAGGGTTGTCTGCTGTGACTGCTGCAGCAATTTCAGCTCCAATTTCAAATGCTTGTTGTCTTGTACGTCCTGGCACCAATACAAACATGGAATCTGTGTCTCCGTACACTACACGAGCTCCCCATTCTGCTTCTCTCTGGTGAACCATTTGTATGGCACGATCGAGTGTCTCTCTTCCTTTACTAACAACACTGTCACCAACCTAAAAAGAAAAATAGAAGTGTTATGAAGTGAAAAAACAAACAAACTATTATTATTATTTTACCATGCTTTTTTTTCTTTCTTATTTTGTAAAGACAAAATTTGTTACAGACACTCGTCTATACTATTTAGATAAATTAATCAGTAATTAAAGTCCATTTTTGTTTGCATATATATTCAAACAAAAGAATAGGAAAAGCAAAACAAGTGCATTGCCATGGTGAAGTCTATAGTCTAAAGCTAGATGAAGATCTCAATAGCACAGTTAAAATTACAGTGTAATTATTGTAATTACACTCTAAAAAGAGGGTTTCAACTAGATTGAGACATTACTGGCTGTAAGGCACTTGTTGATTCCGTATTCTTTCTATTTAGCTCATTTATTAATGTAATATATAATATAAGTTACATAAAAGTAAATTTCATACTGTAAAACATGAGTTACTGAGTTCATTTACTATAATTGAGTATAATAGTTTCTAGAAATAATAATAATAATAATAAATATTTTAAAAATATTCAAAACATTGTCAACAACAACTTACCTCGATGCATGGCATACGCCCAGAGAAATTAGCTGCAGTATAGCCATAGGTTACATTGGCAATAAGTTTGAGTCCAAGTTGTCTTGCATGTAGAACTCTTTGTAGTAAGGAGTCTTTTTTATTCTCCTTCATTGATTTCTTTACCTGCACATTAGAAAAAAAAATCAGTTAACAGAATAAGCAATACAATTTTCAATCTTAGGGTCTAATATCAATTATTTCATTTATTACACACCAAGGTGTACTTATACATATATACATTGCACTCTACAAATCTACAGTTTTGCATATTGACTTAATGATAGGGTCCGAGATGGACAGTGAAGTAAGTGGTACCTAGTACAGAGGCCACCACATAACAAACATACACATTTATCATTACACTCGTGATATTCTTTAATCTGACAGATTACATGATGGAAACCATGCACCGCATAACGGGTAATAACATGCATGTCTGTACAGTTTGGGCCTTTCCACCCATTAATATTAAGGGTCTAATATCAATAGAATATCTTACCATTAGTCTAGTATCCAATATTTCTTTCAACATTCTAGGAAGAACACCTTCCCTGATATCACGTTTTACATAAGCTACTCCACATGGTGAGATAGTTGCACATTGACTCATTTTACGAACAAGTTTTGGAGGCACAAGTAATTGTGTACAACCAAATTGAAATGGGCCATCTCTGTCAAACACAACAAACATTAAATGTAGAGAGCAAACTTTTATACACATAAAATAGGAAAATATGCACCCACTTATGCTGTTGCATGATACTTGTGCCTAAATATTTCTGCATTATTTTAAATTCATTGATTCAATGGAGGTTGTCAGTTTAATAAAAAAATCTTTAAAAATGTCTATGGCTTAAAACACGTAAAAGTATGTATAGAATTTTTTATTTAAATTTCTCCGAAATAGGTGGAGTAGTTTTCTCAAAAATCACAAATGAAAAAAACAATAAAACAAATATATACTTACTGTCCTAAATGTTCCACTCTTCCCAAGCAAGTAGAAAAACAATAATTATATGCAATAATCATTGATGGATACAAGGACTGAAAATCTAATACAATAACTGGATCTTCATAATATTTAGATTCAGGTTCTAAGATTAATGGTATATATTCTGGTGCTTTCATATGTGCTCTTTGCATTATACTTGGTGAAACTGGTACAAAATTACGAGGTTTTGCAAGACGTAACATCATTGATTCTACTCTAAATTGTGATCCACGTGATAACACCTCATAAAATTGAATTCCAAATAATTTAGCTAATTCTGAAGTTCTACCAAGTACATCTAGTTGTGCTAAGAGTCGTGAACAGCCTTCAACACGATATAACCAATAATCTGTGACGAGCCATAGATATCTTTTAGATGGATGATTCCACCAAAAAGTTAGAGTTTGGAATGAATGTTGTGGTATTCTTTCATGTAAGATGTGATAAGCCATGTTTTCAAACACATAACTTTGAACTGCAACCTGAAAAATAAATTAGTAAGCCAAATTAAATAACTTTTTTAAATTCCCAAGCAAAAAATAAATGAACAGTAAGCTAAAATTTTACATAACAAGCTGTGTCAATTAAAAATAATTATAAAAAAAGCGTGTTATTTCATAGTTTCTCTCTGAGCCTGTAAGGCCTGACAACGGCTTAACATACACCATTTCTCTTGAAGTTTAGTGGCAATAACCATCTAATATGTGGTAGCAAGATTTTTGCTTCAAAATATGGTTCTGTCTCCACTATGGTAAGGGTCTTGCTGGTTTTCTCCTATCCTTTCTAACATACTGATTATTTTATTTTAGGTACATATATTTTAGTGCTTTAATGCCAATAAATTAGTAATAGATAATTTGTATTTTGCATTAAATTTACAATGCATACCTTGCCATACATAGTTTAGTATAGACTTTATATTAAATTTAAAAGTTGACTTTTATATTTATTTATTATTATATTTATTGACTATTAAGATGTTTTTTACACACTGTAGTTTACACACTTCAACTTTTCAAAATGCAACTTTAAAAATCATTTTCACAATTAAAACATTTTAAAGGGGTAGGTGACCGACTGACATCTTGCAAACTAGACGGTCACAAATTATAATACAAACACAAAATATAGAAGAAATACTGTAGTACTTAAAAGTTTAGTTATGTCAGTCAAACATGTGAAAGTATGAAGAAAAAAAAAAATCAAATATTTAAGTTATTCCACTTAAAAGATAACATGCAAATGTGGAAATTCAAATTTTAGTCAAATTAGAAACTTTTTTTAAATTAAAAATATTATTAAAACTTTTTTTAGAAACAAAAAAATGTATATTGACTAGTAAAGGAACAACGGTTTTGAGGCCGACTATAAGCGATTTCAGTCACATCCGCTTCCGTTTCTGCTTACTACGCATGCGTATTAATTCGAAACGGAAGCGGATGTGATCGAAATTGCTTATAGTCGGCTTCAAAACAGTTGTTTCTTTATTAGTCAATTAAATTTACTCAATTTTATTTAAAAATTATAGTGTTTGTTTTGTTGGAAATAAATAATGTACAGTACGTACTGTACAAAAAATTATTGTAAAAATATAGTTCTTCTTTTTCTGGTCCAAGTTGGTCACCTTCTACATTAATAAGTCTTCAAAATCTCAATATAACACATACCTCATGTTTCATGATCCGCCATAGATTCAAAATAATCCTGCCAACAACTTTGAGTTCTGAAGGTTCATAAGCGACACCTTGAGATACAGGTTTTTGACCTGAAGTAGTTGTGGCAGTCTCATCTTGTAGTACAAGAGGTCTCATTGTAGGTCCTTTATCAGGTTTCTGTACTCTGGATAACAAGTTTGCTAGGTTCATTTCTAAGTAAGCTGCACGTTGGATTAAGTAGCCCCACGAAGCCATCTCAATCTATGGAATATACCTAACAATTAAAACAAGGTCTGTATACCTGGGGAAATTTAAGTCTAAATATTTTGTAATTGTAAATTAAGAAGGACTTGAGACACTGTTATTTTACAAAATTAGGATTTTTTTTTTTTTTTTTTTTTTTTTAATGAAAATAGAACCCCAAGTCAATGTTAAATTGCTCGACATCCTCAAAAGTGAAGTATTGAATTTAAAGATTGATATCACAAAATTATGTAAGCAAAATTTGGATTCAGTCAAATTGTAAACGTTAACTATAAAACGAATCAAACCAAATCAAAAAATTCTTTGCATTTTCAACCATTTTCTAATTACATTAATTTATTTGTACAATAAATTTGTGTAATAAATTTTGGGAATTAAATATTACCTCATATCCTAACAATATATCTGGATCCCACATTTTGACTACTTCAAGTATTTTCATCACCAAAGCTTTCTCATCTTCCACTCTTGTTACTTTACATTTACTTCTTGTTTCAGATAAGAGAGGTGTTTTATCTGATTGTACAGCTATGACTCCCATCTCTTGACTACCCAAGCCATCATCTCTACTGACCAAGAAGAATGCAGCACCTACAGGGTCTGTATCAGGGTCAGGTCGGAGTTCACCTCGTGTTGATATGTGAAGTTCAAGAGCAAATACTGTTAACTGTTGTGGCTGAGGAGGAAAAAAAAAAGCAGTTGAAACTTTTAGTTGTATGATAAATTTGAAAGAAAGGGTTAAGAGAAACCAGCAAGGGTCTTACCATAGTGAAGAAATTCACATAGTTAAGTGAAAATCTTGCTAGCAGATATAATATAGAATACATTATTAGTATTTCTGTGCTAGCAAGAATTTTCACCGAACTATAGTACACCAATTTTTTATGGTAATATTATTGCTGGTTTCTACTATCTACTTTTCCGCAAACTTTATAATTTTTTGTTAATTTTTAAGTTATAAAAATGGTTTACATTACATGATATAAATCATAATGACTTGATTACGGATTCCTATTATTTGTGAACTGAAACTGAAAGAGGTAATATGTTCTGATGTTATACACATTTTAAGGGGACAGAAATAAAATAAACTCATGGTTTCAAAAATTTACAATTCTTAATTCCAACAAATAAAAAGTTTAAATGAATAATTAAATCTTAAAGAGGTACAGTATAATTATATTCAATTAAGAGCCTTTTTTTTCTTGTAAAATTTAAGAAGACAAACTAACCTGTATTACAGCTCTTGCATCTTGTAAGTTTTCTAATGCCACTCTAAATCCAAATGTATTATTCAATGGACTTGGTCCATCTAATCTACAACAGCTATCAGAATTTGCTGATAAACGTCTTGGAGTCATACATTTAGCAAGAGCTTTATTTGGCATTGGTGTACTATGAACTAACGGAGATTTAGAACGAGACTGTTGACTACTTGAACCTACAGGTGAAATTGGATTCCATGATTGACTTTGTACATCAGAACATGGAGATAATGATAAAGATTCATCATCATCAGAATTTTCTCTACCAGGACTATTAGGTACTCGGATTCGTAACAATGAAGTATCCTTTTTTGGTGTTTTTTCATTCTTTTCTTCAGTTTTATAAGATGCTACTTCTTTATAAGTTGGTGCAAGAAGTAATGGTTCAATATATATAATATCTGTTAAAGGTACATCTGAGGTAGTTTTAATATGTGTATCAACAATATTACTTTGGTACTCTGGTAAATCACATGCAGAATGACTTATAAGTTTCATAATTCTACCACCAATTTCTTTACTTTTAGCTTGAACATCTGATGATAAACTATAATATGGTTCTTGATGTTTTAGTTCTTGTAAATTATTTTCTTTTAATGTTTCTATTACTTCTGTATAATTTGGTGGATTATATATAGGTTCATAAACAGTATTTGGTTTTATTGGACTATGTGGCGTTACATCTAAATTAACTTCAATTTTTGGTGTTTCTTGAGAAGATATTTCAGTATAACTTTCTTCTTGTACTGGAGATAAGAACTGAGATTGTGTTAAGTTATAAAAACTTTCAATACCTAATCTATTTTCACAATCTTCTTCTTCCTCTTCAATGAATGAAAGTTCATTTTTTGATTCACTAGATGTGCTGTCAAAAGTAAAAGAGTTTTTTGAGTCTTCTTCATATGAAATATTTTTATTTATTTCCATTGTTGAGGTACTTGGAAGTTGGTAAATTTTTAGCACTTCACTTTGAGAGGTTTTTGAATCATCTGTACTTTCGGATATACTTTTATTTCTTCTAATATTACCTCGCATTTCTTTTAAAACACTCTTCTTACTTGATTTTGTCTCCAATGGATGAGCAGATATTTCTTGTGACAGTTCACTTTCTGAAGAATTTTCTTGGCCTAGAAAAAACTTCTTCTTACTTTTCTGGCTTTGTTTTTGTATTTTTGGTAATTTTATAGAGATACTAGATTGTGGATTTTTATCGGAATTTTGAATTGTATTTTTTGTTAGAGATTTGGTTTGATGTTGAATAAATTTTGGTTCTAAAGTATCATCATCAGAATTTTCAATAATATCAGAGTCTGATTCTGATTCAATATTATTAGGCTTTATTTCAGTACTAGCTTTAGAACTAGAAGAGAGCTGATAGTTTAATTTTCTTCTTGGAACTTGTTTTTCAGGACTTTCTTGATTTTCTACTTTTTTAATAGGAGATTTTTCAATAATGATATCTAAAGTATTAAATGATACTCTTTTCATTGGTTTACCTAAACTAAGTGAAGATTTTAATTTTGATACAAGACGTTTTTTAGGTGGACTTTGAGTTTTTTTAATTGGGCTTATCATTTTAGAGTCTTGAGGTTCATTTTTAGATGAGGCATTTGAAGACTGAGAAGTATGTGGATTTTCTATTTCTTGGGAGTCCACTTTGTTTTCTTGCTCACTTTTTAGTTCTTGATTGTTGCTAATCTTTTCTTCTTCAACTTTCTCTAAAAAAGATGGATTTAACACACATTCTTGATCAGAAGTGTTTGAATTTTGTGGCGACTCTGGAATGAAATCTGGTGAACTTGATTGGTTTTCTTTAGAAATGTCATGTTCTATTTCTTCAACGATGACCACGGACTCTTGAGAACTTGAACTTTTATTTTTCACTTTTAAAGCTTTTTCAATAAAATCATCATTTAATTTTTCAACATTAATAGAACAAGGTCTAATATTATACTGTTTCATTAAATTTTTAAAACTTTTATTTGTTTTTTTATTAGATTCTACATCATAAGATAGAGTAATTTGTTTTTTTGAAACAGATCTAGGTTTAAATTGAACTGACATATTAGTAATTTTACCACGAGGCATATCAATTTCTAAATTAATTTTTTGTCTTTTTAAAGACATAGGATCTGATTCAGATGGACGTCCTCGTTTTCTTTTTGGTAAATTTAATACTTTGACTATAGTTTCTTCTTTTTCTTTTATATTTATAGAAACGGGTATTGATTGTGATATTTCATCTGGTGAATTTTTTTTACGTAATCTCCATGAAATTGGACTTATATAACCTCCAGATGAGGTACTTGGTAGTGGATCGTCTTGACTATTTGATTTTTGAGGTGTTCTATTTCTTGGTGTAGTATCATTTGAAGTACTTGCTTCAACATTTGAAGTAGATGGTTTTCTGGGAACAATATTCCTATTAGTACTACTACCTACTATATTATATAAATCTTTAAGTCTATACCTTTGATTTGGTCTTAACGATAGACGCTTTGATTTCCTAATCTTTATAGTTTCCTTTTTAGATTGTAAATTTTTCTCAGTATTATTTTCTGTTAATTCTTCTTCTAATAATTGCATAGCTGTTGTACCTTCTGGTAAAAAGAGATCAGAATAAATACTACTATTATTTTCTAAATCTAATGACTCAGTCTCACCTTCTGACCAAGATAAAACACTACACAATCCAGTTACTAATTGTTCAGAAATTGGTTCAGTGGTAGATTGATTTTCAGTAGGATTACGGGAATTTGGATTGGAACTTTCTATAACTTTATCTACTGGACTTAAATTTTGTTGTGATTCTACTACATTTAAAAGAATATTGAAATCTGTTGATGACAAATGAGATATAGAAGAATTATTATCATTATTTTCAACTAAAAGTTGTGTATCTGGAAGATTATCATCTTGATTTTCTTGATTAATTTCTACAACTTGTGAACTATTTAAATTTTCTGAACTTTGAGAAATATTTACTAATTCAATATCACTATCTGAATTTTGACTTAAAGATTCTGCAAGTGTAGCAATTTTACCCTTTAATGCTGTAATTAAACTTGGACTTGAATTATCAGAAGATAAATAATGTACTGAGCTATGACTTGAGCTAGGTGAATTAGGTATTTGGTTAGTAAGTAAAGGAGATGAGGTAGGTTTCATTGGTATTAAAGGACCTCTAGCTCCCAATCTACGACCTGTTTTCTTTATCGGACTTGTTGATGGTATAGGATCATCGTCTATACCATCATTTTGAGGAACATTCTTTACGTCTGTCCATAAATCTTCATTTAATAGCTCACTGTAAAAGTCAAAAATATTATTCATATTTTGTTATAATAACAAAGTATATAAAATGGTCTCGTAATCTGTAAAAAATAAATAAAAATAAAACACCTTAAAAGAAAAAAATTAATTTTTTGAATGAAAAAAAAAATAATATGCAAAATTTGAAAAGAAAATATGGTGGGGTTTGGGGGGGGGGGGGGGGGAGTAATTATAGGATAAATAAGTCATGTAGTATATAGGTACAATATTAAGCAAGTATGGAGACAAGATTCAAAATTGACTCTCTCTCTCTCTCTTTCTCTCTATTTTTTTCCATAGTTAAAAGAGAATAATAATATTTTGACCACATAGATTAAATGATTGAGTCAAAATTTCAATGTTAGTTTTAAGTTTAATATTGGTGCAGTGCACTGAAGGGTAGTAGGGCCTACAGTCAACTGGGGTGACTTTGAAGTTTGAACACCCAATTATCTCTGTCTTGGGGGCTCATTTTAGAAATTTGAAGAATCTTACTATTGTTCAAATTTGTTTTTGATCTTAATGACATGATTCAAAATTTTGAAATGAGTGCCCAAAGTAGAGATAAATGGGCGTTCGAAGTCTCCCCGGTTGACTGTTGTGAAATTTAAATTTCTCTACACTGTAGTGCTCATTTATTACTTTTTAAAATATAAGCTTACTACTACTACTACTTTTTTTTTTTTTTTTTTTTTTTTTTTTTTTTTTTTTTAGCTAGATAGAAAAATTAACATTTATAGATGAAATGTCTACAAGATAAAAGAAATACAGCAATTAAAACTTTATTTCTTTCATCACGTTTCCATAGTTCATAAATACAAAACTTTAAAAACTTACCTCAATAAACTAGCATTTAAACTAGTCTGAGAAGTAGTATAATTTTGAGAGTTAGATTCTTCATCTAAAATCTCTAATTGGTCACTTTTGTCTTCTGTAGTCAAACTTGATTGACTTGAATCAATCAAATTAGTTTGAGATGTTTGAATTTCTCTTTCTATCCCACTGATACTTGGCATGTTTTTATCATCAGATGCTGCTATCAATGTTTCACTACTGGATTCATCAATGATAGTAGATTCATCGTATACTGGATTACGTTGTTGTTGTGGTGTAAGTAATGCTGACATTGGTTGTGTCATCTCAAAATATTCATCTTCTTCATCTTCTTTTACTGCAACATGAAAAAGAAAAAAAAAAGTGAACAAAAAAATGAGAAAAAAATTTATTTGGCCTATGGAAAAAAAAAAAAAAAATCAAGTACCACTTATCAAATGGGGGAATAAGAAAATTGAGTCTTTTAAATTTGTATAATACATTACTGTATCATAGCCTACTAATGTAGAATTTAGTAACTATATTGAACTTATCAGCTCTATTCATTTGAATCATCAGCCACCTCTTATGCTTTAAAGGGTGTTTGAGTGGGAAAAGGGGGGGGGGGGGGACTGAGGAGATAATGTGATACTTTAAATATATATATTTGAAACGACAAAGACTTATGTAATTTTTATGTTTAAAAAAATAAGTTACCGTTTATGCTTTAGAATTTCCTCATTTCAAATTTACAATACGATACATCTTTGATGCATGCTCCTTGCGGAGATTGACATTCAGTAATGAGCTGCAGCTTACCAGACCTTAGGCACTCTTCTGAGTTCCTAGTACTAGACCTGTATGACTTTAACCACCTTTTAACTTAAAATGACAGAACTCATTACTATAGGAGTGGTCTAAACTGCCTGGCCTGCCTCCTAATATCTTTGGTAACACACACTCTTAAACATGATAAGACATTACCACTAAACACCATGCACTAAATACCATGGGCTTGGTATTGAACACTGATGCAAGGTAAATATGCTGGCTACTACACTAAAATATAAAGTTTCAAAATGAATAATAATTTAATAATAGATCAAATGTGATCTTCAATCATGTATATTACTTAGTTAGATCCATGCTAACCAGCAGATATCGTCAAGGTATTTTGCTATTAAACCTTTCAATTGTTTTGAATTCAATTAAGTGAGGGTTCTATGCATACAGATGTGATATAATGTGTACCTTCTGTGCCTTGTTGGCTTATGAGTAACAACTTGTCAGGTTCTTGAGAACTGATGATGGAATCTTCATCAGGCTTAACCACAGGCTGGTCATCTTCTTCTTGACTCATAGCCAGTTCACCAAGTACATTAAGCAAGTCCTCATCCTGGGAGTCCACTAAAAAAAAAAAAAAAAAAAAAAAAAAAAAAAAAAAAAAAAAGTTTAACAATAGTAAATCATTTACTATATCATCTATAATGAGTACTGGAATATGTACAGAATATTCAACAAAACATAAAAAATATATTAGCAAGATATAGCATGAGTGTGAAAATAAGAACATGTACAGACACTCTTATATTTACATTTTATTTATATACTGGATTTCTTTAAAGCAATGATATATAAAGAAATTTAGTTACAATACATACTTAGTTGTGAGAAGTTAGCAGAGGTAGAAGGTTCTGCACCTTTTTCTAACTCTTCTCTAGAATATTCCATCAATTTAGATAGTTTGTGTGGTGTATGAGGATCCACATAGGAAGCATCAAGTAAACTTTGACCTTCAGATACCTCAGCAGGGTATAGAATACCGCTGCCACCTTGGGTTGGTTGTGTTAAGTAGCTCTCATCCTTAAAAAAAATAATACCAATAATGAAAATATACATACATACATACATACATACATACATACATACATACATACATACATACATACATACATACATACATACATACATACATATCATGACGCTATAATATATCCTTTAGCCAACAACACAGATGTTTTATCTTGACCCAGTGATAGATCTCCACAACTTCCTATCCTGATATACTTCACTTGCCTCCTCCTCATACCTTGTTTCATACATTCCTCAAACATATTTTACAGTATATCTTGTTATTCAGTTCTATTTTGTTTTTACTTACAGTTGATTGAGTCATTTCTTCTAATCTAAGTAACAATCTCTGCCTATAGAATTCTTCACTTGCACAAAGTTTTGATTCTCTAATCTGAGATGTTTGAGGTGTAGGTTGTGTATCTTTGCCTTGTTCTCTTCTTCTTTGATATTCATCTTCCCATAGAGCTGCTATTCCAGGATTATCTACGCTTTGATTTAATACATCGCTACGATTCAGGATGTTCGAGGCAGCTACATCAACTTCTATTTCACAGCAACTTACTCGTAGAGGAGCATTACTGGATACAGGAGTAGAGTTTTCATCTGTTGGCGAGTCTTCTTCCCATTCTAAAAATTTATAAAATAAGGCATATTATTGCATAAAAAAATATTTAAAGGCATAGAACACCTTGATCAAAAAAGTTGTGTAATATTCTAAGAAACCTGAAAATCAACGTTGATTTGGCCAAAGTCATTGATTTCTAATTTAATTTCCATTCACAAAATGCCGCTGGCGGTCACTGACGTCACAGCTTGCCTTGTCCGCGTGTACGTAAAGCGGGCAAGCTGTGATGCCAGTGACCGCCAGTGGCATTTTTGTGAATGGAAAATAAATTAGTATTCAATGACTCCAGCCAAATCAACGTTGATTTTCAGTTTTCTTGTGATATTACACAACTTTTTGTTCAAGGTGTTCTACGCCTTTAAGGTAAGTTACAAAACTATTTTTTACATTCGATGGGTATGGGTAAAAGCATACAGGGTGTTTTTTTAAAAGCGCGCATTTTAAAACGCAAAATAAAATATGAAGAAATAAAATAAAATTTACTTTTTATATACCATTTTGTAGCCAAGGGTTAGACATTTTTAAAACTGTTCTTAGAAATAAAATTGAGTGAACGGTTTTCTTTCACCAAGCGTCAACGTAAAAATGTGCAATTTTTTTTTTTTTCAGACGTAATTTTTTCTGCAAAAATGATCAGAAATTTGCTTTTTTAACTATCCTTTATTGACAATTAATGGAGTCTGTTGGAATAAATATGATACCTATATAGCACTCTAAACATGTTCTGTGATGAAAATGAAAGGATATGGCCACATTGGTATCAGGGTTAAGGTGAAAACATTTGCGTTAAACATTGCTAAATTTGCCAACATTTTCTCTATTCGAGAATATTTCTTAAACAAAATTTTTCATTTCTCTATAATGGCTTTGCACTTACAGTTTTCTTTCGAATATCTAAGTAATGTTTGGTATAATTATTTAAAAAAAAATCAATATGAAGGCTTCAATAAATTCAAGATGCAAAGGATTAATGAATTCAGCAAAAACCAAATGAAATGTGTAGATTTGCATATGGACCAACTTTTAAAGAAAGATTATGCAAATTAAAAATTTCCATTCTTTAAAATGAAATACCGGTACCTAAGGTTTTAATTATCAACCCAAACAGTTTGTAAGAATTGACAGAAAATTAAAGTTACAAACAATGTTAAGAAATTTAAAATTCATACAAAATTGGTAAAAAAAAAATAATAATAAAAAACTGGTTTAGGAGAATTTTTTAAATCAAATTTAGCAATGTTTAACGCAAAAGTTTTCACTTTAACACTGATACCAATGTGGCTATATCCTTTCATTTTTATCACAGAACATGTTTAGAGTGCTATAGGTATCTTTATTATGCCAACAGACTCCATTAACTGTCAATAATGGATAGTTAAAAAAAGCAAATTTCTCGTCATTTTTGCAGAAAAAAAGACGTCTGGAAAAAAAAATTGCACATTTTTACGTTGACGCTCGGTGCAAGAAAACCGGTCACTCAATTTTATTTCTAAAAACATTTTTAAAAATGTCTAACCCTTGGCTACAAAATGGTATATAAAAAGTTTATTTTATTTTATTTCTTCATATTTTATTTTGCGTTTTAAAATGCGCGCTTTTAAAAAAAACACCCTGTATATCTTTAGATTTTTCAAGTTGTCTGTATCCTAAATCCAGTGTGTATCTACAAGTAGGGCTTTGGGCCACCATATATGAGTTTATGAACAGTTCTTCTCATTATCTAACATTGAAGAAGCCATCTTGTAACCCCTGAACTTCCTCTTTAAGATGTACAATAAGCAGATAATATTACATTGTGTATAAGCTTACCAGCATGTTGTTTTGGATGTTGTCTATGAAGGACATTTGAGCAATTGACAAGATTCATGCCTTGCAAGTTGTAATCAATCATAAACTGCAGAATAAATGGTACATGAGCTTCATGAGGCTGGTGAACTTTCCCCAATACAGCTCCATTCTGCAAAAATAAGAATAAAATTAATAATTGCAACTTATCACGCCGCTATACATCGGGAGTCACAATCTACAAACCTGAAGTAGATCTGTAGCTTTCTTTATTATATGTGGATTAAAAAAGTAGATTTTGAAGAATTGGTGTTCTTTTTCATGGTAGCCATAGAAAGGTCTATTAAAAAACATCAAAGAAGTGAATTAACAAATTACCTACAAAATAAAGGTACTTATAATGTTAAATTAACAATTTATTTTATAACTATTATATTTCACATTATATTATATAGGGATAATTAATTACATCCCTCTGTATGTGTACCCTGAAAGTGATTGAGGCTAAAGAAAATCCCCCTTTTTTTTTTTTTTTTTAGCTATGTTGAGGTACAGTACAGAAACAAATCATTATGTATGGTAATGTTATATACAGTACTAATGTATACTAATGTACTAATTGTCGGTATGCTAATAAAACTGAAATATGTATATATTTTTTAATTCTGTTTTATAAGTTGAATGCCGATAAATGCTAATAATCAATCTTTAGCGGAAAATATGTTTATCTTGTTTTTTATCACGTGAAGAAGCAATGTGTCTCGTTTTTTGTCACAGTAAGCAAAATGTGTAGCTTGTTTTGGAGGAATGTTATATAAATGGTGCTGGACTTACATACTTTTCTCTAACACTTTGTTTCCCATAAAAAAAAACGCGTTACACAAAATTCCTCGCTACAGTACATCAATACAAGCATGGAGATTTTTTTTTTCCCAATTTAGACACAATTTATATATTTTAATTTCTTATATCCATTCTTCAAGACTTGAAGAAAAAAATCAAACACGTTTAGATTTTATAGAATACAGACGGAAGGCCCACGGACAAAAAGCCCTATAACTTTATCGCAGATTACCAATATGCTTTACGTGTAGGCCTTTTGTCCGCGGACCTTCTGACAGACACTCAGATTTAGATTTTTTTATTATTCATAAACATAATATGTATTTCACAGAAGGTCATATAGCTTAAAATGTAATGTCGGTGAAAAATATGCCATACATGCCATGCACACAGACTGGAATAAAAGCGGTAACCGGTTTATATTCTTCGGTATGTATGTGATATTCTAAAAGGAAAACTTACATTCCTGAGACAAGAATAATTTTAAAAACATGTTGTGTTGATGCATTAGCTTGTCCCAAAGAGATGTTGATAGCCTTATCTAGGCTGGCTGCTATTTGATATTTCAATCTATCAGGTGGTTCTGATCCTTCATAAGGTATGTAGATGTAAGGAAACACACCATGAATGTGTAGACAAGCTTTCTGTCCTGAAATCAATATGAAAAATTAAAGAATAAAACGACAAGCATTAAATTTAGTAAAACAGAATCTATGACGTATGTAAAGTAAACAAACATCTTACCATCAATGGTTGACCCAAAAATTCGGACAATAGGAACCTGTCTAATTTCCGTTCCTTTGAATTCTGAATAAGTAATATCGAGTCCTCTTATAGGAGAACTCATATAATGGTCACACACAGTTAATCTGTATGAATACATTCCTAAATTTTGATGAAATCTTAATTAAAAATACAAATGAAGTCACATGGTGTAATATCTTGCATTTTGGCGCACAGGCTTTTCTGACGTCATTAAAACATGAACATAGCTTCAAAACAAAAATATTTTGTAAGAAAGTGTGTCATAGCAAATAAATAATGATTAATTTATAAAATAAACATAACTATAAATCATGAAACTATTTTATGTGAATATTAATTATAATAAAAGCACGTTTATCTTTTACCAATATTAATCTATCAGTTCTATCACTTATATGAAGCTATCTTCAGCAGAGTTAATTGTGACGTCATTGCAAGAAATGGTGCTGCATTTTATCGGTGAATTTTCGTAAAATACCTAATTATTTCATAATTGATAATGTTATAAACTTTTTGAGTGTTATTATGATAACATTGTTAATGTCTTAAGCTATTTTTTAAGTGTGCAAAGTATTAAATTATTATTATTAAGGAAGATAATTCTGGTGAGTTCCATTCTCTGTTGAAGGGTTGACAGTGTTTTTATTTTTATAATGTTGTTTTTCTCTCACTTTTTATAGCATAAAGAAAACAATGGGGGATCAAGAAGAACCTATGGCTACTGGACCAGAAGAAGATGAAGATATTATTATTAACGAAGCTGATGGTTTACCAAATATTCATCCTAATTATGGAGAATTAGAAATTACTAGACCGGATGGTGGTACCAAAACATTAGATGAATTAGTGAATGATGAAGACCTTCCTACATCTTTGATTGTAACGAATATTAACCCGTCCGTGTTTAAAAGTGACGAAGAAAAGGTAATTTGTTTAATTAATTAAACATTTACATACATTCATTGGGTCTGTAAATATAATTTGTCTCGATAAAATTTCTGAATGATATTTATTTATGAATGATATAGGACGTCATATATTTTTCATTGATTTTTCGCATTACATAAATGCATACTTTTATTAAAATATGAAAGGATATTATGCAACATGTTGATTGTTTTCTTCGTTGTTTAATAATAGTTACATCAGGTAATAAATTTTATTGTGCAACTTATAAGTAGAACAAGATAATTTCTGGATAGTTGCCACACCATAATATGATATATATATACACATCATGCATATGATATAAACCCAAATTTATTTTCTACGTAACTATTGTTATCACTAAAATCTTAGCATTCCTTAAAAAAAAAAAAAAAAGTAGGGAATGTCATCAGTATTAGGGTCGGACTGGCACTCAAGGGGCCATGCCTGTGAAAGGGGCGTAACACCCTGGTTATCCCCCTTTTAGGGTCTTAGAGGCCTCCAAACAAGGGGGGCAACGTCCGCTATCGTGGACTTGCTCTTATGGCCAGTCCGAGCCTGAATGTTATAATGGTTTTTGTACATTTTGAAAAACTTTATTTACAAAATTCATTAACGATGTAGAGTACCGACCTTATATCTCAAAAAGTAGAAGTGTTTTGGGTCTAAATTTGGTGTCATTGTGTAGCTAAAGGGTCACACCTAGCCGTGATCAAAATTTCACAATGTTTGACCGTCCCGAAAAAAAAAAAAGAAAACAAGTTAGGTATTAATTTTAACATTGGGCCTTATGGGCTAAAAATTTCAAAAAATCATAATAATATTAATTTACACGGTGACCCCCCAAAATTTTTATATATTTGAAATTTTCTCAAGCTGAAGTATCATTGTTCAAAATTTCAGCTTTTTTTGACGAGAAACGTTTGAGTCTAATGGCCTACGTTGGTCCCGTACTCCCTTAATATATTATTATTTGTTTTTATTGATTACAGGCAATGCTCGAATCGTTATTCTCACAATTTGGAGATGCCAGCTCATTTCAATACTTTCGAAGTTTTAGGAGGATGAGAGTAAATTTTAGTTGTCCATCAGCTGCTGCTAAAGCAAGAGTACATTTACACCAAGCTCCAGTTGGTTCTAGTGTTATCAGCTGTTACTTTGCACAGGTAAGGATAAAATAAAATGATCATACATTATAAAGTATATCCAATTTTTGAATGCATATTTTGTCCGCAGTGGTAAGTAATTGTATAACAAAGCAACAATTTCCGAGGTCCCTTGATTTTTTTTTTTTTTTTATACATAGGCCTATATATAGCTTAATGAGGTTTTACTGTAGTAGATCAATTAAAAATCTTGCTATAGCACAGAGGTTAAAAAAAAAAACTAACCCATAGTGTATAGCTTTCGGCACGTACCTATACAAGTGGAACAGAGTGTGTTATGTCTAACACTTATAGATAAACTATGAGTGGTCATTAAGTTTCTCTCTTAAGTCTGCAAGGACTGACAAAGGCTTAACACACTGTTTCCCTTGGAGTTTAGTGCCAAAAGCTATCCAAAATGCATTCATTCATTCATTTTTTTTTTTTTGTTATTATTATTATTATTATTATTATTTATCTCTAGGCTAACAATATTTTCACTGAACTATGGGAGTCTCTTCACTATGGTAGCACCCTTGCTGGTTTTTTAAACTATTTTAAAGTATCATTTTTAAATTTATCATGCGTAATCCTGATGGTTTATTTTCTTTAATATCACATTTGTAAAAGTTATGATGAAAAAAATTGTATACTCATGTGAAACCATCATTATAATAAATTTCACTGTAGATAAATACTAATTTTATTTCCTTGTTTGCAGCCTGTATCACCTATAGATAGTGAAGATCAACATTTACATCCTCCAGCACTTACAAAGCAGTTCCTTATTTCTCCACCTGCTTCACCACCTTTTGGATGGGAGCAAGCTGGTGAAGCAGATCCATTGGTTAATTATGATCTTCTAGCTGCAATTGCAAATCTATCACCCGGTACATAACATTATTACAATGACGAAGTCTACAGGAAGTTAACCCCTATGTTTGGATATACCATTAAAAAGAGCAAAAGTAGCAGATAAACTTAGCATAGGTAGTTACCTGGAAAAGTGACATTTTATTTAATAAAAGTAGATATAAAAATTTTTCAATTCTCAACCCCTAGCCGACTGTGATGTCATTTGTTTACATCTGAATTTCAATTGTCTTCTGGATTTCATATGACCGCTATGAAGGCCGCCTTTCAACAATCAGATCGTCTGAAATCCAGAAGACCTTCAGAATTTGGATGTAAACAAATAACGAGGACGGCAAATGGTTGAGAATTGAATTGTTTTATTTCTACTTTTATTAAATAAAACATCAATTTTCCAAGTAATTACCTACGCTAAGTTTATCTACTACTCTTGCTCTTTGTAATGGTATATTCAAACATAGGGGTTAACTTCATGTAGATTTCCTCATTCTGTGCTATATATTTTTTTGTGAGTCCCCTCCCCTCCCCCCCCCCCCCCCCTCAAGTTGGAAACCGATCAAATCCAGAATGAATTTGTTCTAACAAGGGCCAATATGCAGGTGACCCCCCACAACCTCAGGAAAATTTCATAATAGGTTGTGGGGGTCACCTGCATATTGACCCTTGTTAGAACAAATGCATTCTGTATTAGATTGGTTTCCATGCAAAAAAAATTAGCTGCTGAGCATAATTTTTAGGGTAGTTGCGGTCCATTTAAATTTATCTTAAAACCTGTGTTATTTAAATGTGCCATTTTTTCCCCCATATCAACTGAAATAAAGGGTCCAAGTAAGGTTAAAAAATTGACATACTTTTCATAAATTATATTTAAATTTAGCTAAAATTAAAAACTTGGGTGCCAGAGGCCCTGTAAATGGCATCGGATCATAGCTTCTGAGCATCTTATTACTTAAATTACAAAAATGAATCTATTGTGTGTATTTTTAAAAATATTCAACAAGAAAATTAAATTTCATATCGATTGGTATGCATAAAGTTTAGTGTAAATAATTATCTTGTGAGTGATCCTCAGGCTGGTACTGGCCACAAGACGAAGTCCGTGATAGTGGGCATGGCCCCTTACCCTGTTTGGAGGCCCCTAAGGCCCTAAAAAGGGGCGTCGCCAGGGTGTTACGCCCCTTTTGTGGTCCCTAGAGGGTGTGTTACACCCCTTTTGCGGACGAGGCCCCTTGAGTGCCAGTCCGACCCTGGTGACCCTAGTGGTTTATAATTTTATTTATTAATTTACACATAGGTAGCTTACAGTAACATAGCATGTTACTAATGTACGTTAAACTACATTGTCTCATTAATTTATAATATTAATTCTAGAACTTAAAATTTAAAACTATTTCTATATGAAGTTGTATACGGCAGTATTTTTTTCATATTATGATAAGTACTAAAATAACCCACATTTTCCATAACAATTTTATATTTTTCACTAAAAGTCCCTAATGTTATACAATACTCCTTTCATAATACTATTTTGTGAATAATGTTGTTACATTTTTTTTTTTTTTTTACATTTTGTCTTTTTTTTTTTTTTTTTTTTTTTTTTTTTTTTTTTTTTTAGAATAACCAGGATAAAATCATAAAATTTGGCAGTTTTAAAGTATGGACATCTCTCATGATATGTTGGTGAGCAGTGTACAGTACTTAAATTCTTGTAAAATGACTAGAAATAAATTAGGGTATTGCTCACCACATTACTGCTATTTGTATTATTATTAGCCTATTACTTTTTTGCTGTTCTGCTTGGAGAGTGTAAAAAATAAAAATTTCTTTAAAATCGCCAACATTTATGCATTTTTATAGCTAAATTTATCAAAAACTACTCTTGACTTGACTTTAAATTTTTTTCTTAGGTTTGACTAGTATATTATTTTTAGGAGAGACCCATGAGCTACACCCACCTTCAGGTGGTCAACCAGGCATTGTGGTCCATATCTGTGAAGAAACAGGGCTACCAGAAGGACCTAAATCTCGTATTCTACCAACACCATGTCCTAATAAATAGTAAGAGAAAAAACACACACCTCAGAATCTTTCATCACTGGCTTTAATCTATTTTCTATAGAATCATATTACTATATTTTTCTTTGATAACTTTTTTTTTCTTAATCTTGTTTAGACATATATTTTTCTGAGGGGAAAAAATTATTTTATTTCACAGAAATTATAAATGTATCAAGTAAAAATATTATTATTTAAGATTTTTCTGATGTATAACATCATAATTATTCACAGAAAAGAGAAGTATTTCTAATCAAAAAATGAATTAAATTTGTATATTATTATTAAATCAACGATTACATAATTTAAGTTTTAAAGTTCCTTTATATTTTTCACGACATATTTTCGTTGATAAAATTTTGTTAACAGCTAACATATTTTGGTCACCAAATCATAGTAAGAAAAAAATATATAGGTACATAATGAAACTTTTAAAATAAATGTTAGTAACTTATCATCCTTTATAAAAATATCTAATAGTAAAAATTAAGAGAGCAGCAGATGTCTTAAAATTGGTGACCATAAAAAAAAAACAAAAAAAATAATAATAATTAAATCTCGATTTAGCAATACTAAAAATAATTTAAATAAAAATTGTTGTCTATTATATAAAAATTTAAAAAATCTATATTATTGATGTTCTAAGCATATAAAACAAAGGGTTTGCAAGGTTCAAGAAATGCTGATGTTTTTATCAATGTACTTCCAACTTTTGTGCTTCTATATGCATTTTAAATTTCTATATGTGTAAATCAAAATGTTGAAAGTAGTAAAAAAAATAATAATAATAAATAAGAAGTCATAATTTCTGGACAACTACATATTATAGGGAAAAAAATATCTAGTTTCTTTTTCTTCCCCTGCTCATGTTTTTATGGTGGTAAATGTACTTATTAACATGAAATATCTTTTTCCAAAAAAAGACTCAGCCATGTTGAAGCATACATCTTAGTTGTGTTTTTTTTGTTGAAGCATACATCTTAGTTTTTTTTTTTTTTTTTTTTTTTTTCTTTTTTTTTCCCCCACTTATGTTGGCCAATGTATTTGTTACCATTAAAAAGGTGTTTACTTTCTAAAATTTGTGAATTGTGTGTAACTTTTTGTTTCCCCCAATTCAAACTTTAAAAATAGTAATTTTACACTGCAAGTGCTCTAAGTACATAAAACTTCTGAATAATTTCTGTAATTCAAAAATACTGTAAAAATTCTGTTTCTTTATTTTATTATAATATAAAAATTAATTTCAATTAATTAATTTTTTGAAGAGGCTAGTGCATATTAGAAGACTGGTAGGCAAAAAAAAAAATATATATATAAAAAAATAAAAAAATGAAATAAATAACAAAATATACTAACACCAAACAAAGAAAAAATAAAATCTATACTAATTTAATGCTGAAGTAAATTTAGCCCAGCTTCTAAGGCTTTGTTAATAGTCTGAGAGTTGAAAAAATATATACATAATATAAATTCATTTAAACTTATACAATAAAAATTAAAGGCCTAGTTTTTTGACATAATAAACAAACAAACCAAAAAAAAAAAAAAAAAAAAAAATAGTACTATACTGGAAAGAAAAAAGTTATGAAAGTATAGATATAATAATTTGGATGTTTTTTTCAAAATAAAAATGCTTATATGAGTAACTCAATAATACTTAAGTATGATCATAATGTATAGTAAATATAAATCAATTTTTGCCTTTAAATGGAATAGTTTTATAGTACTAAAATAATTTAATTTTTTATTTAACATGTTATGTAATGAGTATTGCCAAATTTTCAAATATTTGTGTGAAATTTTATAAAAAAATTATATACCTATAATATAAAGGAAGTTTTATTATTATTTTTTTATTTATTTATGTGTTTTTTTACAAAATATATAAAGGTGTATAAAAATTGTGGTTTGAAAAATAGAATAGGAGAAACCACTGTCTTTTACCATAGTGAAGAGAGTCCCATAGTTTGGTGAAAATCTTGCAAGCACAGATATAAAATAGGAAATATTTTGGCAATAAGCTCCAATAAAGTTGAAATGTGTTGTGCCTTCATCAGTCCTTACAGACTCAAAGATGAGATGAGTGTAAGGACTGATGAAGGCATAACACACTATCTCTTTTGGAGTTTATTGCCAAAATATTTCCTATGTGTTAGTTTTTATATCTGTGCTAGCAAGATTTTCACCTAACTATGGGACTATCTTCACTATGGTAAGGCCCTTGCTGGTTTCTCCCATCCTTTTCTTTCAAATTTATCATACCTAACCGCAATGGTTTATTTTCCTTATTATTATTATTATTAAAAAAAAAAGTATTGTATCAATTTTAATTTTAAAAATAATAATAATAATAAGAAAAAAAAAAAAGGAGTGATGCATATTTGGTTTTCAATAAATGGTAATAATTTAAAGTAGGTCAATTTCACATAACTTTTACAGGAAAGAATTATATTATTTTTAACTACATTAATTTATGATGCATTTATTACTCTATATATTTATATAAATAAAACCCTATTAGTATTATATTATTTATGTAAGAAAATACAAATATTTGAAAATTTAATTTAGAAAACAATGTTATGACAAAAAAATAAAAAATAAAGTTTATACCTACACAACCACATAAATATAACTAAAATAACTAAATAGTGTTCAAAATTATTAAAAAGAAAAAGAAGCACGTTTGAAATAATATATATTTAAAAAAAAATGCAAAGTAATATTGTAATAATAATAAATTATAGGTGTACTTTAAAATATGTAGGATAACAAATATTTGAATAAGTTATAGAAACATTATTAAATATTAAAAAATGTGAGCTATTTTATGGAATATAAATATAATGTACAAAAGAAATATTAATGGCACTATTAAAATAATATTGTTGTGAACATAGACCCCTTTGTGAAAAAAAAAAGTTATAAAAAATATATTGCTATCAATTAATAATTAATAAAAAAAAAAAACAATATTGTATTTTCAAAAGTGAAACTTGTATTTAAAAGTAACATTTTTTCTAAGAATTGTATGTTGTGTAAATTGGTATTTGTAAATTTGGTTTAAATTTAAGTTTCACTTTATGAAATTAATAAAAATGCTGTGTGTTGTGAATTCATATAAAAAATTAAGCAGAAAAAAAAATAATTAAATTAAGTATTGGTGCATTGAAAAATAAAATGCCAGGGTTGATGTTTTTCTATAATACGTACATAATGTATAATGTAGAAATTAGATCCTAGTTTTTTTTTTTTCTTCTTTTTTTCTTCCTATTATTATTATTTTATTTGGAAAGATTTTTAATATTTTAATTCAATATAATACCTACAAGTGGCTATATCAAAAACATCTGTTGTGTTTTATGGCAGTTCTAAGTTGCACCAGAATCTATTGACTAATAAAGGAACTACTGTTTTAAGGCCAACTTTAAGCACTTTCAGTCATATTGGCTTCCGTTTCTCCTTACTGCGTATGCGTAGTAAGTAGAAACAGAAGCGGATGTGAGCGAAATTGCTTAAAGTCGGCCTCAAAACAGTTGTTCTTTTATTAGTCAATAGAATTAAATTTATTTTGAGATTAAATTTGATTTTAAAAATGTTACAAAAAAGAAAAAGACGCGCATGTTTATTTGTAAATAAAAATTCAAGCTATTTTTAAAATTATGCAACAGTATGAAAAAAAAAAAAAAAAAAAAAAAAAAAAAAAAAGAGGATCTAATTGTTCAGCTTTATGAAATTAAATGTCATGAATTTAAATGTGAAAGTGACACGAAAATGTAGAGCTATAATACATGGATCAATATTTAAAATATTACAGAGGTGATAAATTATTATGGAAAATTTCTTTATTGTGAAAGTTGAATTAATTTTAAACAGCTGACGAAGCTATAAAAAAAAATAATGTTGTAACTTAATAAATCAATATAATACAAATTTACTAGGGCTTATTCTATATTAAATATAAAAACAAATTCAAGAAATGGTTGTAAAAAAAGGTTCATGAAAAATGAAGAATTGTTGTAAATTATTGTGATTAAAAAAAAATGGTACGATTAAAGGCATGGAAAACATGAAACAACATGTTCTTTTTAATCATTAAACACAAAATGGGATCTACAAAACTGCTGATAATTTTTACCAGAATGTAAATGTGGCCTCATAAGAGAGCGTGAAAAAACTGTAAAGTATGCAATTTGCATGAATATTTCTGTTTATGACGTCAGAAACAGGCAAAAACTAGCATGAATCGAAATATTCTGATCACTGCTACGGAGCTACAGTTGGGTTTTGTTTGAGACCAATTAATGATATTTATGTGAGTCCCATCAAGTGTTTTGTGATGTAAAGCTTTTGTTTTCATGTTGTCTATGCCTTTAACTAAAATCAATAACGGGTTCCTAACTTTTAAGGAAACTGCAAATCATGAGTTGTACATAAAAAAAAAAAAAAAAAAAAAAAAAAAAAAAAAAAAAAAAAAAAAAAAAAAAAAAAAACTTTGGTTCATTAATTAACAAAGAAAAGGATAGAGAAATCCAGTAATTAAAATAAAAATAGAGAGAGAGAAAATGTAACGGAGACCTTGAAATAGCTGAAAGCTTATCAAGTTTGCAAAATTACAATAAATAATCTGTTGTTGGTTTGGTTTCTTACATCCTTTTCTTTTTATTAATGAAAATGTGGTGTATACCTTTATACTATAAAATTGCTTAAATAGTGCATATAACATGGAGCAAAAAAAAAAAATAATAATAATAATAACGAATTGGATATGTACTAGAGTTGTAAAAACATGAAAAAGTGTGTGTATAAAATTTTAAAATATAGCCATTTCAATTTCATTTAATGTTTTATATTTTTAAATATTTGCGTGAAGAGTTTTATGTTTATTATATGTTTGTCATTATGAGGCTGTAAAGTAATAATAAAAATAATAATAAGGATGAGCAAAACATTAAATCAATGAGATTTTGATACCTTTTTTCTGACATTATGTACAGCTCGGGACAAAAGTTCCTGAATGGGGCAGCGCCGGCCGCTTTGTTTTCTTATAAAGATAGCGGAGTGTGCTTGCGGGTTGCCTATACAAATTGTTTGTAAACTTTTGGCCAGAGGTGTGCATTAAAAAAAAACAGCTATACTAGACTAGAAGTAAAAGAAAAAAGAAGAAAAAATAAAGCATTCTTAGGTAAATTGGTTTCTTTCATCATATTATATTAATTTATTTCGACCACATTGGTTTTGTAATTGTTTCTTTTTTGTAATTATTAAATTGGAAAACTAAAAATTTGATTTTCAAAATCAATTAAAAATCATTAAGCAACATATTAAATTAAAATAAGTTACAAAATTTCATTTCCTATATTTAATGTTTTGACTAGAAAAGAAATTTACAGCTAGTCTCATTTGTGTAAATCTTTATTCTGTAGTATGAATTTTATTTTCAAATTAATTAATATTTATTGTTAATGAGAGATTTGAAAAATGATTTCTAATAACTTTTTAATTAATTAAATAAATTCATTGCTGAATTAATGATGAAGTATTAATATGTTTTAGCTTTATATAATTAGGGTCAATATTGTGAAAATAAAGAGGTTTATGTTAAAAACTAAAACATTTTATTTCATTTTCAGTGGTTCCAAATATTGTTTTCAAAGGAAAAGTATTTTGATACTAGCAGTGTTGTAGTCGATCGATCTTATTTCGATCCGATCACGATCTTTTGATCGGATCAACCTCTTTTTAAAAAAATGATCGTGATCGGATTTCGATCACATTTAGAGCTGTGATGAAACGTTTTTTCAATCCGATCATCACATTCTCAAGTTCAAAAATTTTAAGCATGTAAAAAAAAATAATAATAATAAAAAAAAAAAAAAAATCACTGATACAAGTATATGTTTTTGTGGTATATTTGCTTGCATCCGCTAAAAAAAGTTAATATGCGATTTTATCTATATGTAAAGGTGTTTTCAAAAAAAATAAAATAAAATAGAATACCTACCTTACCTGTGAGGTATTTTAGTATTGTATATTTGAGTATTTGAGTATTTGAGTATATTTTGAGTGAGTGGTTTAAAGTGGGTAGAGGCGTTAGGCAAGGATGTGTGATGTCGCCGTGGTTATTCAATATTTTCATGGATAAATGTATAAAGTTGGCTGAAAAGTATGGAAGTGGAGTAAACGTAGGTTTGTTAATGGTGTGGATGTTGTTGTACGCTGATGATGCGTTGATGGTGGCTGAGAGTGAGGAAGAATTGCAAGAGATGATTGATAGGTTGGAAGAAAGCACAGAACAAATGGATCTGAGAATAAATGTTGGGAAAACTAAAGTAATGGTATTTGGTGGAGAAAATGATGATGGAAATGAATTCACACTGAATGGAGAAAAGCTGGAAAGAGTGAAAGAGTTTGTATATTTGGGAAGATTATATCAAGAGAATGGAAGTATAGATGGGGAGATTGAGAGGAGAGTGGCGGCAGGTAGGAAAGTAGTTGGCAGCATGGCAGGATTGGCCAAGAGTGATGCTTTATCAAACAAAGCAAAACTTACAGTGTACAATTCTGTCTTACTCCCAACTATCTTATATGGTTCTGAATCATGGGTATGTCAGAGTAGGCATATGAGTAGGGTGAATGCTGTTGGTATGAGTTTTCTTAGAAGTATGTGTGGTAAAACAAGATTAGATAGGGTAAGGAATACTTGGGTGTTGGAGAAATGTGGAGTAAAAGAAACTGTGACTGAGAAGTATGAGAACAGTGTATTACGGTGGTTTGGTCATGTTGAGAGAATGGGTGATGAAAGAATAGCAAAGCAGGTATTTCATAGTAGAGTGGGTGGAAGGAGAGATAGAGGCAGGCCTAAAACATCATGGTCTGAGGTGGTTGGAAGATGTTTGAAAAATAAGAATGTACGCAGTATGAAATGCAAAAGGAAATGTATGAAACAAGGTATGAGACTGGCGGAAGCAAGTGAAGTATGTCAGGATAGGAAGTTGTGGAGGTCTATCACTGGGTCAGGATAAAACATCTGTGTTGTTGGCTTACCCCGAAAGGGATTTATAGCGTCATGATATGTATGTATGTATGTATTTTTTTCAGCAACAATGATTTTTATATTCTTAATTGAAACTTTTTTTATTTCAATACAAATACAACATTTTTCTAAATAATTTTACTGTTACTTATGCGAAATGAAAAGTCTTTAAGTGCTTTTTTTGTACTAATGATTTTTTTCCAAGAACTTTTACTATGCCATTTATTAATAGTATTGATCCCTGTCTTTGAGAGTCAAAAACCGCTACGTGGGGATTTTTTTTTACTCATAAATAGGGGGGTGCATTAAAAAGTATTGATGATGAAAAAATGAACGGAAATTTCGATCAAAAGAACATCGATCTGATCTGATCGTCTATTGTTTTAATGATCGTGATCGAGATCGGATCGAGTCAGATCTCACTTGATCGGATCGTGATCGGATCGAAAAAAAGGTGATCGACTACAACTCTGGATACTAGTTTTGGTTATGTGGTGTATTTCATCCATAAAATAGGTCTTATTATCAAATTTATTCTACAAGTATAATCTTAATAGCTTAGTAATAAAAGTTAAAATTAAATATATAATAGTTTGCATAGAAAGTTATAATTATAGGAAATACTTGTGGGGGTGGAAGAGGGGGGGGGGGACAGAAGGAGCAGACTCAGGCTACCTTATGCTATAAGGTTAGCCCAGTAATCCCTGACTGACCCCAAGCTAGTTATGCCTAACACCCGCCCCCCCCCCCCCCCCAAAAAAAAAAAATCTCTAAGATAAGAACCCAATCCTTGACTTTTTTTTTTAAGCCAGTACAACCCTGAGAGGGAGAGTTGTTGCTTGAAAGTAGTTTGCTTTATTCTGTGGAGGTTAAAGTTTTGATATCAATTTGAAATTCTTGGATTTTATTAATTGTATAATCTTAAAAAGGAGGCATCATCCTGAATCTGCATAGATATGTGAATTTCTAATTTTAGAGTGCATGAAGTATTCATTTTTAAAAGTCACAAAATGACGTCAAGTTCAGTAACTTTTTTCCAACACCCACATATATAAGTTTCTGACAGTGACGTCATTTTTCAAATTTCAAAAATCAAATAAAAATTCATAATGAACTCAAAAATTTAAAATTTTGGTATCAATAAATTCAGAACCATGTCCTCATTTCCTCCTAAAGTTTCTAGGAACTATGTCCCCCTTTAACCAACAACAGAACATTTTAATTGGGGTTCACATGACTTTCGTGGTATGTCGAGGTGATGAAATTTGTATGGTTATAGGATAGGTAAAAGAAACAGATATGCTGACTTAATTATGATAATCTTTATTAATGACACAAAAATTACAAGTATGTATATGGGTGTATTTTTATTTTTCTATCACAGAATTGTGAGAATTAATAAAAAATAAATTGGATTTAAAGAGCAGTTATTATTAAACAATCTTTTTTTTTTTTTTTTTTTTTTTTTGCTCTTTACATTTTTTTAAATATGATATATTGGCAGTTTAACTATATACAATTTAATTAATGTATTTTTTTTTTAATAATTATAGGCTATAATATATTAAAGGATGTAATAAGCTCATTGGCAAGAGTACACTTTTAGTTGTTAGTATTATTAGTAAAGTTTATGTAATTGTTTTAAGAAAGTTGGAAAGCATTTATTTTTGGATATTTTATCAAGTTGGGATAGATCAAAACTAGTAAGAGCTACACGATAATGATGTCTGTAGCTTATAGGTGAAGATCTTGATGGCACAATGCACACTTAAGTTTATTAATCGGACAGCAGCCCTTTTATTTCTTTTTCACTCTGAGCAACTGAAGAAGAGAATTGCTGCCCTTGTAATGCCTTATTAACAAATTTATAACTTTTGTTTTTTTTTGCTGTTTCATCTATAGGGTGTGTCTGCATGACATCATATTGAATGCAATTCGACGCCATACTGTAGTAATGAAAAACATTGCTCGGAATAGGACAAACGTGGTTTTTGACCATTTTCTTTAGAAAATTAGTTTTATTATTATTATTCTCTGCATACTTGAACACCTAATTCAACTGTTTAACAGCATCAATGCTCTAAAAAATATTTCAAAGTATTTTTAAACTAGCAAAATGTGTTATTTTCCCGTAACGGCCCATGTTATTTAGTGATCCAACTTTTATATGGATGCATACCTCCTATATCTTCACCTATGGCCTTAGTGCTGATAAATGCTCACTTAATTTGCATTATAAATGGTAGGGCCTCTCCTCTGAGTTCAACAATTGACCAGGGGGTCTGTTCCGTAAGGCCTCACGAGAAACTCGGTACCGAGAAAGGGGGCGAAACACCCGTGTGTATTATAGACAACTTGTGAGCTACGCCTCCTTTCTCTTGAAGCCTTACGTAAGCCTTACGAAGTTGGCAGTTGGATAATGTTAGCGGAATAGGACTATTACAGAAATCATCATATAGTAAGACACTTCCCATTCTTACCTTTGATAACTTACAGATTACATAGTTTATTTTATTAAGTGTACCATATAAGGATGCCATTTAAATTTAAAACTACACCTTCTAATATATGTATTAGACATTTTTAACATTTATATTTTTTATTAATTAATGGTGTTTCAGTTTACTTTTAAAATCTAAGTCTCCTTAATACACTAACATGAAAATAGTTAATATATAATTTTACAATTACGGTATTATACACATACAAATTTTAGAAGTGAAATTATAAATAAAGTAAACCATAAAGATACCTTTTTTTTATATTATATAATTTTAAGGCAAAATCGATTGATTATAGAAAAATGCTACATATTAAATTATTATTTTGTGAAAAGTAGAATATGTATAAAAAATTTTATTCATACACAAAACTATACAACATACTAATCATACAATGAAATGAAAGTTTTAGGCACAGTCATGATTTGTTAATCAACTATTATAAGTATAGGGTAATGAACAAGCTGATGGTATTGCAAAATTAGTTTTTAAAATTTGACAAATAAATTTTATCAGTTTTTTTTTTTTTTTTTTTTTCTTTGATTGTTACTGCTTTTAAACGATCTTCTGGAATAAGATAATAAAGGCAGGAAAAAATGGGGTCTATGTTTTAAAAAAAAAAAGCTTTTTAATGAAAAACACCTAGATTTACTTACAGAATCTATTTTAAGGCATATTAAAATAAAATGGCATAATTTTAGCCTAACAAGATTTTTTTTTTCTTTTGCAATTTAAATTTTATTACTTCAAAATTAGTTTGCAAGGTACATATTTAAATTGCAGCTAAAGTTTGTTTTAATAAGCCTTTTAATGTTTAACTATAATATTTATTGAGATTTTTATATAATGAAAGTTTCTTTACATTTTTTTATAAGTATACCATTCAGTAAAAATAGTCCTCCATAATTTTTAGGGGAAAAAATAGTATTATCATGATATTGAGTATGTATGGATTGGAGTTTTTTTTATATATATATTTATTTAATCAATATTTCTTGATTGCTTTTCTGATGAGAGCCAGCCTCTGTTTATGAGCTTCTGTAACTGGTGCTCGTTTATAAGGACGAAGTTCATCAGTACCAAATCCAGGGGTCCACATGTTCCAATTACGTTCTGAAATTTTTTAAAATTACATGAGTTCACTTTAATAGTCAATGCACAAAAGTCAGTAACTTGAAAAGGAGAGGAACATTTGGGTTTCAATTCTTAAATATTGCAAGATATATTACCGGTAAGTAAAAATCTACCGGTACAGTACACATCAATCATCTAAATATTAAAAAATACTTTTTTGTTTAAACTACTGTGCAGAGAGGCCAGTAAAGGATACTAGTTCATACTGAAGGCCTATAGTTTATATTTTATGTGTTTTAAGTTTTAAGACAACTAATTTTTTTTATTATAATATTTCATCAAAGCGTATAAGGAAAAAACCATCGCGGTTAGAATTAATAAGTTTAAAAAAATATTTAGAAAATAGTTGGTAGAGATTAGAGTACGTTGAATTGAAAATTAATAAAACGCGAAAATTCTCTAATTGATATAGTAAATTGGGACTAGGATTCAAATATTCTAGCTTTAGCTAGTTAAAAAATAGACGTTAAAGGGATGGAGGTAAAGTGTCAAAATAAAATACGATGTGCCTAGCATCTCACGTTCTCACACTACGTCAAAGACACAACATTATAAAACAGCATCAGACTTACTCTTTGCCTTAGACCGGTTTCGTCCTTTACCTAGGACTCATCAGTAAGGCTTGGCAGAGAGCTCTGTACAGCTAGAGATGGCAACCGCGATGGTTTTTTCCTTATACGCATATTATCGCTAAGTCGATCTTTTTATTTTAATTTTAAGCTTTTGTAAATAATATTCTTTCATTTTTATATTTTATTCGGCCCTTTTACTTGCCAACGTCAATAAGAGCACGTACTAAATTAATTAAACTATATGCCAAAGCGCATAATATTTATTCTATCTCTCCCACTCTATCATCTTTTTGCTTTTCCTACCCCAGTGTCAACATATAAAACGATGTAACTAGCGTGAATCACGATACTGTGCAGTCGGCGGGCGTAGTGCTCTCGCGAACTTGCTAGAGTTGGGGAACTCTGGGAAGCGAGGGAGGACACATATTGCTTGCTGGCTGCCTGTCTTACACCCCTCTTAGACACGATTTTATATTACAGTGTGAGGATGAGAGGTTTTAAATAGCAAGCCGAGTTTGCGCGCGCGATTTTAACCAATCAGCGCGTGCAGCTGCGGGGGCATCGCGTATAAAAACGCGGCTGCCACTTGCTTCCTCAGCTCAGTCAGCTAGCAGATGTGGTGTGAGCCATCTCTAGCTGTACAGAGCTCTCTGCCAAGCCTTACTGATGAGTCCTAGGTAAAGGACGAAACCGGTCTAAGGCAAAGAGTAAGTCTGATGCTGTTTTATAATGTTGTGTCTTTGACGTAGTGTGAGAACGTGAGATGCTAGGCACATCGTATTTTATTTTGACACTTTACCTCCATCCCTTTAACGTCTATTTTTTAACTAGCTAAAGCTAGAATATTTGAATCCTAGTCCCAATTTACTATATCAATTAGAGAATTTTCGCGTTTTATTAATTTTCAATTCAACGTACTCTAATCTCTACCAACTATTTTCTAAATATTTTTTTAAACTTATTATTTCATCAAAGTACATTCTTATCATGTAAAAAAAAGTAAAAAAAAAAAAAAATAAAAAAATACTAGTTTCTAATATACAAATGTGAAGCTAAAATAGGATAGAGAGGAACCAAATGAGAGTTGACGCCAGGCAGCAGCGTCAACTGAAAATCTCAAATGGGGATAGGTTTATAAAATTATATATTTTGAGGAAATATATACTATGCCATTATGTCTCATGCCGTTATGCACGGCCCTAAACACGCGTTAGCGTTGTAAGGCGAGAACTTTATGCATATATTAATTAGGAGATATAGGAATTTGAGTAGGAGGCGGGGGGTTGCAAGCACAGCAATACATTGTACATAAAAAACAAATATAACTCAATAGTTACAAACGTTTCGCCCTCCCACAGGCTCATCAGTGTAACGGGAAGAGTAACACAGAAAAGCTAGAGATGATGCTCACACCATGACATCTGCTAGCTGACTGTGCAGTGGTCTGCGAATTTTCTGGGCTTTTATACCCAGTGGCGCACCTGCCACACGCGCCGATTGGTTAATAAATCGGCGCGAGAAAATTCGAACGTATTTTAAACCACATACTTGCTAGTTACATACATATTACTGTGCTTTTAAGGCGAAATAAAGTAAAAAGAAGACAGGAAAGAAAAATAGAGGATGTGTTACTAGAAAAAACGGACTGTTTTGCAGTCAAAGTTATTCTTCTAGCGGGACAACACAGGACGGACAGGAAAAACACATAAACAAAATCGTCTGAGCGATAAATGTATTTAGGAAAAGGAAAAGTACCATCGCGGTATGGACACAAATGTGAAGCTAAAATAGGATAGAGAGGAACCAAATGAGAGTTGACGCCAGGCAGCAGCGTCAACTGAAAATCTCAAATGGGGATAGGTTTATAAAATTATATATTTTGAGGAAATATATACTATGCCATTATGTCTCATGCCGTTATGCACGGCCCTAAACACGCGTTAGCGTTGTAAGGCGAGAACTTTATGCATATATTAATTAGGAGATATAGGAATTTGAGTAGGAGGCGGGGGGTTGCAAGCACAGCAATACATTGTACATAAAAAACAAATATAACTCAATAGTTACAAACGTTTCGCCCTCCCACAGGCTCATCAGTGTAACGGGAAGAGTAACACAGAAAAGCTAGAGATGATGCTCACACCATGACATCTGCTAGCTGACTGTGCAGTGGTCTGCGAATTATTAACCAATCGGCGCGTGTGGCAGGTGCGCCACTGGATATAAAAGCCCAGAAAATTCGCAGACCACTGCACAGTCAGCTAGCAGATGTCATGGTGTGAGCATCATCTCTAGCTTTTCTGTGTTACTCTTCCCGTTACACTGATGAGCCTGTGGGAGGGCGAAACGTTTGTAACTATTGAGTTATATTTGTTTTTTATGTACAATGTATTGCTGTGCTTGCAACCCCCCGCCTCCTACTCAAATTCCTATATCTCCTAATTAATATATGCATAAAGTTCTCGCCTTACAACGCTAACGCGTGTTTAGGGCCGTGCATAACGGCATGAGACATAATGGCATAGTATATATTTCCTCAAAATATATAATTTTATAAACCTATCCCCATTTGAGATTTTCAGTTGACGCTGCTGCCTGGCGTCAACTCTCATTTGGTTCCTCTCTATCCTATTTTAGCTTCACATTTGTGTCCATACCGCGATGGTACTTTTCCTTTTCCTAAATACATAGTTTCTAATATAGTTTATTTATTTATTATTGTTTTGTTTTTTTAAAAAAGTAATAAATTAAAATCATATATTTGAATTATGTATTTAAATACGTACTTTTGTTTCTATTTTGATACAGCTATCCCCCACCCTCCCCTATAAATTTGAAAGTTGAAACCATAATACTGGACCCCATATTATACTATTTTCTGCTAATTATACTGATATCACATCTGACCCCCCCCCCCCCCACCCCCTAACCCCAAACAAGAGAACAAAAACTCACCTAAATGCAATTGCACATCTTTGACTTCTACTGTTGTTGCTTTACGATGCTTAGCCAGCAAGCAAGCTGCATTTACAGTTGATTCTACAAAGTCATCTGCAAGTTGAAGCAACAAATCCTCAACTTCTTCATCCAGTTGCTCTGTGCTGTCAACCTCACGGACCAAATCTTGGAGGCGATTACGAGATAACAGCTAAAACAATAAGGAAAATCTTAAGTTTGTCTGTATAACTGTGTACCTAAATAAACGATCAGGGTTATTAATTTAGCTGCATTTTATTACACAAAATATAAGAAAAAGCAACTGTTGCCTGAAAATAATTATTATAATACTGTAAGTAATAATAATTATTCTGTAAAAAAAAACTAAAAAAAAAAAAAACTAAAAAAACTAAAAAAATTATAACAATAAATTTCATTTGAACACACATCAGTTCTTACATTCTGTCACAGGAGAGGGGGGGGGGACTATTTTATGGATTAAAATAAAAGAGCACTCGGATTTCAAGAGTTCTTGCAGATGAATTCATTATAGTCATAACATTTTAGAAGAACTTTTATTTATTCAGGAAATGTTGCAACTCTTATAAATATTGATAATATTATGATTTTGTTGTGGGGAGAAAAAAATACACGAAAAAATTAAAGTCATGAATACTGTAACCTCAACCTCAATGCAGTAGTTCTAGTCTACTAAAAAAAAAAAAAAAAAAAAAAAAGTCCTGCAATGAAAAGGATACAAAATAGGGAGACCCTAAGCTTTTTTAACATACCACACCTATACCCTCTACATTGTAGTAGAATGCAAGAATTGTAATGTGAATCGATCTTATACTGTACCCAATTATAACCATTTGTTAAGAAGAGATTAAGTAAAACTGAAGATATCAGCCTGGCCTTTTATAATACCCCTGCATTTACCGGTAACATAAATGGGTGGAAAGGCCCAAACTGTACAGACAGGCATGTCATTACCCGTTACGCGGTGCATGGTTTCCACCATGTAATCTGTCAGATTAAAGAATATCACGATTGTAGTAATAAATGTGTATGTATGTTATGTGGTGGCCTCTGTACTAGGTACCACTTACTTCATTGTCTGTCTCGGACTCTGTCATTAAATCATTATGCAAAACTGTAGACGTGTAGCAATGTATTTATGAAATGTTTAATAAATACTGTAATAATAAATTTCTTTGTTATTATTTGGATGTTATGATTTGGATATTATTATATGTTTATAATTAATTAGATAATTATTGAATGTTTAGATGTACAGTATGTTGTACACACATTGTGTTTAGTAAATAAATGAAAAAAAATTATAACAGGAAAGAAAAAAAAATAGTTACCATTCCATCTCCACTAGACTGTGACATAGTATGGCTGGTAGAAGTACTTGTAGCACTAGTAACAGTTGCTGATGCAGCTATAGGATTAGTAACCACTGTAGCTGGTTTAGATTGTGTAGCTGTTACCATGGGAGATGCCAATGTAGCTGGAACTACAGATTGTACCTGCATACTGAAATTATAAATATTTTTAATTAATTAAACAATAATTTAAATTTTCAATCAGAATTACAGAGCTTTTGAGAATTAAAGAGTCAATGAAATCATAGAAAAACAAATTGACTGACATTTTATGTGAACCTATAAAAACAGGAAAAAGAAGTGCCCGAAATGGAAATCTCTAGAAGGTAAAAAAGTGGGAGAAAACTTTTCTCAGCACGCTAGACCTGAGCTACCTTCCACTTTTAACATCACGTGGTTTCCTTTAACTGCACTTCCTTTACCGTTTTTTAGGTTTTCATACAATGTCAGTACTAGTGTTGCTAGTGTATTTACAGGTCACATGTCGTCACAAACCCCCAGACAATCAATCACAGACTTTATGTACCGTAGAGACCCAGTTGTTAGCATGATAAAGGACTTTTTACAAGTTTTTAAAATAAAAAAGGTCAAGTCCCAATTGTTTGTGAGAATTATTAAGGTGAGAGCATTTTTGATGTCACCATTGAGTACAATCCTAAACCTTAAGTATCCAAATTTTTCAAGTTTCAAGTCTATAACTTAATCGGATAAGTTTAATGTTTTTATTTACACTTCTTCCAACAATTGATACCTGCCAACAAATGGATCTCGACCATACTGATGTTATGTCATTATAATTGGTGTCAACAGCTTTTGTTACACAGACTCCTCCCTAAACATGCATACAGTACAGTACTTGTATGAACGAGATGCACGCTGACCCAACATCCCTAGAGCACAGCCTATATGCTATAATATGAATAACATTATAACCTTGTGGTGTGCCATAACAATTAGATCTGAATATTTGTGGGGCGAGTTAAAATAAGAAAATCTGGGTAGAACCTGTGTAACAGAAGTTGCTGAACTTTGAGGATAATTACTGGGTATGTACAGCTCTGGTCAAAAGTTCCCAAATGGGGCAGCGGCAGCCGCTGCGTTTTCTCATAAAAATAACATAGTGTGGTTGCGGATTGCCTATGCAAATCGTTCGAGAACTTTTGGCCATAACTGCATACAGTACCTTTCTTTCTTTCTTTTTTTCTTTTTTTTTTCTTTTTTAATGTAAACATTAAAATATCTGTACAGTACTAAGACTTCTTTAATGTAAAAATTGTATTTAACTCCAACACCTAATTCTCTAAAAGGGTTTATTTCTAGTAATATCTGGTAATGAGCTAACCATAGGCCTAAACCACCACACTCTACTAGGCTTCTAATGCCACGATTGAATACTTCCTCTGGATATATTTAAAAAGACCCCATTGATAGTTTTTCTCCGAGACTGTATGGACTGAAAAAGGCACACACTCATACTCCGTTTTCTCTTAAAAAATAGTGCTGAAAGCTAAATATGTTTTAGTTTTTTTTAATTCTGTACTAGCAAGATTTCCATCAAACCATGGGACTGTCTTCATTATGGTAAGACCCTTGCTGGTTTTCTCTATCCCTTTCTTTTATATCAGCAACTATTTGTATGATAAATAATAAATTAAAAGCCATTTCATGTCCATTGATCGGTACAGTAACTCTATTGCATAGATATTATAAAATGTATGTATGCATGTGCATCTACATATTATATGTATGTTCAAATATAATTTGTTATGAATGAAAATGTGTATGCATATACTGTTTATACTGTTACACATTTCATTTATAACAAAAATATCATACTGTATTAGCAATGTACATACATTGATGATACGAACCTGCTAGTTGCAAGATTACTTTGAATAGAAGTTGGTATTGCAGAAACTGCAGTTGTATGTTGTTGTTGCTGTTGCTGCTGTTGCTGCTGTTGCTGCTGTTGCTGCTGTTGCTGCTGTTGCTGCTGTTGCAGCTGTTGTAGTTGTTGTTGTTGATGATGATGAACTTGAACCATACTTGGTATTGATGGTGTAAGTTGTGCTAAAGGTGGTACTCCCATAGGTACAGTAGAAACTAAAGTTACTGGTACTTGCATTTGCATTGGATTTGTAGTATTTATTTGACCGGCTCCAGGAATATTTGCAGCCATGCTTTATTTGAAATCTGCAAGGAAAAAAAAAGTCAAACACTTTTTATTTAACAAAAATCAATCTACAAGTAAATTATTTATATACATTCGTAATATATAATTACCTTTAAAAATCCTTCTTTAACAACTTAACATAAATTAATTAAGACTTTTAATTAAATTATTATAGTAATTTTATAATAAAATAAAGACTTCTATATATTTTTTTATGACATTTACATACAGCTGTTTATTGTTGACGCCACCAAAAATATCTTTTACCTTTCTGTGAACTTCTGCTCCCTGACGGAAAATGTTCAAACTATCTTGGAAACAATACTTTTACGCGCAAACTATTTTAAACATACTAGTAGACTGACGAAGGTGAAAATTTAATTTAATTAATATAATAAAAAGACATGATAAATTAGCAATCAATTATTATTTATGAACACAAGAATTATTGATTAAATGAACTATACTTCAGTATTTGCTATTTTATGAATATATAAATAATTTTTTAAGGAAACACGTCATGATTTTTTTTAGGATTGCAGGTAAAAAAAGGTTAAAAAAAAAAAGAAAAAGAAAGGAAAAGGTATGCATACCCTCGCACTCAGGCTCCAACAATAAAAAGTTGAGTGGGAGGGAGGAGGAGAAAAATAAGGTGGGAGAGCCGATAGAAACACACACAAGAGTCAAGAGCAAAAAGAAAAAAAATAACTCCATACCATAAAAGAAGTCAGCTTTATAATAATTAAGTGATCTTATTATACGTAACTTAATATTTACCTTCGTAAATTATTTGTGTGTAATAAGATATGCAGTGATTATTAATTGGATTAAATAAAACAAAAGGTCAGTATAAAATACATTTAATTAAATTTGCTTATTTAATAAACAGGAAAACATGTATGCAACAAAAATATTGTATTATATGAAAATGAGGAGTTTTATAGGTATAATTTTACAATTATGTTTAAATATGTTTTTAAATTTAAAAATGAATATTTTTTTGTGTTAATTAACTATTTTCTAGATGACATACTTTCTTTCCAATTTCTTAGTAAAGTTGATGACTTCATGCATACCTGATCGTATGATCATACCACCTGTTAGTTAGATAAATAATTATACATTATGGGGTGTGTCGGATTCGGATTGGTTGCTTCAGGTGTATAAATTTTAAATGCATTTGTTTTATGACTTTTTTATGAAGAATTTGCTAAACGAAAATATAATCCTTTTTGAAACAAAGATAAACAAAGCTGTACATATTATAGTGATCGTCATAATATAATTATGCATGCGCGTATATTAGAGATGTTGCCAGAGTCAAAATCTCCTCCATGCTTAAATTCATATTCTAAAAACTTTATAATATTTACTTAGCAATGGGCTTGGTCTCATATTTCTTTATTTACTATATGACTATAAAAAAAAGCTCATCTATTTAGAAATATAACATCAACCGAGAAAAATTAATGAATAATATATAATCGATAAAATATATATAATTATGTATAAATAATTTATGTTTTATTAATCTTTTACTAAAATTTAAAAGCTCCAATTTTTATGTATACTGGGATCACATGAGTGAAATAAATAAATGAATAAATAAAAATTATATTTAAAAATACAGTAATTCAATTAAATAGGAAAGAAAAAGACCCCCTCCCCCCCACACACACACAAAAAGAGAGTAATTTTATTTCATTCTAAAAGAAGACATCGTCTTAAATTGATTGATACCTAAATTTCTAAATGTTGAGTTCATGAAGTATTTTTTATTAATTTTTGAAAAATGACACATGCGTATGGACTTATTCATGTGGAATTGATATCCCGATCGTGACATCATTTCACGACTTATAAAAATTAATTAAAAATACCTAATGAACTCAAAATTAGAAATACGCACATCTATATATATCGATTCAGAATAATGCTCTCTTTTAGAATCATATCAATTAAAATTACTCCCCCCCCCCCTTTTTTTTTTTTTTTTTATTCTTTGCCTCATAGCTATCATAAAAACAAAAAGGATGCAACAGATTTAGATGCCTATATTTATATAGGGTGGTTTCATTCATGTTAAAGTCGTCGCCATGAGTGAGCGCTAAATAACGTGGGTCAGTATGGGAAAATGACTTATTTTGACAGTTTAAAAATACTTCGTAATATTTTTGAGAGCATTGATGCTGATAACAGTTTGAATTAGTTTTTCAAGTATATAGGCCAGAAAAATAATAATAACAAAACATATAGCTAATTTTCCAAAGAAAATAGCCAAAAACTAACGTTTGTCCTATGCTGAGCAATGTTATTCATTGCTCAAGAAGAGCATCGAAAAGCATTCAGAATGACGTCATGTGCACATACCCTATACTTTTTAAAATATTACAACTATATTATTAAAAAGCCTTTTCCTCTCTTTCAAGAACTATAAACCTATTATACAGTATAATAACTATACTGAATCTTTCTCATATTATACATAGCATTATAAATCATAAAAATAAAATCAACAAAAAAATATACATATTCCACTTATTACGTCATACAAGAAGAGACATAAGAGAGCTATAAAATTAATATGCATGATTCATTGTATAATTCTCTATGCAAATAGAATCAATTTAAACTGCAATAACAGTACTATATAGTAAAGTTGACAAAATTTTAGTTTCAAACATCGACTATATGTATATGGTTTTATGTATGGGGTGTTTAAAATTCAAGACAAACATTTTCATGTGTACTGTATTACTTGTTCATTCAGTAAACGTATAAACCCTCTCGTCTCTCACTCAACTCACCCCCGAATAAAAGTCAGTCAGTATATCTCTTTTTACAATTCTAACTCACGTTTCTTCATATAGTCAAAAAGACACATCACACGTTATTATTATTTTTTTATAGATTTTTTTTTTCTTCTTCATTTTATTCATCGTAGTAAAATGAATGGAAAAATGTTGAATGGAAAGAATTTTATTTACAAATATGAAAAAAGATTTGATTTTAATGCTCTGGTATTATTTTCATTCATTCATCCATTAATTCATTCATTCATTCATTCATTCATTCATTCATTCATTCATTCATTCATTCATTCATTCATTCATTCATTCATTCATTCATTCATTCATTCATTCATTCATTCATTCATTCATTCATTCATTCATTCTTTCTTTCTTCGTTCGTTCGTTCGTTCGTTCGTTCGTTCGTTCGTTCGTTCGTTCGTTCGTTCGTTCATTCATTCATTCATATATATATATGAATATATTCATATTCATATATATATATATATATATATATATATATATATATATATATATATATATATATATATATATATATATATATATATATATATATATATATATATATTGTATATATATATAATATATATATATATATATATATATATATATATATAATATTTACTTGATCAAAGATACTAAAAAAAAATATTATAATTTTAAAATTTTAATCACATAATCGTAAAGTTATTGGAATCAACGATGTGTAGAAAAATAATCTACAGTTAAAGAAGTAAAGATTCAATTGGGTTTATTCATTCACGGTGGTCGATACTGAAGGTATATATTGCAGAGTTATATAGAGGTAAAATAATATGAGGTCAGAGTGTCTATGTGGTAAGGGAAAAAAAAATGTCGATCGGTTGGCTTTGAATCAACGCAAGCGATGACTAACGTGAAAAAGAGAGTTCACACTCGGAAATTTGTTGAGCAATCACAAAAATCTTGAAGTTCATGGAGAGTAAAATAACCGCAAAGTAAAAAAGAAATCAGATACTTTTCTTGCCAAAGAAATAACAAATAAATATACTGTAAATAATTTTCATGTCATTAATTCTATGCATATTTTGTAATTATATAATATTATATATATATATATATATATATATATATATATATATATATATATATATATATATATATATATATATATATATATATTAAATATATATATATATATATTAATATAATTAATATGATGCAAAAAAATCAATATAAACACGATTATTATTATTCTATATTAGCAATATTATTTTATAGATAAATTTATGCAAGACCAAAAATAAAATATGTTTCCTCTCAATCTACAGCATTATATTTTATTTTAAATGTTGTATGTTTAAATATGTTGTATTATTTATGTTTTTGTTATATTTGTCTCCTATTGACTATCAATGGAGCTTATCGGTTTAACTTTAACGCACGGGTAGACGCGGGGAAAGCTAAGGGTCCCCTAATTTAATAGTATGCTTATGGAGAAAAATACATTTGTTTGCAATTTTTGAGAAAACTACTTCACCGATTTCGGAGAAATTTAAATGAGATACTAATATAGACATACTTTTACGTGTTTGAAGACATAAAAAATCTGTAAGAATTTTTTAAACCGATAATCTCCATTCTAAATTGTATCAACTGACACAATAACCAAGGCTGATAAAGAATTTTTGTATATCATGATTGTAGGATGAAAGAAATGAATAAAACATATTTTGAATTTAAATTCCTTATAATTGTTTTGTTAGTCGTTCATGGGTTGTTCGCATATATCTTTTTAAACATTTTGTTAAGATTTTTTTTTTTTTTTTTTTTTTTAAGAACTTAAGTTTTAAAATTCCACGGTAAAAAGTAAAATATTTTTATTACAAATTTTAGAATGTCAGCACTGCAGAGAGAGTTTTCATTTTTATACATTATAATAGCATAGAAATAACAGTTTTAAAAATTTATTTTATATTTTTAAAAGTCTTTGCATTATTATTCTTTTTCTGTTACGCTATATTTTTACATAAATCATTTTAATTATATACTGTAAAGCAAAAGAGGAAATGCCTTTAGGATTAAAACTCTTATTAAAAACCTCTTTTTTTTTCTTTTTTTTTACCTCAGAAATATATCGCACAGACAGTTGTTTGAATTTTCTATTGCACATTATTACATATACTTTTTTTATAAATTAAATTACGTCCACCGGGCATATTTATACATCATTATTAAATGATTTTTTGAGTGTATTTTTAAAATGAGAGGGTATCATCTCTATTAATCCTTCCTCTTCAGTCCCCGACTTTTTATACTTCGTATATTTTAACCACGTTTTTGTGTGGCTCTCGGAATGACAAAAATATATATTTTTTTTTGTCAAAAAGGTTTTCTTACTTTTGCGGACCCCCTACCCACTCTAGAATGCTCAAAATAGCTTAAAAAATTGCTTAAATTTATGGTCAAAAAAAAAAAAAAAAAAAAAAAAAACTCAATTTGTTCAATTTTTGTCAATTTTTTCTTATTGAATTATCTGATATCCACAGTATTGTATACTGCAACTGAAGAGGATATAGCAAAATGATATTGAGCTATCAAATTTAAAAATACTTTATAAAAATTAAAAAATTATCGTTTATATATTGTTACTACAACGTGTATAATAATACTTCTAAAACTGTTATCAATTTACACCTCAATGTCATTGCAAAAACGTAAAATTAGAGTTACCCCTGTTTAACTAGAGGTTGCAGCTAAAACAGCCTTTAGATCATTATATCTTTTATATGTGTTATCTTTTTCCTCAATATGGTTTATGATCGTAATGGTTAAAAATTATTAAAATTTCGACGATAAAAAGATTAAGTATTAAGAAAATAATAATAATAAGCTTAATTTTTAATAATGTTTGTTTAGAACATTCATTATAATAATCATTTAAAAAGACTACTGATAGTGAGTAAAAGAATAAGAATAAGAATTTTTATTGACCCAGGCATCGGGCAGTAACAATTATAGTTACAAGCATTGGTCTTTTGTCAATTATAACTTAAAATACATAAATATATAACTTAATAAATAAAAAAATTATAGTGAAGTTTGTGAAACTGTATTATTATCAGTATAATATTCCAATGTTGTGTGGGTGCCGGTGAACATTAATACATCGATGTTATCTATTTTTGAGTTTTTATAAAAAAAAAAAAAAAAAAAAAGTATACAAGTCAATATTTAGACTTTAGTATTGAATATGTTAACCTATTAGTTTTTTATTTATATTTATTTTTTTTAATATTTGTTTCAATTAAAACTAAATAACTGTACTGCAAAATTAGCTATGAAAAAAAAAAATCGTGTGAATATATAAGTAAATTTGAAATGTTTTCTTGCTAAACGTTCTAATTAATATTATAAAAAAAAAACTTGGCAATGTTTATTTTTCAAGGGCGTTATATTTTTATTGTTTTATTGACCACATAAATTTCAATATGTGTATAAATATAATCAAATATTAACAATTTTATTTAAGACATTGAAATAAAAAAGTTATAATTATACCATATATTTATATACTTAATTGAATTCGTTGTATAAATATTTTAAAATCGTAAATTTACACAATATAAATGAATCACGCTAAAACTAAATTATAATTACTGTCGTATTTTATTCTAGGTTACGAAAATGGATTCTATATTTGCGTTTGTAAACAGCTCCTTTTATTAATTGTTATTTTTTAATTTGCCAAACCATTTTTTTAACAAATAAGGCTCCATGTACGCCGAATTCAGTAGCAGAGACATCAGTATTATATTTTTTAACAACATTTTTCTAAGTACTGTATTATAAATTGTCATATCGCTGTTCTGCATTTTTTTTTTCTTTATATTTTATTTACACATAGTTTTAATTCATTTTAAGGATTGTATAATAGATAACTTATATCTCAAAATCTAAAAAGAAAACTTCGAAACTTTATGATGCCATATTTGAAAGTTAATAGTAACAGCTACCTATCATAAAATTTTCAGAACCTGTGACCATTAGATAAGAGAGAAAATAATTATTAAAATTCACATGGGCACTTATTGTACTAAAACTTCAAAAAATCATAATTTAAAATCTAGCATGGTGACCGCCTATTTTTTTTACATTTTTGAAGATACCATAGGATATTATCCTAATGTATTACTGTCCCAAATTTCAGATTTTTCTTTCTTTGCTATATTTTTTTCCTTCTTTTTTTCCTTCTTTTTTTTTTCTTTTCTTTTTTTTTTTTTTTTTTTTTTCTTTTTTTTTTTGTTGTTGTCATTTTTCTCTCGTTGAAGCAGCTCATTTTATCCTATTAAAACCATCAATAATAGTTTATGAATGATGCTAGTAACTTTTCATGTGTTATGTGTGACAACAACAACAACAAAACAAAAAAAACAAAAAAAAAAAAAAAAAAAAAAAAAAAAAAAAGGAGCACTTTTTCTACACTGGTTAGTGCTATTGTTTTGCTCATGTATGGCGTCGAAGCGCAAGCCCAGCAGATCAATAATCCAATAAAATAGGATATGAGGGATTGTTATCCAGCAGACGCAAAATATATCACAAATATTAATACCAAAATCTTAAATAAAAACAAAAATTACAGCAAAATAATATTTTAAACTAAAATATGAAAACTCTAACATTTTGCAAACTTGGAGGGGAAAAAAAAAAAAAAAAAAAAAAGAAAAAAAAAAAAAAGAGAGACACATGTCATGTATTGTACTTGAAAACTTGCACAATCAGCGTAATATGATGAAAATGAAATTACTCAGAACTCACATACACACGTCTACGTACGTCAACTCGAGTGCACTTAATTTTCTCTTTGGCAACGAAAACTATATACGAGCGTCGACACAGCAGTTATAAGTTATACACTATAATATTATACCTTTTTCCTATAGTCTTTGGAATTCTTCGTATGTATCTCAGGTTATCAAAAAGAAGATCCATAAAAATTCACGCTCTGTAAACACTATATTATTTGTCACTTGTTGTTCACATTTTGTACGACATTCTCTCTCTCTCTCTCTCTCTCTCTCTCTCTCTCTCTCTCTCTCTCTCTCTCTCTCTCTCTTTTATTGCTGTCTGAAGTATAAATCAAATATCACGCTAGTTTATCTCGGCTCTATGCTGTGTTGTATATTATTATAGTACTGTATATAATATGTAATGTATATTTGTAAAAGCTTTATTTATTTTTTTGTATAGTTTGAATTGATTTTAAATACAAACATACTTCTATTATAGGTACCGTACGTATGTACTGTACTGTATAATATGTAATAAAAAAATCTGTTTTACAGTGAGTATTTAACAATATTGCTATAAGTTATAATTACAAATTATTGTAAGTTTTTAAACTGAACTTTTATATTTTACGTTATGTTATACACCGTATATAATTAAAAAAAAAACGTTTAGGATTTTGATTGGGTAATTAATGATTTTAAAAACATAAAATACACATGTAGAGTAAATTTATTATAGTTTCACTATGCTGTGTGTCCCAATTTATTATTTGTATTAACCAATTAATTAGAGCTAAATTTTTAATAGCTGAATCAGTAATTGTTTACGTTTCATATATTTGAATTTACAGTAGTTTGTATTTTTAATTGGTTGGTTACCAATGGGGCTTACCTGTGAAATGTAATAGCTGATTTACTATGTGGAGTGTGGGAAAAGCAGAACTATTAGTATTATGTGCGGAACAATTATGTTTTTCCTAAAAAAACTACTGCGTCGAGAATAGAAATAGAAAAAAATGGCTTTATTCTTATTTGTTTTATACTATGAAAAAGTATGATAAATCGAAAATAGTGCAACCTACTCAAATCGTACATACTTTTTTTTTTTTTTTTTTTTTTTTTTTTCCACCATTTTTGTCTCAGTTTAATATTTCACGGTAAATTTTCAATGCTTTTCAATAACAATAAAGAAAACCTGCGCTAAATTGAAATGTTAAAATATAATCATGTATACTTAAAAAAGACTTCAATATGTTGAAAATTTGTATTTTTTGTTCAGTGTTATTATATTATATACCACAGTAATAATAAAAAAAAAAAAACTATATAGTAATATACTGTGTAGTACTATACAATACTTCAATGTTTACTATGCTAAAGTGAACTTGTGTATAGTGCGAATTTTGTTTCCTCTTATCAGTAAAAACATACATGACACTTTCAATGTTATTAACACCATGAAATTTAATATACAATGTCTACACATTTCATTATACAGGAAATACACGTAGTTTGCAGTAATCATTTTTAACACTTATTACAATCTATATATGAAATCTGAATAATATATTTTTATTATAACTGTTACGCAAAATTTGATATTCTATATACTTTTATATATATAAAAGGAACAAATTAATAAATAAATGAATGAGGAGGAATGTAATGATTGCAGCATAAATAATTTATACTACTAAACTGTATAAAATGAGCATTATCTTTTATACTATACATCATAAATTAATTTATTATATTTCATTCATTATCAATCACAGTAGAAGTCGGAAGTAACATTTTTTTTTTTTAATTTTTGACTGATATTGTATGATTTGTATGAATACGTTTTCAAGTTTGATTTCATAAGCATTTTATTTTTCTGTATTTTAATTAATATAGTATGTTAGTGAAAATAATAATAATAATAACTATTACAAGCGAAAAAATAATCCTAACCTTGTCGCTTCTAAATTACAATATCCTTTAGGGAAAAATCTGGTTTTATATAATTATATAATAATAACTGTATAATATTTAATATATGATAATGCATAATGCTAAAGTCAAGGTGTGTATAATGGGGTGTATCTTTTGAATTTAAAAAAAATCGTTGAATATTTATATTTAATTTTTTTTTTTTACTTTTTCTTTTTAGGGATATATTATATTACACCTAGTGTGTGACTATATATATATATATATATATATAATAAGTTAACTGTTGCAAACATAATACCGTTTTCACATAAAACAATAATTTTTGCACAGGGTGTAATGGATTACTTTTCATGCAATTTGCATTTAACACAATTAAATTTCCATGCATGGAATCAAACTTAATTATTGCATTAAGTACAATTATTGCTTCTAGTAATAAATGATTAAAAATATATTTTTCTGTAAGAAAAGCATTTGAAAAAAAAAATGAAAATAATAATAATGAATACATAAATGTAAGTTGTCAAGTGTACCCGTTTAAGTTGTGACCTCTAGTTAAACCTTATATTTTTTTAAAATTTCGCAACAATAAAAATAATTACTTCCCTATGGGTTGGGATAATAGTAACAAATTATTAATTAATTGCATGATAATAATTAAAATAATATAGTGAATTATTTAACGATAGTTTCAATAATTTTATAACATTTCCTTATACGCCAACCATGTCACGATCAATATTTTTAATTATAATTTTTCTGTATGTTTCAGTATGTCACCTGTCTACCACCTATTTGTGTCTCTACTTTGTCTAACTTTACTGGCACAAAATGTCTTTGTTTCTGCCGGAACCTGTCCTCCCGCATTCAAGGTATATTATAATATAATATGCAAAATAAATTAAATTTACTTCATCCCCCTTGAGGGTTAAAATATCGTCTTTCCCACGTCTCAAGAAAGATTTATATTGTCAGAGTTACTTATTAAATTTAATAATAACGAACATAGAAATTTTCAAGATTATTTTATTTTCCTTTGAGAAACTTTACTATATTATATAAATTTTATGTTACATAAATATATTTGGACTAAAATATTTTTGCTTCTAATCGTGTAAATTGGATTGCATTTTTTTTTTTTTAAACCTTAAAAGTAGTTTTTATTTATTCATTTAAGAACTTGGTAGAACAATATCATGAAATTATAAATTTATACTTAATAATACAGCATATTCTTTTATTTGTCAGAATTACATGTACTGCACATATATGTCAAGTACTGAACACGGAAAAAAAAAAAAAAAAAAAAAAAAAAAACTTAAAATTTATGTTACCTCATTTTTTTTTTTTTTTTTTAGCAACTTTGATTAATTATATCATATTAATTTATGCTATACTGCATATATTATAATAATTGTGTTTAACAGCATTATAAAGACACATAATGTATTAAAAAAAAGCATTATATTCAATCATATTTTTTATCAATTAAATAGCATCTTACAGAATACTAATTCTATATTTCTACTTTTGTTACAGTCAACTGGGGTGACTTTGAACGCCCGGGGTGACTTTGAACACCCAAATATCTCTGTCTTGGGGCCTCATTTTAGAAAATTGAGAAAATTGAAGAATCTCACTATGTTTCAAATTTGTTTTTGATCCTAATGACATGTTTCAAAAGTTTGAAATGAGTGCCCAAAGTAGAGATAAATGGATGTTCAAAGTCGCCCCGGGCGTTCAAAGTCACCCCGGTTGACTGTACTTTAATTTTTTTTCTAGAGATAAAATATATAGTAATATATATAATATAATTACATTACATTTTTTCCTGTCAATAAAAATTGACATCACAGAAATATTACAGATAAAGTAATTAAAAGTAGTAGTAGTATAAAGTAATTAAAATTTTCTTTCATTTTCAGGGTAAATGTTTTTGCGGCCGAACTTCATACCAGGATCGTTCTAATCAATACGTGGTAAATTGTACCAATACTGGGTTCACCGATACCACAATCTTGGAGCACCTTCCACCTCACACACAGGTATAATATTTCTCATTAAAATACTCAAGAGTATTTTATTACAATATTGGTTGTAAAATAGAATAAATATAATATTTGGAAGATGTTTTCAAATAAATATTATACGTCACCGAGAGGAGAGGTGAAATGGGGGAGGGGAAGGGGGGGGGGGGCAAACATACAAAGTAAAGTCCATCAATAAGAGAAGAGTCAATAGTGTATTTTTTTTTATTTTTTTTTTCGACTTATTAAATATTGCGTGGACATCTTGCGTCTTTCCTTATATGTTTTGCACACCACTTATAACGCTTATATAATAATTCCAAAAATATCACTGAATATTTTAATTAATTAAAGTATGTATCCGTGCATGATGTCATATTTTAAGGAGGCCATACTGAAGTAATAAGTAACATTATATTGCTCAGCATAGGACAAACTTCGTTTTTGGCTATTTCCTGAGTGATTTAACGTGGCGTCGACTTTGACATGAATGCATATACCCTATATACAATTAATTAAATTGATTAGGTGTGATATAACATTATATATAATACATATTATAATTATATACAGTTAGTATAAAGTATATAATTCATTGCAGCATCAATTCCGTGATTTGTTTTTGTTATTCTTGTTTATTAAATTTGTACTCGTATTTATTTATTTGTGATGTTTTTTTAAAATATATTATTCTCATGCTGCAGTAACAACACGAATTATTGAACAAGTATTATATAATAATAACAATGAAGAACAAACAAGAAAATTATGAAATCTAAGATGTTGGATATTTTATAAAACAAGTATTTTAAATTCAATCATTAGTAACCTTACAGCTATGATTAAAAATCGCAATAACATTTCAATCTATATTATTTTTTATTCCTTATCTGATCCATTCTAAATAAAAATAATATTCTAGCTCTTCTACGAGAATAATAAATGCAGAAAAAGAAATGATTAAAGTTTGTGTTTAAGCTCCGTGTTTCTTTAGATTTTTTATTTGCAGCTTTATTTTCACTTTAAATAAAATACTATATACGTGGAAATTGATTTTCAACAATAAAAAAAAAAGTATACATATTTATACATACATATAAAATGCAATATTGCATGTATATATGCACTTGAAGGCATAATATAAACTTTTCATGATGCATTTTAATATCCCGATTTTATGCACTATAGTGCATATATTTTTACACAACAAAAAAGGGAAATGTATTATAATAAATTTCCCTTATTTATTGTGAAAAAATATATTTAAAAAAAGTTTATTGAATACTGAGTTGAATAAAAAATGTTTTTGAAAAACTATAAAATAGCTTGTAATACTCTTGGATTATATTATATTTTTTCTTTAATTTTATTTCTTGAAGTATGTATATTTTTTATTGTTATTATTATAGTAAGAAAGATACTGTATTGAAAGTTTATTAAATGTTATGTTATGTTATGTTTTTTTTTTTTTTTTTTTTTTTTATGCATATATTTTGTAGTGCTTGTTTGTTTTTACTTCAGAAGCAGTTAAAACCCCTGATTGATGCGCGAAAAATTAGTTATTTAATGTTGTTTCAATTGCATCATAATATGGTATTAGTATGTTTGTGGTACATGAACTTTATTCACATACATATAAACCATATAATTGTAATTAATTTTAAAAACAGACAAGCAGTAGGAGTCATTAGTTAGTTTATTCTCAGAAAAATGAGAAAACGGGAAGAAAAAAAAGGGGGGGGTACTTTATTACATAATTCCAAACGAAGACATATTCCTGAGTCGATTGATGTTAGTTAAAAAACTATTATAATTTTTTATTAATTTTTTTAAAGCCCTTTTTTAATTTTTAGATTATGTTATATACTGTATGTACATTTAAATTTATTTTAAATAAAGAGAAAGGATCGTCAATTACGTAGCATAGTATTTTACTAATTAGAATTAATTTAATTATTTTTGCATAACAATATTATATGTGTACACTTAAGTTATAAAAAATGTCAAATTTATGCAGTTTCACTATTATACCTCTGAACAATAATACTGAATAATACTATATTACCCGATTTTTCCCCTGTGTCATCTATATACATTTTTATAATTTTGTAATTTTATAAATTTCATCACGTTACCATTTATTTATTTGCAATTGTCTGTCTATATTTACATACATTTTTTTATTTAGTATAATTTATTATGATTTACATAATTTGCATTAATTATGTATTTTAATCAGTTATTCTATATATTTTTGAACGAAAACGCGTATTTAAATATTATTTTAACATCAACCACAAATTTTTTTATTAGCCTTTACTTTAAAACTTTTATTTCATTTAGTTTAGTCACTAAAAATATACAGAGTTACACTAGATGTATTTAATTAATTTCCTTTGATATAAAAATGTTTATTTTAGCAATAATGGCTTTGCAATTCAAGTATACTGTAATATTTTAGTTGGTGTATTTTTTGCCGCGCGGTCTAGGATTTATTTGTTTTTACGTTTATATTATTCATGACTTTTTTTTTTTTTCTTCTTCTTCTTATTCAAATAAGCTAAAATTTATGAATTGAAATATTTATTATACGGAAAACGCAAATATTAAAAGTACATTTTTTTTTTGTAACGTTTTCTAAATTGTTAAATTTATAATAATATTTTTAAAAAAGTGTTAAAATTATTATACTTTATTTACGTGATTTGACTAAATGCAGTTGCATGAAAGTTAAAGTTGAATAATTTTACAAATTTATATACCTTCTATAAGAATCAAATGAAAATTATTAGTTTATAAAATATATACAACCATTGAATAAATAAAAGTCATTTCTTCTAATGTTGTTATTATTGTTATTACGTGCTACTTGAAATTATAGTTTTCCAATTAATATGTTATGTTATAATAATAAGCCTAACTTATTTTTCTAAATTACAATGTTCTTTTCTTTACAAACAAATATATATATATATATATATATATATATATATATATATATATATATATATATATATATATATATATATATATATTATATATATATAAAATTTATTTAACTATTCATTTATTAATTATTTTGGTGGATGTTTTGGTGACCCTGAAATGAAACAAACAACAATCGCAAAACAATTGCATTAGGAAAATATAGTAAAATAAGGTAAACATGACATTAATTTTAACATAATTACATACTGTATATCAAAGCTACAGCTATTCCTAACAAAGGATAAAATAGTAACAATATGTATTATACATATATATACATTACACAAAGTAAAAGTTTATTTCATTGAATTTATAGTAATATATTAAATAGTAAAGTTTTTCTGTTATACTTTATATAAAATATAAAGTACTGGTTTCAAATTCACTGTATTTTATATATAAAGTAAGTAAAAGAAACTTTTTTTTCTTTTCTTTTTTACAAAACTCATTATTTTATAATACTCTATGAATAAATTTTAATGTCTTTTCAGAGTCTATAAAGTTTTATTTAAATTATTTAAGTAGTTTGTAAGTTAAAAAGGTTCAGTTTGTATACTGTATAAAAGAAAGACACAAAAAAGAAAAAAAATGATTGCATTTGTATTTATAGAGAATATAAATATATCCGATATAATATTCATCTCCTACTGTACGTAAAACTAACTGCACAATATTATGTACGTTATTATTTCAACTGTTATTATATTATCGTTTTGTAGAAAAACTTTTTTTTTTCTCGAAGTCAACATTTTTGAAAAGAAGTTATGCTCATCTTGTCGAAATTTTTTATACACATCGAATATAATATAATATAATATTATATTATATTATATTATATTTTATATATATATATATATATATATATATATAATATTGAATTATGACTTCAAATATATGTACATATTTATAATTGTACTCTATTTTAAATATATTTATGAAATAGATTAGCCATCTGAGTGAATTTTTACGCAGTATCATATAGGCTATTTCGCACTAACCAAAATTAAAAAAAAAAAAGAAAAGAAAAAAGATTACGTACGTCATTAAAAAATTTCACGGTATTAAAAGCTTTTATAGTGTATTTTTGTTAACAATAATTTGTATATATTATGTACATATTATGTATGTTTCCTAAAAATTAGAAGGTATAACAATAATATAACTTATGCATGTAAAATTGATGTCTTTTAAGCTGTATATAATTTTTATATAATACACTCTTAATTTTTTTGTATTCTAAAATAAATTTAATATTCATAGGCTAAATAGCTTAATTATTCACTTATTATTAAAAAAAAAGTAAAACAATGTAATGGTATGCATGCCATCTAATTTATTGCAAATTAAATATAATGCTATCACGGGACTTTGACTATACACTTCAAGTTCAGGGAGTAGGTGACCGGCTGATATCTCACAAACTGAACGGCCGTGAAATATAAAATAACATGAAATAAAGATCAATTTGTTACTAAAAAGTTTATTTATGTCTTATGATGTCAAACATGTGAAAACACGATCAAATATTGAAGTTATTGACTAATGAAGGAACAACTGATTTGAAGCTGACTTTAAGCAATTTCAGTCACATCCACTTTTTGTAGTTTCTACTTACTACGCATGCGCAGAACGTCGAAACGAAAGCGGATGTGAGCAAAATCACGTAGTCGCAAATAGTCAGCCTCAAAACAATTCTTCCTTTATCAGTCAATTCCACTTGAAAGATAACACGTGTGAAAATTCAAACTTGAGCACCAACGTTGTGCTAACCATTTGTTTAAATTCATTCAATTTAAGGGAGTAGGGTACAGACCATATATATATCTCATAAACTAGAAGTATTTTGGGTCTAAATTTGGTGTCATTGTGTAGCTAAGGGCCACACCTAGCCATGATAAAAGTTGCATGATGTTTTGACCGTCCCGAAAAAAAAACCTTTGAAATTAACATGGGGCCTTACGGGCTTAAAATTTCAAAAAATCATATAAAAGTAATTTGCACTTAGACCCCCCAAATTTTTTATATATTTGAAATTGTCTCAAGCTGAAGTATCATTTGCACAAATTTTCAGTTATTTTTGACGAGAAAAATTAGTCTTATGGTCGACGTCGGTCCCCTACTCGCTTAATTTAAAAATAACAATACACATTTGTTTTTGATATAAATAACGTAGAAAGAATTATTGTGAAAATAAAATTCATATCTTTAGTATTTCCGCACCGAGTCGGTCACCCTCTACGTTAAAATCTATGTTTTATATTTTATTATAAAAAATTGTTATATCAAATAATATTTATTATATTAATTATGTTTCAGATTCTGATATTCACCGGTAATCACATCCCAGAACTACCCTCAAATGTATTCGGAATCGATGATGATATGGAACTATTACGTATTGTTGATATGAGTAACAATGGAATACAATCAGTACACGGAAAAAGTTTTCATCGTGCTTATAATGTAGAACGTTTAATATTAAATTATAATTCAATATCATTAACTACAGATGGTGGACATCCAAGATTATTAACTGGTTTTCCAAATTTAAAAGAATTACATTTAACAGCTGCATTTGCAAAAGAAGGTACAATACAAGGTGAACAAAAAAGTTTAGGTTTTGATCAATTATCAAGTTTAAAAGATATATTTGAATCTGCTAATTTAACATTATTAGTTAAATTACATTTAGAACAAAATAGTATATCAACACCATTACCAAAAGATTTATTTTGTGCTTTAAATTCATTACTAGATTTACATTTAGGTGATAATTGGTTAACTGCTGATAGTTTACCTACTATATCATGTTTAAAAAAATTAAGATTTATTGATTTAGGACGTAATAGGTTACATTCATTATCAAGTCGTGCAATGGCAGAATTAGATTCATTACCACAAAGAAAACAAAATTTAATGATTGATTTAAGTGGTAATCCATTAGAATGTAGTCAATTTTGTGCTGGTAGTTTTGCATCTTGGTTAAGAAATACTAATGTTAATATTAGAAATAAAGATATTTTAAAATGTATAAATTCAAATTCACATCCATGTGCTGAAATTGCATCAGAAAGTAAAACATCAGGTGGTCATGAAGCAGCTGCTATTATTCTTGGTATTTTATTAGCTATTTTAATTATTATGTTAATTGTTGCCATGTATTTAAATAGAACTTCATTAAGTTATAAATTAAATCCTATTGTGGATTCTGTTAGTAGAAAAGTTAGATATACAAGTATAGAACATCCTGAAGAACAAGAAATGAATGTTTAATAATTTTGTAACACACACACACAAATACACATAATAATGTACTTTATAATTAATAAATGATTTTTTTTTTTTTTTACGAATTTCAGTTATACTATTAATGAGAAAGAATTCAGTTATTTATATAATTTGATAATATTATTTAAAAATATCGTAAACCCGCCCAAAACTAGAAATTAGATGTACCACTTTTTCTCAGATTCTAAATAATGAATCAATACTAAAATTTGACATTATTTGACATGTTATAACTTATGAAATTTTATTCTCATTATTTAATAACAAGTTGTGTGATTAAGTGGGAATATATCCGGTTGAAATTCTGTATTTATAGTTTTGGCCAAGCTGTACGATTATAACTTCTTTTTTTTTTTCTTTTTTTTTTGTAAGTTCTGTAGTAGATGTTAAGATAGCTAACGACATCATTTATTTAATTTTGCGGTTGCTCTGTATCTTATTTACGATAATCTTACTTTTGCTTTAGTTACCCTTATATTTGATGCCACCTTGAACTTTTTTTCCCCCCTAAAATAAATGGAAAATACTTCTAGTATTCACAAACATATAAATATAATTGTTTTAGCTTAAAATGTTACTTTCTTTTTAAATATATTTTTATACGCATTATGAAAAATCTTATTTATATAGAGCATCTTCCATCGATTATAAACTGAATTATTATAATGGAATTGGGCAGCAAGGGAATAAAAGTTGTTCAAATTGTAAATGCACATTTACATGATTTTTTTTTTTTTTTTTTAACTTTTTGATAAATAAGATAATATTTATAAATGAATTAAGTTTGTGTCACAGCACCAAAATAGTCTATATCCTTAAATGTCAATATAATATTTTTTAAAGAAATTCGATATACTTAATTATATGTCATAAATAATATCGATGTTTCCACAATTATTTTTCTTTTCATTAACAAAATTAAACGATAAGGAGTTTTAAAATTGAATTTTTCATAATTTTAGCAGTTAATGAAAATACAGTTTTTGGATTTGATTCATAAAGATTGCCATAATTTCATGAAATTTAATTTTAACAAATTTCTGCAGACGCTAAATATTTATTTAAAATTTATTTCTCATATAGTGGGGAAAAAATAGCAAACTACTAGAAAAAAGTGCATTTATTTCTTACTATTTTCTTTTTAATTTTTTTATTATTATTATTTATTTTTTCGTTGTTTCTTTTTGTAAATTTCTTTTTGCAGTTGTAAAAATTTATTTGCAGAAAAAACTATAAGTTTACACTTAAAATTCAAATACAGACGCTCATTAAAGAAAAAAAAAATAATGTTTTAATTGGAAGAAATTATGTGGAAATAAAATTTATTTTAACTTGAAGAAACTTTTAAAACGAAAAATTCTAATTTTCTTTTCCTTATATTAATTATATATATTTAGTCGCTAATTAACATAAATATTGTAATTATAGAGTATTTAAAATGAGTTGACGTTTTGTTATCTCTATAAGTAATGAAAATTGTTGAAATATTAATTTTCTATATTTTTAGTTTATACTGTTAGTTAAGATGAATGTAATATCATAATTTGTAATGTTATGAATGTTTAATTTAAAGTGCGTTGTGGTTAAAAATTTGAAAAGTAAGATCAGTCTACCCGTCCACAACATTTATCATATTAAAGAGAAAGTTCAGGGGTTACAATATGGCTTCTTCAATGATAGATACTGAGAAGAACTATTCATAAACTCACATATGATGACCCAAAGCCTTTCTTTAGCCCCATGGTAGCCCCTTAAACTTGCGCTCATCCTGCGAGATATGCAACCCGCTACCACATTTTGTATAGTAAAGCCGTAACTATGACGTAAAAGATACGGGAATGGTTGCATATATCGCAGGATGATCACGAGTTTGCGGGGCTACGGAAGGGCTTTGGATCATCATATATATGAGTTTATGAATAGTTCTTCTTATTATCTAACATTGAAGAAGCCATGTTGTAACCCCTGAACTTTCTCTTTAAGGTTTTCATGTTAATATATAAAATTTAAAAAAAAAATGCATTTTATCACTATTAGTTATTTAAATTTTTTACATATTATACTTTTTATGAAAATAAAATATTTTTTATTGTCATAAAATTAGAAGTAAAATATGATCTATATCTGCCATAATAATCTAATTTATCAATACTATAAATGACAAGAGCTTTTTTTTATACATACTTTGAGGTAAGAAATAATTATTATTTTCTTTATACTTGTTCGTACTTTATAGTTTCTTCTATAGAAATTATATTGTTTTGCGACTTCGAGTTTCATTAATCTTATTAAATAATTTTGTTTATTTTTACATTCCATATTTTATTCCTTTAAAGATTATATACTCCAGCCCTACTAATATGTTCTATTATTTCATTTAACACAAAATGTGAAGTATGAAATTGATACTAATTTTTATCAGGTCACAAATATAACCACATAAGAGGGAAGTAAAAAATTGTTAAAGGCGTAGAACACCTTGAACATAAAACTTGCCTTACATCCCAACATACCTAAATATCAACGTTCATTTGAGTCATTGATTTTTAATTTATTTTCCATTTAATAAATGACAGCTGCAGGTTTATGACGTCACAGCTTGCTTATTTCCACACGCGTGGATCAGGTGAGCTGTGACGTTATAAACATGCATCTGCCATTTAGTAAATAGAAAATAAATTAGAAATCAATGACTCCGGTCAAATTAACGTTGATATTTAGGTATGTTATTAAGGCAGTTTTTTGTTCAAGGTGTTCTACGCCTTTAACTATTGCGCAATTTATGTTGGCTTATTATTATTTTTTTTTCCTATCATGACACGTTGTGTATATAAAAAAATTCAACAGAAAAGTTATACAGCTTGAGTAAGTCAAAATTTTCGCTACACCGTAAAGTGACCCTAATACGGCGTGACAAACAAAATTTGGAAAATAATTGAAACAATATTATGTTCTTGAGTTTGATGTATTGTTAATATTTGTTTACCTTAACTTTTGCTATATATATTATAATACTCGTCATGCAATGAACCTGAGAAAAACTTAATTTTGAAACATTTAACTTAATAATTTCTGATGATTGATAATGATTATGTTTTATTATTATTATTTAATAGAATTTAATTGAAAGTTACGTTGTTTTATAGACTACCCGACCCATTAAAACATATATACCCAAAACGAAACACAACAAAATTTTTAATAAATTATCACTAAAATTTGCTTCGGAATCTCTTATATATTATTTTAGAATAATGGTGCTTAAAAAAAAAAAAAAAAAAAGTTAAAATTTGGAAGGAAATTTTTTTTAAAGAAAATGATTTGCATCAGATTATAATATGTTTTAAAGCTATACATGATGTATAATAATTAATAAATTGTATATTTGTGCAATTATAATTATATATAATATAAACAAAAGTAAATTAATGTTAATTAACTATGATTAAATAATTAATGTGATAGATTATAATAATGTAGTATTTAACCCAAAAAGTGTTCGAAATATTATGTGTATATTTCTTTAATTTAAAAAATAGTTTTTTTTATTGCTCTAAATTTTAATTTTCAATAATAAATAAAATCGCAAGTCTTAAACTTCAAAGTAATCGACTGAAACAATAGTAAAAACTATCTGTCCTAACTTTTTATTTCTTGTTGTATTTTTTACAAATTTTGTAAAAAGAGAAGAACTGCAAAGGGGATATAAAATAAAAATAAAAATATATTAACGCAAATAATAAATACATTACCAACAATGTATTAGCAGATGAACTTTTATATTCATTTCTCAATTTTTAATATTTTATTATGGGAATATGAAGCAGCTTTAATAACTCTTAGAGTTAGAATTTTTATTAAAGCTAATTGAGCCTCAAAACTTTTGTTTACTTAAATTTCAAGTAATTTGTTTAAAGTATTGAAATTCAAGGAAAAAAAAAAAGAGATTCAAAACTCATTAAGCCACAGTAACACTTTCAAAATTGACAGAAAAGTCTAACTTTATGGTTATATCTGCTTCCTTATCTCATTAAAATACATGTTACTAATTTAGAGTAATACCGATTCATCTACTAATACTTTTTATTAGCATTGTTGCGGGCTCTGGGTTTATTTATTTTTTCAGTAAACCGATTCTATTATAACTACGAAAATTAGGTACTTTTTTATTTTATTGAAAATGTTGATAATTTTAAAAACCTTTAACGTACGTAGATTTTTATTTACCTATTTAAAAAAAATGTATACATCCAATTTGAATTGCCATAATAATTGTTTACACTTTTAAATGCAAGTTTTTTTTTAAAATGATTTATACTCGACTCAAAAAACCTGAGTTACCTGCCGTTCGACCTTTTACGGTATCGCCCAGCCGCCCCCTTTCTCCTCAAATGTGACAATGGGCGATACTTTAGGCATGCCCGATTTAAATCGACTGAGATTTTTTAAGTCGAGTATAATTATAAATATGCATAAAAACTATTTCTTTATTATTCCGCAGTATAACATAATATTTGTTTAATATTTAATGTAGTAACATAATTTTTAATGATGTTTTTTTTTAATATTATTTTAAAGTTACTCTGTTTATGTAATAAAATAAATAAATAACAAAATTTCTTGCGTTATTATAAATATTTGTATTTCATTTCCATAACATTTAAGTTTATATTTACATGCGTAGAGATTTATAACTTTTGACCTTTTAAAGTAATATTTTCTCTCATTTATTTTATTATATATATATACAATAATGTATATTATTATAGAATAATTAATATACACTGTATTTTGTTTTAATATGACTCCTTTGTTATTACTCTAATTAGTTTTGTAATGATTATTTGTATATTTATTTTTGTTTGCAATTAAATATAATGAAACTACCCAAATCTTATTGCTAACTTGATTCAGATTATATAGAAAAATTATTTTCTTGTCTGAAAAGCTCAATTATCGGTTTAGAGCGCGGGAACTGAAGGATCCCCTAATTTAACATTAAACACGTTTTCTGCGATTTTTGTAATTTAAAACTACTCCAATGATTCCGGAGATAATATTTAAATGTGAAATACATATAGACCGGTTGCACTCATATTTAAGAGCCGCCATTTTGTTGGTCAGGAATACATAGGCCACACGGAGAAAAATAATATGTTGAATCAACATATTTTTAACTCAAGAGCGCATTTAAAAACGAACCATTGCATCTTACTGATTGATTCAACTAAACTTCTTGAGTTACAAAAAGTTTCATTATTTCAACTCATGACATTATTTATTTGATTGAAGGGACAAGTTGAGTTGCAGTTTAGTTCTCAGAACTGAAGTTTTTTTAGTCTCATGCTTGCGCCTTCAATCTTTCGTTTTTCATTTTTTTAAGCTGTTGTTCATAAACCCTGTTTTGTTGCTACATTTTTTTTTTTTTCAAAAATCACATTTGAATCATTATATAGTTGATCATCAATTTATTAGCAGAAAACATACGGTTTATACGAACAGCATAATTTATAACTCATACAAATATGTTTTATTTGTTAGATTCAAGAATATTCACGTTTAATATTATATTGAAAACCTTATATAGTGTATGATAAATATAAATTTATATAGAATAATATTTTATTAAACAACCTTTCCCTATGTTAAAAGTTAAATAACATATTATAGAAATACAGGGAAAGGTTGTTATTATTTTGTTATATAAGGTGACATTTAAGATTTCAATAGAAAACTGTCATTCACACACTTCTGTATTACATATTACCAAGTTGGAAATCAAAGCATACATATATAATACAATATAATATGAAATTTAAGTATGAATATTGTGCTCATTTTCAATACAATGTTATTTCTATTTAAAGCTTATTATACTGTATTACGTATATAGCATAATATAAAATAAAGTAAAATGTTTGTTTGTTACTGTTCGATAAAATGTTTCTACAGGAATTATTATTTATTATTGTTTAAAAAATGAAAATATAACAAGGAATTTCAATAAAATTTAGGTATTTAGAGTTTGTAATATAATTCAATTACCAGATTATTATTATTATTTTTTTTTTATGAGTGTCTAAAATTGCTTTACAAATATAAAACAATAATAATATTAGAAAAGCTTCAATAGTAATTCTTATGTTAATGAAAAAATTAAACCACTTTTCGATTAGATTATATAATTATTATTTTTTTTTTTGTAATTATTATTTTATTAAGATAATTGTTATATGATATTTATACCAGTTATTTTTGTAAAATGTAATTAATAAATAATTTAAAAAAAAAAGCTAATAAATAATGTGGTTGCTGCTGTGTGGTAAATCTATACAAACGAGAGAGAGAGAGAAGTGAGCATTATTTTGTCAAGTTGATGCTCAAGAAAAATTCCCGATATAAAAAATTTTTGATACCACGTACGAGAAAGAAAGATACATGCATACTGTTTACATAAACACCGCTTGGCAAGCAAGCTAATACACAATAAGCATTGGAAGGAGAGAAAAAGGAAGGCATGATCGAAGACAGGAAATAGCTATAACACAGTCGTCAGTCGTATAGGTAAATAGATCGAAGGTGAAAATCAAAATGTAACCTGATCGTTGTAATACGAAGAGCAGTGCTTCGTGTGTCGTTGTGCAAGCATCACGCTATAGTTTCTGGTGTTAATTTGTCTAAATTATCATGCTATATCGTATTCTATAGTTAACTAACCTCTGTTAATTACGTACAATTCTTTGAACCTTTTTTTTTTTATATTACTATTTGCAAAAGTGAATTTAGAATTTCTTGAGGCGGATGGTGTTAAACCTGTAATATATTTTGATTTTTTATTAAGGGAGGGGTGGAGGCGATTGACTTCATCTTGCTGCATCCACCCCTGACATATACACATAATGCTGTGAGTAAAACAAAATTGACCCGTTGGTAAAATATTATAGGGGTTTGTGAAGATTAAGATTTCTTTTTTATTAAAGTTAATAAAAAATATATTTATTTTTCTAATTAGTGAGTATATAATACTGCAACCGTTTTGTGTATTATATACGTGTATATATATATATATATATATATATATATATATATATATATATATATATATATATTATAATTATATATATATATATATATAATATATTATGTTATGTGCATAACATAAAGTGAGTGAACTAATGTAATGTAAGACAATTTTATGACGTGAAAGCTGCAATAAACTTGAGACGTGTGTCGAGAAAATTTATACTGCAACATGCAACAACTACACACACGTGTAATAAGGTAAGATGACTCTCTTGATAATAAAGTTGTTATAAACTTAAGGAAAATGTATATAATAATATTATACTTTAATCAAAATAAGCTTCAGGTTTCATCAAAGTTTTATCTCATTTTTCTATAATATAAGAAAATATCTTATAATATACTTTGACCTTATTACTATATATTTCTTTAGTAATTATTTTTTATGATGAAAAGTCAAGAATATATATAAACTTAATTAGGTATTAAATATAAAATATGTATTTTTCTTCTTCTTCTACAGATACCAATAAATTTGAAAATTTTGATAAGTTTATTATAAGAGTAAGTGTAGTTCACTATATTAATTTACTTTTAAAGAGACGCAAGACTTTATTTTTTTTTTCTGCATGAATTTCATGTTTGACTTATATTATACAAACAAAATGTTAAATAATACAACACAAAAAGGATTATCTATTTAAATGTTTTATTAAATATATTTAATGAAATGATAATCAAATTTGAAACATATTGTTTCGCAATAAAATTTATAATTTATATGCGTTTCCAAAACTGATATAAGTTTTCATTGTATCGTATCGTGATATGATTAGGATTAAAAATTACCTTTTGATAGGCTTTTCATTATTAAGAAAGAAGTTTATATGGTTTTCTAACTTCTAAAAAGAAAACAATTGTATACCTTTTAGATGAATTGAAGTGAAAAACCTTATATTTATATATTTAGGTCTTAAAAAAAATGTTATTTGTATTCCGAGAGACTATAATATCATCTTCCAATATTTAAAACATAGTAGTTTAACAATGAGTCAGAGAAGTATTTCCAACTTGATATCAATTTTCAAAATTATATGAAAAATAAAAATATTTTAAAAATCTGAAAAAAATTAACTGACTTGAAATTAAAGTCAGTTTAATTTATTTTAAATACACTGCATTTTTTTTTGAACCTACGTAGCTATATAATTGTGTACTGTATACTTTATTAAGGTAAAAAATAAAAACTTTTTTTTTTTTTTTTTTGTGATTTATGCATATTGCATGTGCATACTTTATTATTGTCTTTAAATTATAAAGCAATAAAAAAAGTTAAAAGGAAAAAAATCTGAAAAATATAATTTAAATGATTTAACAAAATAAACAAAACTTTTTTGTATGTATATAAACAAAAGCACTTAAATGACCTTTAAAACATTGTAAATTAGAATAGAAAAAAAAAAAAAAAAAAAAAAAACAACATAAAAAAAGGGTAAAACAAGAGCGTTGTGTTTTGTGTTACATAATATAGCAATACAAGAACAAAAAAAAAAGTATATATATGTTTTTTTGTAGAATATATTATTTGTACTTTACATTTTGTGAATGATTTCCGAGAATGGGGGAAAAAAACATTTCTATTATTATTATTAATATTTTATTTCATACCTTTCTGGTATCATGTGTTAAACAAAATAACAGTGATGGAGTATAGAGAAAACAAGCAACCACAACTTTTTTGAGCTGTCTACATTTTTTTCTTGTAATATTTTTATAGACATAAGTATTGAACCATTCATTGAACTAGAAAAGCAATTATTTATTTTATTAAGGTAACCCTGACTCGACAGGCGCACAAAAATTGTGCGTAATTACGACTCTGTTTTGGCGTAATATTACGCACATTTGGTCGAAATTTACGCCAAACTTTGTGCGACAATTTTTTACCCTATTTCAATAACCCACGAAATTACGCACATTTTGTGCGTAATTTGGCGCTCTGTTGCGTAATGTCGTACATATATACGAAATTTCGTACTTATTTGCGTAATTTACGCACATGTACTGCAGGTTGCATCGCTTAAAAAGCCAGGGGCACAGTGCATTGCCGTCGCCGTGCCGCCAGCCTGGGCACCCCCTAAATCCACCCCCCACCCCCTAAAATTTAATAATTTTAGATTGATTAATAATTAGTATAATTACAGTATGTTTTTTTAAATTAATTAATCAATTTAAAATAATTATATAAAAGTGAAGTGAGATTGGTACAGCCAGGACTTCATATATTGCTCCGCTTCATCTGGGCCTATAACACACACACATACAATAAAATACAAGTCACTGATTGCAAGGTTTAATGCAGCTATCGTAGAGACTTGTAAATTCTGCAGGACCCAAATTATTGCTCGGATTTATCCTATAACACACATACAATTAAATATATAAGTCTCCCCGCATGCAATATTTTTAGCTTGTAGAGGGTACAGCCTGCAGGACTTCAATTATATTGCTTCACTCCATCTATATAACACACATGCAATAAAATATATGTCCCACGTACCTATACATGCAATGTTTTGAGCTATCGTAGAGGTACAGCCTGCAGGACTTCAATTATTGCTCGGCTTGATTCTATAACACACACAATAAAATAAGTCACTGCGCATGCATGTTAATGACGGCTGGTCCCATTGTTGCATGTAATACATAACAAAAATAAACATATTACATATAGACAAAACTCTGGATGTGGCCACAGCCTCAGTTGTACTTTCTCGTATATCATTCTATAAATTCAACATACTAGAATCATAAACAAAATAACGAAATTAAAAAAATAAAATAAACTGTGTACTCACTTGCTTGAAGATCTAATGTGCTGTATTTTAACTCACTACACTATAGGCTAGGCCGCGCCGCGCCGCACCGCACCCAGCCGCGCCATTGTGTAAACAAAGCATAGGGGAAGCACAAGCCGCAATATTAAAGACCTGAAAAATGTACCAAAAAGACTCACAAAGTATACAATTTTCATATATTTGCAATAATTAAACGTTAAGTTACTTCCCGTGATATCTTCTTGTCTGAGATTGCTTCTTATTCTTCATAAACATCCATAAATGACGAGATCCGAGAACACAAGCGACTGTAAACAAATCTCGGCATCACGACGTCACAATCCAATATGGCGGCATGCGCACATGCGCAGACGCCGCAAAATTCAAAATTCACGCATATGTGAATTTTACGTACAATGCGCACAACTTTTGTGCGTAAATTTTATGTAATTTTCAAGTTACGCACAATGCGCACAAACTTTGGGCGTTATTGTGAGTAATTTTTATTTTACGCCTAAAATTGTGCGTAATTACGCACAATGTTTGTGCGCCTGTCGAGTCAGGGAATCTACAGCTATATGTAAAAAATAGTATTAATATTCATATATATATATATATATATATATATATATATATATATATATATATATATATATATATATATATATATATATATATATATATATATATATATAATATATATGCCATTTAGCAAATAAAATTTAATACTTATAATGAGTAAAATAATTACAACAACAATATTTTTTACTTCAAATCCAAATTATAACCATAATTATATAAAATTTAAACATAATATGGAATTTTGAAATGATTGTTTTACTATATTATTTTATAAAGCTGATTTTTCTCCCTTACATTATACTAAAAATAATATAGAATGAAAAACATTATTAAGATTTTGATTAAATTTTGGAAAACAAAATTTTTTATTTTCCCATAGGGTAAAAAAAAAAAAAAAAAAAGTATATTATATAAAATACTTACATTTGCACTTAAACGTATTAATTAATATTATGTTAAATAAACAAATCAATATTTTATACAAATATTTTAAAATTTTAAATTTCAATAATATTCATTTTAAAGTCAAATTACCACGTAGAAAATAGAATGCAAAAAAAAAAAAAAAAAAAAAAATGCCACACAAAAATTAGCAAATACAAATGCAAATACAAATGCAAAAAAAAAAAAAAAAAAAAAAATGCCACACAAAAATTAGCAAATACATGGAATGCAATAAAGTCTTGTATCTTATAGCTTTATAAGTATAATAATTCTAAATTTTACAAAACATCTTTCATATCAAACAAGTAATATTCAAATATCTATTTTTTTTATTCCTTAACATTTTAAAAGACTATTAAATTTATATCATGTTGTTTTTAAAAACAATGCCATTTTTTTTTATGTACATCAAAATACACTTTACGTAAATTTAATTTTGACAGATATATCCTCTCTCTAAATTTAGTGCTTGTTATTGTGTCTACTTTTACGTCATGAAAATACATTGTGTATAAAGTAATAATTTTCTTATAATATGTGTGTATTTATAGAAATATAATAAAGTGACGGGTAGAGGGTGGGTATTATATATATATATATATATATATATATATATATATATATATATATATATATATATATATATATATATATAATATAAGTATATATGATAGAAAAGATGATTTATGATACTTTCTTAACTAAGATAATGTTTTTGTTTTAAAAATATATTTTCTTCGCAAGACAAAATAATATATTTTCATATTGTTAATGAGTTAACGTCAAAAATATTAATTTCCAATATCTTTTTATTAAATTTGTTTTTAAATAATAATATCAACAATCAACAATTATTATTTTTTTAATCTTAAAGTTTAATTTAAATTTTGTTATTTCATGCATTCCATCGCCTGTAAAAGTTATAGTAAATTATAAATTTTAAGGTCTCAAAACTATAAGCAAAAATTGCAGTGAATTGACAAAAGAAGAAGAGGGGGAAAAAAGCATTTGTTTCGCTAATTTTTAAAGCTTTTTCATTGTTTTTCATTTCTTTTTTTTTTAATATATTTTTTAACACCTGCTCATATTTGCGATTATATATATATTATATATATATATATATATATATATATATATATATATATATATATATCGAAATTAAATTTATTCAGAAACTTCTTATTCAATTGTATTGTGTCCAATGTGCAATTGCATGTGAGGTCTTTCTAAGGGATCATGATTAAAGTTAAAATTTAACTTGTCCTGCTATTTTAAAATAATAAACAATAGTTATGCGTTAGGCAAAATAGTCATAATTGTCTTTGCTAAAAAATATCCGTTTCGCAGGAGTGCCTCTATTTCATAAAAAAATGTATTTATTATTATGCAACGTTTTTGCACGCTCTATAACAATAAAATATGTAAAAAAAAAAAAAAAAAAAAAAAAAAAAAAAAAAATACTACCGTTTATTTAAATGACAATATAATCCAAATAAGTTAAAACAACAGTAACTTATATTTATGACGAGGAAGTTTAATTTTAAAATGCAATTTAACAAAAATAATACTTATTAATTTCTCATTAAAATTTGTTTTAACTGCTTTTTTTTTCTTTTTTTTTGTTTTTCTTTTTTTTTTTTTTTTTTTTTGTTTAAGTTTTTGCTCTTTCCTTTCTTTCTTTCTATTTATTATTATCGTTCATTTTAATTTTTTTTTTGAAGTTACAATTCAAAATAATTATTGTAGACATCAAACTAGCTATACATAATAAGGTATTTTTCTTTGATATCTATACAAAAAAACATATCTGTATATGAAAACTATTATTGTAAAAATATTTATATCAGGAATTTTTTTTAATTATCGTTCTTTAAGAAAAATATATTCTCAAATATAAATATTATAATTAATAATTAATTACATTTTATAAAATATCAGAAATATGGAAGAAGAAAACAAAAAGGTGTTCAAAATTTCTATATCACGCCTAAACAAAATCAAAACAGTTAAGATTTTTGTTGTAAAAAGCTTTTACTATTGAAAAATCACATAAAAAAAAGTTTCTATGTTTGTTGTTATAAGAAATATTAATTGTGACAATTTCATACGAAACGTCACTGCATGAGCATAAAAACGATTAAAATACGCAAAATCTTGCGACGGGTTCCACAGAAGGAAAAGTGGGATCAAGGGATTTAAAATATTTTTATAGAATCAAAAAGAGAAAAAATAAAACAATAAAATAAAAATATAAGATATTGAGGATACTGAAATGATTTTTCATGTTATATCATTCATTCATACTTATATTTTATTGAAGTTTAAAAATGTTGTATTATGATATAATTTTTACGTATTTTATAATCATTTATTATGAAATCATATAAAAATACATATTAATATTATACAAACAAATGTAACTTACATGTGTGAGAGAAAAAATAGTATAGCTATTTCAATCTAAAATCCAATCTTACTCTATAAAATAGAACAACAATATAATAGTAGCATCTTTACGTATACATCTCTCTCTCTCTCTCTCTCTCTCTCTCTCTCTCTCTCTCTCTCTCTCTCTCTCTCTCTCTCTCTCTCTCTCTCTCTCTCTCTCCTACCCGTTGCATACAGCAGAAATCTTATAAAATAGTCTTCCTATTTCACATTTATATATTCTAATAAAACGAGAGAGAGAGAGAGAGAGAGAGTACAGTTAATTTTCTTCTAGACATCTATCTTATAGATGTCGGAATAAAAACGAAGTTATTTTTCATATTCAACTCTACCTTGTTTATTTGCAAATTTATAGTATATATATGTACATTTTTTTCTTTAAATTATATAATATTGAATAAATAATGACGTCATAGTCAAGAATAACATTTTCAAAAGAAATTTTTTTATATATTTTATAAAAATACGTTTCAATATATTTTTATTTCGCAATTATGCCAGCACGGAGCACAAATATACTGTATATTTATTTGTATATATATTATATACATATATAAAAATAATATTTTAAGTGTTCCTGTTATACAATATTATATATTATAGGATGTATCCGCATGACGTTCGTCATACTGAATGCGCATCAACGCCATACGGGATCAATGAACAACATTGCTCAGGATAGTTGAGATTCTAATTCATCCTAATTACATCATCAATGGTCTCAAAAATATTGCTTATAATAAGTTATAATATTTTTAAAGTTGCAAAATAAGTCATTATTTTATTATCCTATACCGGCACATGTTATTGAGTGATCCAACATTGCGTCGACTTAAACATGAATGCAAACACCCTATATTATACTGTATATGATACAATATAATATGTGTATACATAATTAGTAATAAAAATTAAATTTATTAAATTTACTCTTAAGATTTCTGTAAAATAATTTAAGATGATTATTTTTTGAATTGATTTTTATTTTATATTTTCTTCGTGAAATAATTATAAAAGTTTAATATTTTTTTAATATTAATACGAGCAGGAAAAAATTGATTCTATAATGGAAAAATTAAGCTTCTTGATTAAATTTGTCTTATTTTGGTTTTATATTTCTGCTAGATTTATTTATTATTTAAAAGTAAGCAATATAAAATTATAAATATAATGATTTTTCGATGTTATTTAAAGGAATAGACCAGAGAAAAACATAAGCATTTATATCACAAAGCAGTTGATAGGACTTACATAAATAACTTTAGTTTGTCTCAAAACCCAACTATTGCTCCATAGCAGTGATCAGAAATTTCGATTCATGCAACCCGCACAACATTCGTTACTAATTGCATGTTTCTGACATCATAAACATGAATATTCACGCAAATTGCATACTTTACAGTATTTTCACGCTCTCTCGTGGGGCTACATTAACATTATGGTAAAAATTGTCATCAGTTTTGAAGATCCCATTTCGTGTTTATTCATTAAAAAGCACGTGTTGTTTTATATGGTATATGGCTTTAACATTATGTCTGTGCATATTTTATAGTTACATGATAGTATTAAAGACATAAACCATTAAAAAACATTAGCATTGATATCACAAAGGACTGATGGGAGTTTGTCTCAGAATCCAACTATATATTGCGCCGTAGCAGCAGTGATCTGAAAATTTTAACTTATGCAACCCGCACAACATTTTCATACTATTTTTTGCTTGTTTCTAACGTCAGAAGTATATAGGAATAGTCACGGTGAGTCATACTTGAGATCATTTTCAAGCTTTCTTATGTGTGGTCACTTTGTAATCTGAAAAAAAAAATCATACTTGGTCACGATACTGATTTTTTGTAGCTTTGTTCCGTTACTAACTACCCTAAGAAAAATAATGACACTACGTTACTCGTTACAGTTTTTGAAAAGTAATGAGTATGACACTACTTTACTCACTATTCGTAAAAGTAGTGAAGTTACTTTTAACGTTACTTTACGTTATTTACTTTCAATATTTTCTTGTTAAATAAAAACATTTTCAAAAAATGCTAAAAATATTGTGTGTTTTTCCGATAAATTATAATTAGATTTAAATCAAAATTATAACAGTAATTTTGAATGAAAAGCATATTTATGTACTTATGGATTTAGAAGCTTATCTTTAAGTGCTTGAAATATTAGATGTCGTTACATGGCAAAAATTACTTGAAAAAGTAACGCGTTACCGTTACTCATTACTGCTACCAAAAAGTAATAACGTTACTTTAAACAAAAAGTATTTTTATTATAACTATTAAAGTTATTATTTTTTTAAAAAGTAGTGAATTTACGTAACATCGTTACTGGTTAACGATGTTACTACCCAAGTCTGAACAATTTTTACAAGTTTTGTAGATTATAGCTCGTTCTGTAAACTACACACAAAAATTGAGCTGACCTCGAAAATGTTCCTTTGTTATAAACAGCTGGATATGACGTCGTTACCTGTTTACTACGTTTATACATAATATGGTCGATTATTGTTATTTCTTCGTTTAGTACTTTGAACTTGATAAGAATGAAAGAAACTCCAAAAAAAAAAAAAAAAAAGTTCCATGCTCTTCAGGCGACTCAATTTTGTTGGCTCAAAAAACAAGATCAACCAATAAATGTGTCGTATTTTGTTGGTGAGCCAATCACTGTTGTTGAGATTCACTTTACTGTACAGAAAAAGCTTATATTTTTTGTTTAATTATTAAAATGCACATGTTGTTTCATGTGGTATATGGCTTTAAAGCCCTTTTGTCAACTTACTTTTTTATCATTTAGAATACTAGATTGATAATTACCATACCTTATTATCCATGAATTAGACACCAACACGTTGATTTTGTATTTATTTTCGTTTATTTTCCTTTTTGCGGTTATATCACGTATCTGACGTCACAATGTACAAATGGGGCCGCGATAGGGATAAAGAACTTGAGGGAGGGGCTTAAATTTATCACGTGACCAGAGCGGTGACTATGATTGGCAGCGGTACATTGTGACGTCAGATACGTGATATAACCGCAAAAAGGAAAATAAACGAAAATAAATACAAAATCAACGTGATGGTGTCTAATTCATGGATATTAAGGTATGATAATTATCAGTCTAGTATTCTAAATAATAAAAAAGTAAGTTTACAAGGGCTTTAATATAAAGAAAAAAAAAAGTCGATTCATGCATAAAATTGAGCTCATATTTCAGTACTATACTGTATACAACTTTGTCATATGTTTTTTTCCTTTACTATTTATGGTGCAACAAGAAAAGTTTATATTATATAATAATTATTTTCAACTTTAGTTTTACTGCATCATACTGTAAGAGTTGTGTATAGATAAAATATATTTTACAATCATTCTTAAAACTTTTTCAAATACATATAACACAAATGTTTTTGTTTTAAATTGTACTGTATATAAAACTTTTTATTTCAAAAGCATCATAAAAAAAAAAAAAGTTTAAAAATAGCAAGTTTTGTTGATTGTATCTATATTTACCGTAGACTTCATATTATTCAGTTTACGTAAATATAACCAAAACCTTACCTGTAATATTTTCTTAACTTTTTAACAGAGAATCCTTACTTTGTTTTAAATCATGAGTTTACTAAAAATAAAATATATGTACGGACATCAATATTAAACTTAGAGAGAGAGAGAGAGAGAGAGAGAGAGAGAGAGAGAGAGAGAGAGAGAGAGAGAGAGAGAGAGAGAGAGAGAGAGAGAGAGAAAGAGAAAACTGGACAGAAATAAGCCAAATCTGAAATTTTCTTCTTTTATTTTATTTATTATTTATTTTTTGTACACAAATATCAAATTAGTTCACTTTTTTATTAACTCTTCAATCACCAATTTCTCAAGCATAAATTAATAATATAATTTTTTTTTCTCTTTGCAAAAGACTGCATCACAGAGCAAACAATATTTTGTCGAGAAAAGTTGGATTACTCTGTGGTCCTGTGGATATACATTTTATCTAAGATGGAATGACTGAGTAGTGAAGGCAGCTTGAATCTGAACTCCTCACCAAGTGCATTTTGGAGCCATTGCTGGGTACGTACGTGAAATTTTAAAGAGCACAACGCGTTGCACGATGCGCATGACGACGCACATCATTCAGGAGTTGCATGATTGAAGTGATTGCGTCGGAGAGCCTGCCTATAGACGCTCCCATGGTTTCTCTAGGCTTTCATTGAGAATGCAGGGCTGTGTATTAGGCTGCGGCTCGTCCACGTATATGGTTTTCATTTCAGTCATTTTACTAAAAAAAAAATTTCTTTTGGCTTATGGTCATACAATGCAATCAGATGGAGATTTCAGTTGACGTGAAACTTCATTTAAATACATGTTATTTCCATATGCCAATAGAAATAAATTTTTTGAGTAAAAAGACTGTATCTGTCGATAACACTTCTGTCTTGATGGGACTATAGAGAAATAACACAACATGACAAACCCTTTGTTCCCTTGCTCCAAAAAAATGCGCAATGCCATTCAAAAAGCATTAGGTGATCGTCATTTTTTTGTGGTTTGGGGCACGAAAAACAGGGTTTACGAACATCATTAAAATAATTATAGTATTTTTTTGTGTGCATATTTTAAATTTTACCTTTATGAATATTTAAATAAACCTATTACAATTAAAATTAAGCATGGATCCATATTAATTCAAATTCAAAATACCTTTATTTCCATGGCACTCTCCTACAATCAAACATAATAAATTACATTTTGTATAAGGTTTTACATAAGAATTGTCAACTTTCTTACTATGTTACACACTAATGTTACTTACTAATTGACTAATAGGGGAATATCTGCCTCGAGGCCGACTCCGAGCAATATCGCCCACATCCGCCTCTCTGTTTCCACCTACTACGTAGCGTATAGGACGTCGAAATGAAAGCGGATGTGATCGAAAACAGCCCAAAGTCAGCCCCGAAACAATTGCTCCCCCATTAGCATTAATGCATTAATGCAACAAAATTATGCATATTATTATGATTATTAATTTATTATTGTTTATGCGAGAAGCAGCGTAACTGGACAAAGTGTCTAAAACAGTGCCAAAATTTATATTACATTCATGTGTACCACTTTTCACGGCACTCGAAAGGGTGGTCCAGTTAAAAATATTTACAATCAGCAATTCAAATATTACTTAATGTCAATTGTCAACTAATATTAGAAAACAAACTAACCCAATTATTTTCAAGTGACTTATTATAAAGGATTTTCTATATTAAATAAGCAGTATTATACTCAATCGATGAGTTTATGAATGATATTAACGATTGAGTATAAACTTGTGTATAAACTTGCTTAAATAATATTGTTGTGTACTTTATTTTTTATTACGCTTGATGACAACAATTTATTTTTGTAAAAAGAAACAAGAACGCTAGTGCATAATTTTTTTTTTGTATTTTGATTGCACGATGAAAGAAATAAAAAAATGAATTTTGAATTTTGTAAATAACATAAAAATTAAACAAGAACTAAAAACCAATATACTACAGTACATATCAATATTTAAATGTTTGTAACATTTAATTGAACAAAGACATCTAAAAATTTAATTACTATTATTAATTTTTTAACATAATCTTTTAATTTTAAATAATAAAACACATACTAAAATTTATATTCACGAGAATTAAGTATAACATGACGTCACTGTTTTTCAGATATACATTCAACACTATAATATATGTTATATTTTTAGGTTTGACTTTTATTTAATTTTAAAATAAAAGTTGAAAATTATATTACTTTTATATCAAGTGTGTATCAAAAAAAAAAAAAAAAAACTTAGATTTTATTATTATTTTCAAGAGGGTACGTATAAATATAGCAAAATGAATGTTATGTTATAAATAGAAATCCAACAAGTTTTATTGCCTCTTGCATGAGAGAGAGAGAGAGAGAGAGAGAGAGAGAGAGAGAGAGAGAGAGAGAGAGAGAGAGAGAGAGAGAGAGAGAGTGAGAGAGAGAGAAATGCTGTGAGATAAAGTACAGATGTTTAGAGTTCATATTGATTGGGCACAAAATGGTTGAACTTTCTTCCACCCTCTATCCCCCTTCCCCACTACTCTTTTCCTCTCCTCTCTAAAAAATATGTGACCCTTAAGGCCACTTGTACGTACCTACCAAAACCCTTTTTTTTTTTTTTAATAACCAAAATAAAAATAATTAATAAAAAAATTACGTTACTGCAGATTTTAGATTGCTTTACGCATATAGTAAAAAAATATACCATAAAAAGATGAAGATGTCAATATGGAATTTTTTTATACAAAAATATATAATATATTGTATAGCAAATAAAATGCATTTTATATTATATTTTATTTTTCAATTTACGAGAAAATTAAATTTACTTTCAAAAACAACCCTCCCAATTACTTTGTCTTGTATTATTTTGCAAGATTGAAATTGGTTTTAAGTTTTACATAAAAATATAATAACAATAATAATACCCAGGAAATTTTACTACGTATATTTGACCTTTAAAAAAAAAGTATATTTTTCCTATTGGTTGTTTGTTCTGTTTTGATAAATTTATAAAAATAAAAACACTGCCGGTGTTATTATGTATAATATATATGATGTTAAAAAAATTAGATTGACGTTGAAAGTAGTTGGGAAATAAAATGAATTTAAATTTTGTTATTATTATTTTTTTCTCTATAATTAAAAAAAGTATAAATTAACTTCTTTGTAATTGCAGAACACAATCTCTCTCTCTCTCTCTCTCTCTCTCTCTCTCTCTCTCTCTCTCTCTCTCTCTCTCTCTCTCTCTCTCTCTCTCTCTCTCTCTCTCTCTCTCTCTCTCTCTCTCTCTCTAGGTAGGGTTACTCTCTTTCACATTTTCACATTAAATTATAGTTATTGAAATATTATAATTAGTTAAAAAAATAATAATATGAACAATTAAAATTAAAAATTTGTTCATTTTTTTTCCTTCCTATACAAGCACACAAAATGATTACCGACAAACACAATAATTATGCTAGTTCAATGCAGCAACATGTATGTTATAATAACATAATGTATGCTATATAGTACACTAGTTATACTAACTTGTTAAGTTTATAAATAGAATAGCATAATAGAGTAAGAATTTTTTAGCATTTTATCTTAGTAGCATAATAATATTAAAAAATATCAACATTTTTGTGCTCTACAATATAGCAATTCTTCAAAGAAACATGTTAATTATTTAGTTTATTTTTTTCGTTAATTCAGGTCACCTTAATTTATAGAAGATGAAAATACATGAAAGGCTATTTTTACTATATTTTTACTACCAAAATTTACTTTAGTGCAAATTTAATTAACTAAAAAAAAAAAAAAAAAAAAAAAAAAAAAAAAAAAAAAAAAAAAAAAAAAACACGTTCGTTTAAGTTTATTTCCGTACACAGACAAAATAAATCTGTAATAATTATGCTAGCTCATTTTCAGAATAATTTGTTTAATACAACATAATTCATGCTTTACTTCATTATTACTAAAGTATAAATATTATGTTGTACACCATAATTATATGTGTTGTTCTCATTTAGCATAATTTATGCTATAATAATGATTTAAATGCAGCATAAATGATGTTATATTTTTATTCTTTCCGTTGTTAAGTTTATAAGATTTTTTTGCTGTTGTTGTGGAGAATATGTTGATAATGTTAACACTTTTTCCGATAAATTACCTAAATAATCTAAAATATTATAAAATGATAAAAAAAAAAAAAAGGGCTGCACTTCTAAAAAGGCTTCTTAAAATATAATATCAGATTGTTTATGGCTGCCCTATTTCATGGCGTTTTTAATTAACTCCATCCCATCCCCTATTTTTTTTATATACATACTGTATGATATACAATAAATTTGTACAAAAATTAAGGTTTGTATCTAGATGGCTTGTATTCCAAAATCTTAAAAGAAATTTTTTAAACTTTATGATGACATTTGAAAGTTAATAGTAACAGCTATCTATGATACAATTTTCAGAACACTTGACCATCAGATAAGAGAGAAAATTATTATTAAATTTAAAATGGGCTCTTATGGGACTTAAACTTTAAAAAATTATGATTTCAAATCTAGCATGGTCATCCCCACCTTTTTTTTTTTATTATTATTATTTTTTGTTTTTACATTTTTGAAGGTACTTTATCCTAATGTATCAATGTGCAAAATTTCAAAATTTTCTTTCTGTACAACTTTTTAGTCAAATCCCACAGTACCTGATTTCCCGCCCGATTATACAGGGTTACAAATCAAATAAGGTCAATAAGTGCTGTTGAAAAATCTCTTGTTTAATTACTTTAATTTGTAGTTTAGAAGATTTTAATAATTCGTTCTTTGAGAATTTTTAAAATGACCAATTTCACACTTTATATAAGTAAAATGGGATCAATAAGATAAAGATAAATTTTTTTCTCTTTCTTGAATGAACAATATTTTCGAACATAACTGTTAGAAAAATTGTAGGCACGTACAAATCAAATTGTTGCTCATTCATTGTTTTCTTATATAATATGATCACGTAATACGTAATACAATAAAAAAAACTATGTTACACACTTTTATTTTTATCTAACAATAATAAGAATAGATATAACAATTTAATAATATTAACACAATATGAGAAAACACAATGCCGTTTTTACTTTTATTTGTTATTGAAATAAAGTGATTTTTTTTTCTCTCTATCACTTTTTACGTTCATATCAGGTAAAACATAAAATCTAGGAATTTTAGTGTATTTTTAAAATATGACATTTTAACTCATTTCCAAATGAAATAAAAATATATAAAAATAAATAAATAAATGAACACATAATTAGGTTTTAAGAGTAAAATATTTTAAATGATTTTTTTTTTGTGAGATTTTCATAAAATTTGAAGCACTGTAAATAATTTAAGAGATGCAACGAGAGGCGTTAAAAGTAAAATGAATCTTTCAAGAAAATAAAAATAAACGTTTATTTCCACAATAAATTATTTATTGTAACAAATTGATGACCGCTTCTTCAATCCTTTAACTCTTGATTCAGTAAGCAATTGTTTTTGGCAATCTGTGTTGTTCCAAATGATCTATAAATAGATTTACAATAGAATCAATGAAATCAAAAGACTATTATATAAAATATTAGTTTTTTTTTTTTTTTTTTTTTTTTTTTTGCGTGGGTTTCCCTTATACACAAAAAAAACATTAGCCCTACAGCAGAATCATCTCAAATATCTAGATTTGTTTTCCTTGATATAATATTCTGATTATTTTTGAACTTCATAATACAATAATTTTTTTTTTAGAATACAATAAGCCCTTGGCTACTAATTTGTTTCTATTATTTTTTTACTATCCATCATTTAAATATATAACATTTCAATAATAACAATTTTTGTAACAGTTATTATTGAAATAGCCACTAGGAATATAAAATGAGTTTTTTTTCAATTATTAAGTAAACTAAACATTATTTTCTATGATTTATTATTATTATTAAATAAACCCACTGTTTCCTTATTGCTGCATCAACACAGTTTGTGATGTTTTAAAATTACCTATTTATTGTATTTTGGACGTGCTTGTTTATTTCAGTTTTTTTTTCTATAGTCCCATCAAGACAACAGTCTTATTGACTTGTTTAACGGAAACCGCACACACTAACCGGTCACGGTCTAAATACACAGCCCGGCATTCACCATGATAGCGTAGAGAAACCGTGGAAACTCTATAGGCAGGCTGGACCATCATAATAATATACTGTATGCGTCTCCCGAGTGGTGTGCGTTGTCATAGAATGCATGTAAATACGTATCGTGCAACATGTTGTGCTTTCACACTCCACGTACACGTACACATAAACACCCAGCAGTGCCTCGAATCTATGCTCAGCGAGAAACGCATAGATTAATGAGTCAGTTTCGTTCACCACTCGGCTATATACCAGCTCGGTATGGGGAAATGTACCGCTATATGGACTCAGAAAGTTACAAAGCATTTGGATATATTTGGAAAAGTGGTAAATGTAACAACAAAGCCACAAACCACAAAGATAACACAAGTTAAGGTAGATAGCGGGTGCGGTGGGTTGCAAAAAAAAAAAAAAAAAAAAAAAAAAATGAAATGAAATGTTGCTTTTATTTTACTTCCTTGGTCTGTAACTTTATGTGTCCGTATCGGTACATTCCATTCCTTAGATGTAATCCGACTCCTTGTATAAATATGTAGTCAAGCTTATATTATATTTATATATATTATAATATGTACTATATAACTATATTGCTTCTATTAGTACTACCACTGGTTACCACGACGTAACTATAGTTTTTTCTGTAAAGTTTAGTGATGCTCTTTAACAATGATTAGCTGCTCAAAAAAAAAAAAAAAAAAAAAAAAAAGTCGCTGTTGATCATAATTTTTGTTTTAAATTTCGTACATTGTTATCAGATCTAAATTTCTAAACGAAGAAATAATAAACATCGTAAACAGGTAGTATGACGAATTGTTCTTAACAAAGTAAAAATATCGAAGCTGGCTCAATATTTGTGCATGTGTAGTTTGTAGAATGAACTATGATAATTATAAATAAAAAAAACAACACAACAAACAAACAAGCAAACGAACAAACGTTAAAACCAGAAATTATAGACTTTATTCCTTACAGGCATACTTTTTACACTTTGCACGCGCTATACAGTATTAGTGTGTATTATGTAGTATCCGCCGGCACGAGAATAGGTCAATTATTTCTCTGCTAATTTTGTTATTTTGAATGTAATATACTTATACTATGTTCAGACATCTATAATTTCAATGTAATATTAGATGACAGAAGTAATTAAAACCATTAAAATATACATATTATTGATTGTTCTATACAAATAATTTTAATAAATAAATATATCTAAGATCTGATATCCACATACAATTTGTTTATTAAATGAAAATTACTCTAAATAACTAAATGAACTCTGAACTTCTAAAATTTACCTTTATGATTTATTAATATAAAGCGTATTTTCAATAAGTAAATTTATGGAGTTCTATTATATATTATAAAAGCACTAAAATTACCTTTAAGCCTTTTATAATATATAAACATAATACATGCATATAGCCTTTGAACTTTATAGAATATGTGTGTGTGTTTATTTAATATATTAATGCAACGTAATTGCATAAAAAAAAACAATATATTTTTTTCTTTTAGATGTTGCTAATATTGATATTTAAAGGAATAGACCAGAGAAAAACATAAGCATTTATATCATAAAACACTTGATGGGATTTACAAAAATAACTTTAGTTTGTCTCAAAACCCAACAGTAGCCCCGAAGCAGTGATCAGAAAATTCGATTTATGCAACCCGCACAGCATTTTCATGCTAATTTTTGCATGCTACTGACATCATAAGCATGAATTTTCACGTAAATGGCTTAATATATACTTTACAGTTTTTTACGCTCTCTCGTGGGGCTATATTAACATTCTGGTAAAAATTGTCATCAGTTTTGAAGATTCCATTTTGTGTTTATTCATTAAAAAGTTTTTGTTGTTTTATGTAGTCTATGGCTTTAATATTGTATTATAATGCAATTCTGCCCTTTTTAAAATGTCGATACAAAACATAAAACATTGTGTTTATAAAAGTAGAAAAAAAATCGCAGAATTCAGATAGTATATTATATAAAAAAAATATGTAATTACTATGTAATATTAATAGCATAATATATTATGTTGACTGAACAAATTGTGCTCAAAATGAGCTACCATAATTATTATACGTGTAGTATAATATCTGTGTAGATTCGTGAGTTAGCTGTCATAACTATCGCGGGTATAATATGAAGCTTGGCTAATATTTTTTGAATTGCCTTCTTTTTTTTTTTTTTAGTCTTTTTTTTTTAATTACTAACAGGCGTAGAACACCTTGAACAAAAAAAGGTGTGTAATATCCTAACAAACCTGAAAATCAACGTTGATTTGACCGAAGTCATTGATTTCTAATTTATTTTCCATTCACAAAATGCCACTGGCAGTCACTGACGTCACGGCTCGCATGCTCCACGCGTGCGTAAACCGGGTGAGCTGTGATGTCAGTGGCCGCCAGTGTCATTTTGTGAATGGAAAATAAATTAGAAATCAATGACTCCGGCCAAATCAACGTTGATTTTCAGGTTTGTTAGGATATTAAGGAACTTTTTTGTTCAAGGTGTTCTACGCCTTTACAATAAAAAAAAAAAAAAAAAAATTGTGTACCCATTTTTTCTAATTGGTCATTAAATAAAAGAAGACGAAGAAGATATAAATACTCGAATTTTTAACGATGAAACGATGACACAACTAAGAAATAATAATGACAAATAAATGCAACAGAAAGATGAAATATCAATAAAACGTGTCCCATTTCATCGATATTTTATAGTTAGCCCCATGTTATTTAAATGGAGTTAAAAAACCAGAAATAATAGCTAAAATAAGTAAAAAAATTTTTTTGACTAAATTTCAATGAGATAAGTATATATATGACACAACGAAGACATAAGAGAGAAATATTGACAGCCAAATTAATTTATAGCAAAAATTATCGATGACATTTCAATGACAAAAGTATGACACAAATAAGACATATTGACGACAAACATTTTCTGTATAAATTTTAATAAGGCACAAATATGAAATATTGAAGAAAAACTTTTAAAGTACACCGCACGACCACCTCGGAGACCTGCCTGTTAATAAAATCTAGTGCCTATATCTAATGCTACCTGCCTAACATGAATTTTATATACGGGGTTAGAGTTTTCTTCTGTCATGTAGTGTCATTCGCATTATGTTATATAAAAAAGCTCTCCAAACTCAGTAACCCAGCATTTTTCAAGTTTCAACTGAAACTTGTTTTGCAGATTTCTTAATTAATTTGTAATCAAGTGAATGATTTTACACAAATTTAAGTCCGTAAACACATTAAATCGGCATTTTTTAGTAAATTACATATTATATAAATAATTAAATCTTTTATCACCTGACCTAAAAAGTATCAAAACCTCCGAAAAAAAAAAAAAAAAAAAAGTTTTAATTCTTGACTTTGACTATATATGTTTTCTTTTCAAGTCTGGGTCACGGAAAAAGCTACTACCACAAAGATTTTGTATAATATATTTATCAAATATATTACTCGTTTAATTATATTGAATAATTATTTAATGCATTCAATTTATTTGCGTTATTCAATATATTAAATAAAGGCAGAAAACTATTAATAAAAAAAAAAAAAAAAAAGGGATTATAATAATTGTCGGTTTTGGCACTAATTTTGTTTGTTCCATATATTTATGCAATACTGAATTTTAAATGGGTTGAAATATATTTATAATAGAAAATAGTACTTTTTTTATTTTTATTTTTTTTACATTTTTACTTTTAATGTTTGCAATTAATTTGCCTTATCGTACGCGTATTAGGAAATAACATTAAAAATAAAATCAATTTAACAATTTTTGTTATACTTTTCTATTAATAATAAGCACATTGACAGTTTTTAAAACTGATTTAGATTGACATAAATTTTAGTAAAATACTAAAATTACTAACGTTAATTACTAAAATAAAATACCATTAAAAATTTATATCATATATCATAAATTATGAAAATAATTTGAAAGTGCTCTTTTTAATTACTTGATTTGTTTAAAAAAGAAAAATAGTTTTTTGCTGACAAATCATTATAGTAAAAAATTATCTATAAAATGTAATTACAACCATCACTAGCTGATAAGTAGAAAAAAGTAATAATAGAGAATGTTTTGTCCTACATATAAAATAGAATTAGTATTCTCCATTAATGGAAAAGAATACAAGAAGTAAAAAAAAAAGAAAGAAAGAAAAAAAAAAAAAAAAAAAAAAAAAGGATAGCACTTTTAACAATGTTGAAAACACATTAAATTTATTCAATTATGTTTTATTGTTCATTTATGTTCTAAATATAGCTTTTTATTGAAGTAAAATGATACTTAAAAAAAAGTTATACTATATATATATAGATTAAAAGTTAGGCAAGTATTATATGGTTAATGGACTACTTTTAAGGTTTTTCATTGTATTTTAAGTTACTTGGGTTTCACTTATTAAGGCAGCAGGTGATCAATTTGGTGCCACCATTAGTCAAATATGAAACCTTATTGTTACAATAATTCTTTCAACGCAATGTTCAGTACATCCAGCAAAACAAATACTCTAATTTTTCAATAATTTTTATTATTATTATTTGAAAAATGTTTCATTCATTTTTTTAACTTAAAAACAAGGTCCATTATATAAGAGGTTAGATGCCCCGGGAAAAGTTTTGGCCAAGGTCGCTCAGCTTAAAGGAAATCACCTAAGACGTCATATCACCGGGTGTATTTTTATTCACCTTATCAGTGACGTAAATGGTGAACACTGGTGAAAGGCATCGTATTGGCTTAGAATCAAGTGCATCCATCACAAAATAAAATCAACTGCGCGAGTTTTGTGCTGCGCTCAACCTCTTTATTATATGGACCTTGACTTTAAAAAATATATATAATAATATCGAATATGCATTAAATTTTAGCGCTAACATTTAAATATGACATTTATAAAAGTTATCTTTAAACAACTTTGCAAGTATTTACAAGTGTTTGACATAACTAAACTTTATCATTATGTTATTAAAAAATAACAACATCTATGGTTTAGGTTATGGCAATTATTCACTACAGCATAAATCACGTAATTGATTTGTTCCTTGCATAATATTATATATATATATATATATATATATATATTTCTATACTTTTTCTCTCCTTTAAAATGATGATTACAAGTACTGAAATTTTTATCATCGATATTATTTTTTCTATTGACATAAAAAGAGAGCTACAATATTATGTAATGACAAAACGTTAATATTTTCTATGATTCTTATATAATACAATAAATTTTTTGTAATATAACAATAATGAAAACCAATTATGATATTACAATAATCTGTAATCGTATTTAATTGTATGTGCATGCGCTTGTGTTATTTTCAGTTTAATTGTAATTGTAATCCATTGATTATTGATTGGTACATACACTCAGCTGAATGTACCACCAATGTATTTGGCGGAAGCCTTTTTTTTTTTTTTTTTTTTTTTTTAAAGTAATAAATAAATAATATAGAAGGTCAACTTTTGAATGTCAGATATACCAAAACTACACCCCTCAAGCCCTTGTCAACTTACTTTTTTATCATTTAGAATACTAGACTGATAATTACCATACCTTATTATCCATGAATTAGACACCATCACGTTGATTTTTAATTTATTTCGTTTATTTTCCTTTTTGCGGTTATATCACGTATCTGACGTCATAATGTACCGATGGGGCCGTGATAGAGGTAAAGAACTTGAGGGAGGGGCTTAAATTTATCACGTGACCAGAGCGTTGACTGTGATTGGCGGTGGTACATTGTGACGTCAGATTCGTTATATAACCGCAAAAAGAAAAATAAACGAAAATAAATACAAAATCAACGTTATAATGTCTAATTCATGGATAATAAGGTATGGTAATTATCAGTCTAGTATTCTAAATGATAAAAAAGTAAGTTGACAGGGGCTTTAAGATTATTTAAAGGTAAAGAATATTTAAAAGTTTCTTAATAATTATTAAACTCTAAGTTTTGGTACCGTTTCCATTCATGATATTTTTTTTTCTTTCCTTTTTCCTGTATACAGGAAATACTTTTTTGGTCATAAAGAACAATTAAGGCTAAGAATATGATGTCATTAAGTGTTAAATGAATGGTACGAACGTGCTGAGGGAGTTAGGGAAAAAAACTTTCATAAACATTATAGTCATGTACTATAAACTTTTAGTCTTTAATGATATATTGTATTAAAAAATATTATTCTCTCTCTTTCTCACTCACTCACTAACTCGCTCTCTTTAGTGTTAAAAACTTTTATTAATGTTTAAATATAATCTCACCTTAACCTAAAATAATATAAAACTTTTTATTTTTAACATTTTTTTAATAATAAAAAAACCTTTGCATTATATTTAAAGTTAAAATAATAATTTTAATTTTTGCTTTACGAATTATTAAAAAATTAAAAAAATTTCCATTTGATCTATTTGGGTGTAACCTAAATATACGTACTAATAAAAAATAGAGATTTATTTGATTAAAAAAATATTCAAAGAGGAATTTAGCAAGTAAATAAATAAACACAGAAAACAAAAATATTTAATTTCAAGAAGATGAATTTGTGTTATTGTCTCATTTTATATGCTTTCTTATAGGGAAACGAAGCTGACATTAGAAATTTTCTCAATTTTGAAGTTTTTACTGTAATTTTCTGCCAAAAATAATTCTTAAATATATATATTTTTTTATTTATTATTATTATTTTTTTACAATTTTAAGGTTTTAGGTGGAAAAATAGTTTTTAACCTAATTGCTTGAAATTTAAAAAACTCAAGAGTAACCTACATTACAAATTTAGGCATTGATAAAAAAAATTATAACACAGCTATGCTGCTTTATTACTTTAAAAGAAAGCATGTTAAATTGAGACAAGAACACAAAGTCGTTTGCTAGCACTTTGTTAGCATTTTTGGGTTTAGTTTATTTATTATTTTGTCACATTATTTTGTCAAGTCTTTTACAAGTCTTCAAATTTTTTTTATCATCTTTATATTTCTTTAAATTTTTATTTTTGAAACATTAACCAAAGTAATGAATCTAAATAATGCAATAAGTTTTATAAGCATAAACAATTTAATTTATCTATTTACCAATTTAATTTTAATAAATACACAATGTTAAAATGTTAACACTGGCCATTAAAAAATTATTGATTTCAAAAATGTTTACGATAAATCTACATGCAAACTTCACAAACGCACGATTTCTATAGATGTAAGATAGGTACGAATAGTCACAGATATCACATGTATCACATACGCACACACACTCATGGTCATAACTGTCTGGATGGACCACTTGTAATGGACTAACCATTAAAATACTTTTAATGCATTTCTTATGGAAGAATCGTTTTCATTTACACGTTGTAGCAATTAAAAACATTTCATAACAAGTGGCCCATTGTCAGAAGTGTAAGTTTTATTTTGAAGTATCCTTGTAGTTATGCAACTTGTTAAACGCATACGACATACTTGTTGCCTACTATTCAGGGGCTCCCATTTATCTCTTTCTTAATGATAATGCTTTACTTACTTACTTACTTACTTACTTACTTACTTACTTACTTACTTACTTACTTACTTACTTACTTACTTACTTACTTACTTACTTACTTACTTACTTACTTACTTACTTACTTACTTACTTACTTACTTACTTACTTACTTACTTACTTACTTACTTACTTACTTACTTACTTACTTACTTACTTACTTACTTACTTACTTACTTACTTACTTACTTACTTACTTACTTACTTACTTACTTACTTACTTACTTACTTACTTACTTACTGCTTACTTACTTACTTACTTACTTACTTCTTCATTTATATGTGTATATTCTCAAGATTTGCTAAAAATGTGATACTTAAATTTTTTTTTAATACTCGTGAACAAATTTTACACATTCTGTAGCTATATTGCTAAAAGGAAGGTATCTTGAAGCTCTAAAATTACAATGAACAAGAGTTTATGTACTTTTATTGTTAATAAAGGTCTTTATAGCAACATCTTTAAAAAAAATATTCAAATTGCAATTTTATAGACATTTTTAGAACGTAAAAAAAAAAATATTATAAAATACATAAACTTTGTATATAATAATTTTTCGTTGTTTTTTTATGTACAAAAATAACTTTTATTTACTTTATGTTTTATGGTCCTCTTGACATTTTTAAAATAAACAAAATTGGAAATGCTTTTTTTCTTCTTCAGGAAGAATATTGTTTGTATTGAAGTAGAGATAGCATTTTTTTTTTGTTAAAATGTGAATTTCTAAATCGTCAAACGTACTTTGGAAAAATTATATTTTAGATTTTTTTTTAAAGGCACCTTGAACAAAAAAACTTGTTTAATACCCGAACATACCTAAATATCAACGTTGATTTGGGCGTAGTTATTGATTTCTAATTTATTTTCCATTCCCGAAATTGCAGATACGATTTCATGACGTTACAGCTCACTTGTTTCCGCGTGCGTGTGGACAAGTGAGCTTTGATGTCATAAAACTGCATCTGTCATTTTTTTAATAGGAAATAAATTAGTAATAATGAGTAATGACTAATTAATGACTCCGGGGAATTCAAAGTTGATATTTAGGTATTTTAGGATATTAGACAAGTAGTTTTGTTTAAGGTGTTCTACGTCCTTAACTGAACTAATGAAACATTGAATTATAAGTAATTTTTAATAAATGCTCTTTTAGTATAAAGTTTCACGCAAAGAAAAGATTGAATTATTTATTATTAGTGATATGAATTTAATACTGTACAGTACAGTACATGAGGTACAGTACATATATAGAAATTATTCAAGTAAAAGTTTGTTGTTGTTGTTGTTGTTGTTGTTGTTGTCGTCGTCGTCATTGTCATTGTTGTTGTTGTTGTTGTTGTTGTTGTTATCATAAGGATTAGACAACTTTAAATATGTAAAATATAATGCAAAATCTCAAGTAACAATTATTTGAAAATTTACTCCCACAAGGCACCATGGTATTATCATTAACTTTTTCTCTTTTATCTACTTGACCCAAATTCTAAAATTTTAATTTTGTAATATTTTATTAATTTTAGAAACAAGAAGTTTCTATAATGACAACTTTTAATAAAGTTTAATAAGAAAACAAATTAAATGTTTTTTTTTGTTCACATTTTAAATAGTAAGTAGGAGACCCCCCCCCCCCCCCCCCGTACCCCCTCTGGTGGAGAGATTAAAATATATTATTCAAAACTTTTAACTTTTAATGTACTCATTTATTTACTAACAGTATTATCAAATACAAAAATCTAATATATAGTAATTTAAAATATAATATATTATTATTATTCTATTTTACATATTTTCATTAATGAAATCAATTTTTCCGCAATGCGTATTATTATATACCATATCTCACAAGGTTGAATAATATAATAATACTCTTTTTTTGGTTGCGTGTGTGTGTGTGTATGTGTTTACATATTATATATATATATATATATATATATATATATATATATATATATATATATATATATATATATATATATATATATATATATATATATATATATATTAATATCATGTAGTGGGAGTAATGTATATACATTTAATATCCATGTAAAAACATATTATATACATTAATGTATTGTAAACATTCTATTTTAAGTTTCATTCATTACATTACGTGGTTATCAAATTTATTCATTCATAATAATTTTCATGTAGTAATTTTCATTCATTATCTTAATAGTTTTTTTTATTTAAACTATTATTGTAATTTAGATTAAAACAAAAAAATAATTAGGAGTAACATTCTATTTTTATTCTACATTAAATATATTCGTTGTTAAACGAAATTAGTAATTTTTTTTTCATAAAAAAAATACATTAATGATATCAATCATATACGTTTAGTTTTTAATAAACATTATATTATATTTACTTTAGATTGTTTATTTATATTTGATATTAAATAAGGAAATATGATGGATAATATTTTGTATCCCAATAAAAATTAATTATTCTTTTAAAATTAAAAAAAGGTTCTATTTTTGTATAAAATTATAAGTATGATTAACGCCGTAATGTTAGTTTTTTTTTCTTTTTTTTTTAATTAAATATTATGTGAAATCAATGACTATCAGTCTTATTGATTTTAAACTTACGTTGATTTTTTTTTTATTAGATCATATTCTGTATATTTGAGTTTTGAACTTGCTACGAGATTAAACTTATAAGACTATTACGTCTTATATAAAATACGCTCTCACAATAAATAAATAAATAAGTAAATAATAATAAAATCAAAAAATCAAAAACCAACAAGATCGGGCAAATCAATATTTATTATAGTAAATATGTTTACTGATAATCTTTGACTATAGAGAGACTGAAAAAAAAATCTAACTAGAGGTTAAAAAAAAGTAAAAAAAAATTACATAATATAAAAAAAATTCATTATTGCGTGGTAACAGCTACTTTCTTATTTTTTCTCTTACTAAAATCACTAACATTGCAGCAATAAGAAAATATTGACGAAAATGTTGTCTAAATTAATTATTACTTTAACCACATTACATAATTGAGTAGTAGTACCTGGCATTACCTGGAAGTTAGATCATAATGATGAACTTGATATTTACAATGAGAAACTCCATAATACCTAACCTGACAATACTAAGTATGTACACTAAAGGCTAGTATTTTAAAACTGATACTTACTAAACATTTTGTAAATAGTTTCTAAATATTCATAATGCTTATGATACATCATATTGTTATGCATAAAGAGTACCTAAAATTAACCATAGTTCGATAATAGAAGTTTATTCTTCCTGCAAAGTATAGTGAGGCTGCTATACTTTGGTATATCCAACAATGCCCCCCCCCCCCCCCTTTAAAAAAAATAATTAACTTTTATTTTTGATCCGATAAAAATGAGTCGTTTTTGAGCATAGTTTTTTTTTTTTTTTTTTTTTAAAGTTTCGTTCATTTTTATTAAGTCTAAAGATCTAAACAAAGAAATAACAATGATCAACCACACATATAAGCGTCGTAAATAGGTAGTAACGTACGTCGTGATCAGGTATTTTTAACAAAGGAAAAATATCGAAGCTGGCTCAATATTTATGTGTAGTTTACAGAACGAACTAGAGATTACCAATGTAAAATATTTACTTACTGCTAGTCAAATAGTAAAATGGGTATCGAGAGTATACTGTAATGCTTACGTAGAACCTATTCCAAACGATTATGATTATTTTAATTTTCATTAGTCTCTATAAGATTTAATGTTTAGTAAAAAATAAACTCGTCCTTTGACGCACAAAGTCACTAAAAAATATGCTTTATTAAAACCAAGATAATTAGAAAAAGTTGTTCCAGAGATGAATTTACTGAAAAAAACACACACACTATAATGTATATTTTTACACATGATAGTTAATTGTTTAATCTTCTATTTATTTGTTTTTTGAATACGAGTCATGAAACTTTAATTTCAAATCATTAAACTTTTAATGTTGCTTAAATTATAAAGAGTTCATTTTAAATAACAAAAAAAGAAAAAAATCACAAACTCATTATTTGCTTTTTCCTACTTTTTGTTGAGTAGACTACATTAAAAACCACTACTAAATATATTTTTGTTTTACTTTTTTTTGTTTTTTTGTTAAAATTTGAACTTTCACCTTTTTAATATTCAAACAGTAAAAATGTTTGTTTACCTTTTTTCTAGGAATATTTTAACGAAATAAAAATAATAGCTTAAATTGCTAAGTAAAATTTGTGTAATGATTAGAGGCAGAGAGAGAGCGAGAGAGAGAAAGAGAAAGAGAAGCATTATAAGCAAAAGGTCATTTTAAATAGGTGCTAAAAGTAATATTATATAACATCATATTTCTAAATTTCTTTTTCTTGGAATTCATTTACATATAATATTAAAGTTTTCATAGAAATATTTTTATTTGAAATTAAAATAATACTTTTGCTTAATTAATTAAAAAATACAGTTTTATATGACTTTCATTATATGATACGCTTTTATTACTTAATTTATGTTATTTTTAAAAAAAATATTATTATGCTGCTTTTTTTTTGTCACGATCAACTAAGAACATTTTAAAATTTAAAATAGATAATATTATACCGCACGGAAATCAACAACTTGCACTATAGACTGAATTGCAACACTAAAAGTGCAAGTTATTGATTACATTTCTGCACATTGATTTCTATTAAACAAAAAATCTTAATACAGTAATTTTTTAAACCTTTTGCAGGAAGTCAAGGTTTATATAATAAAGAGGTTGAGCGCAGCACAAAACTCGTGCAGTTGATTTTATTTTGTGATAGATGTACTTGATTCTAAGCCAATACGATGCTGTTCACCAGCGTTCACTAGTTACGTCACTGATAAGGTGAATAAAAATTCACCCGGTGATATGACGTCTTTGGTGAATTCCTTTAAGCTGCGCGACCTTGGCCAAAAATTTTCCCGTAACATCTAACCTCTTATATATGGACCTTGGCAGGAAGTAAGCAAATTCTTCTTTTTACAAACCTACAATTAAAATAATAATTAAAAGAAAATTAAGAAACCTTTACAGCTTTATGAAAAATATTTGATATAAAGCGTGCTAGTGAAACGTTTTACATGTTTTTAAAGTTACTTGCATGAAAATTATTATTATAGGGTGTATCCGCATGACGTCATATTTAATGCACTTGGATGCCATACTGGAGTAATGAATAACATTGCCCAGCATAATAGAAACTTAACTTTTTGCTTTTTTTTTAGGGGGGAGGGGGACATCAGTCAATTTTTTATTAATATTATTTTTCTCACATACCTGAGATACTAATTCAACCTATGAACAGCATATCAATGCTCTCAAAAATATTGCCTAGTATTATAAAACTGCCAAAATGAGTCATTTTACTATGTGGCCCATGTTATTGAGTGATACAACATGGCGTTGACTTTAACATGAATGCATAGACCCTATATAGCTTTATAATAGTTTTGCATCATAAATCAAATCAAACAATTTTATAAAACGGGTTTCAAAATATCTTAATTAAAAATTATTTTTAATGAGACAAATCATCATCATATCATTCTTCTCCTAGATTATTTTATACAAATGGTATCATGCGTGATCAAAATTTCTTATGTACAGCTCTGGCCAAAAGTTAAAGAACGAGGCAGTGGCGGCCGCAGCGTTTTCCCATAAAGATAACATAGCGTGGTTGCGGGTTGCCTCTACAAGTCGTTCTCAAACTTTTGGCCAGAGCTGTATCTCAAAACTACATTTTTGTATCATTATCTGCACCATTACAATTAACTAACTCAATATGTTTTAACATGTTAACCAATTAAATTTAATTAAAATAATGTAGCTGCATAATATTTTATAGAATTCCATGTAAACATGCAATAACAATTTTTTTCTTTACAAGACTGCATATAAATATAAAATAAATATATAAATATAAATGTTCTCAGAAAATTAATGTTTGGTGCATTATTTTATAATCTATACAACAATGTGCAATGTAAAACAACAAAAAATTTTATAATTAGAAAATGCTGCAGTGTTTTAAAAATATGAGAATATTTCATTTCTCGAAGCATACATTTTATATTCTATAGATACATACTGTTGAATGCATATATTATACTTTTATGCTTATTAATACTGCAAATTTTGAGTAAATAATAGCGTTACTTATTTGTTAAAGCGTATATTATTAACTTGGTTTCATGTTTTCATTTCTTTGGAAGTAATATTTGACTCGGCTGAAAGATTTTTGTTAAAATATTAAATAATAATTTAATGTTTTAGTATTTATACATATATACATATCATGACGCCATAGTCCCTTTCGGGGTAGGCCAGGACGAATCCTTTATAGTAAGAGGGCTTACAATAATCTGTGGCTTACCAGACCACAGGCTCTACCCTTAATACCACACTCCTCTGGGCTCCTAATACCAGACCTGTGCAGCTCGGACCACCAAATCTTACGAAGGCAGCACTCGCCACTATGGACGAGAGTTGGTCAAACTGCCCAGCCAACCCACGCATTGCAGCGGAAACGTACACATTGAAACACACTGAAAATTCACCGTTCTAACCACCGCTCTTACAAGCTGGCCCAACCCGGCTTGGTAACGAACGCCGCACCTCCAGCGTGTCAAACGAGCACGCTAACCACTACATTCATGGGGTTGTTCTAGGTTCATGGGTTGTTTTAGTATGTATTACTAAACTGCTATTTTACTTTCAATTATGACGTCAATTCAACAATTATACTTTCTAAACCGTATTTCAATTATAAATTTCTACTTGAGGAAGCGTAATTTGCGGTTGATACGAAGAGAGGTACTAGAACATTTTCTGAACCAGTAATAATTATAACGTCTATATTTGTGGTTCTGTACTAATATATAGAAACGAAACAATTGTTTCAATAAATTTCAAGGATATTGAGGTTATACTGAAGATACGATTCCGCATCAATTTGTAGCTCACTTCAATTGTAATATATTTCAAAGTATTAATTGGAGTCGTTTTTAAATTTTAATAGTAATTACTAATTATAATTAATAACGAGTTTTGAGAGCTTTTTTTTTTTTTACAAATAAAATAATATTGTATGACATAATTATGCACTATGCACTTCTACAGCAATATATATATTTACTGCGTTACTGAGCCAACAATCCATGAGGACTCTTTTTTTTTAACTTGTTGTAGCAAAATTGTTTTTATACCAAAGAAATGTCATTAGAAAAAGAACTTACATTTTGGTCGACAACCTTTTTGAACGCAAGAATAAGTTAAGTAAGTAATAATTAAAGAAAACCCAGCCGTACAAGATATAGCTAATGGAAAATATTTAACTGATTTTATCACTTACAAGTTATCCCAGATATAGCTTAAAGACGTTCACTATCTTTATCTTCAATTTCCCGATATTTCCTAACCTATCTCACTGATTTTTTTTCTACGTATGTATTTTTGCTATCTTATCTTTTTTATATGAGTCGCTAGGAACGTAAGATGGTAAAAGTTATATTATGTTATACTTATGTAAAAAAGCAATTCGTATTGTTATATAATAATAATACAAAATACCCAATTTTCAAGTATATAAAGACGAGTGACGGTGTTTAGATTAAAAAAAAAATATCAATCTCTACTACTAACAGTAAGCACAAAAAAAAAAAAAAAAAAAAAAGCCAAGTTAAAAGTAATTTGATATTGATTTTTCGTATAAGGTTTTCCTATCTTAACTTAAAGCAATTTAAAATGATGCCTTTTTTTCTCCAACTGTCAAAAATTGAAACAAATTAAAATTACTTTTGCTGACGTAAATAAACTGTATGTCTAGAAATGTCAAGAAAATAAATTTAAAATGTTAAATTGGAAGTGCGTGTTGTTAAATTAATTTTTATTCTATTTAATGTAGGTACTTTCTCTTGTAAAATTAAGGCGTGAATACGAAATAGTGTTTACTGATTTTCTGCTCAATTTTATTACCATAAATTTATAATATTTTTGTAGTTTTATATATTGAAATTGATAAATAATGCGTGTTTGTAATTTAAAGCAAGTCTCTAGACCTAACAACATGCACTTTTATTTCAATTAGTACAAAATGGGACACTCAGTAACATTATCAAATTTCATTATTACCCAAATGTAACTCTGCAAAAGAGCTCGAAAAATTGTAAAGTGGGCAAAAACACACTATTGCTGACGTCATGACTAGTGATGTTTAATAGAAAAAGTGTTGCGGGTTGCATAGAAAATTTTCTTATACGTTTAAGGCGTCACGATTGGGTTCTTGGACAAAATAATTGTACTTTTGGAAGTCCCATTAAGTGCTAAATGAAATAAAAGGTCATGTTGTCTATAGTCTGGAGAGTCGCTTTAACGCTTATTTTTTTAAAAATATATTTCTTAAACTATATATGACTGACTATCATATGAGCGGTAAATTACAATAGAGAGGAAGGAGTCTCGGTAACGTAATGGTTACCGCAGTAGTCTGGAAAATCAAAGATCCGGGTTCTAGTCCCAGTTGAAACGAATTCTTTTTCAACATCAACTTACTGCTTATATTATACATAGTAATTTTATTGACAAAGCTATCTCATTGTATAGCACATCATAATTAAATATATATAAATAAAATATTCATAATACTTAAAAGGAATAGACTAAACAGAAGAAACATTAACATTTAAATCACAAAACACTTGATGAGACTTACGTAAAAATTAGTTTGTCTCAAAACCCCTCCGTACCAGTGATCAGAAAATTTCAACTTATGTAACCCGCACAACATTTTCATAATAATGCATGCCTGTTTGTCACGTCAGAAACAGAAATAGTCACGCAAATAGCAGTTGTATTTTCAAGCTCTCTTATATAGGGTCACATTTACTTTCTAGAAAAATTTGTCATCTGTTTTGGAGATTCGATTTTGTGTTTAATCATCATAAAGATCTTGTTGTTTCATGTGGTCCATGGCTTTAATAAAAAACAAAATAGTTTCAACTTTCTGAGTAACAATGTGTCACATGTAATCCAGATTAAAATAGTATGTTTACTTCAGAAGGTCTGTACGTACAAAATGCATAATTTTTTCTCTCCTTTTTTTATATAAATATTACATATATACATTCAAGTTTTATTGCACGTTGCAAATATTTCTTCGTTTGAACTCAATGTAACCCTTTACAACATTGGTATGAACTGCACGTAAAAAAGATATTTGAGTAAATTAATTTATATTTATCAAACATGTCTATATTTCTGCATTAGTGTCTTATTACCATACATAAATGTTGCTATTTTATAACATATATTAATGATAATGCATATTCGGTATATTTTGTTATGTGCAACATCATTATTATTTTGCACAGTGATGGAAGTAGCCAGGATTTTGCGACGGGAGAGGTCCAGCTTATATAGTAACCATGGGTAAAGGGGAAAACAACCCCCTTTACCCATTATTTTTCTGATCTGACGGTGGACCTCCAACCCCCTTACATACGCCCTTAATTTTGTATGCCAAAAATTATTTTGAAGCCAAAAAAAGTTAAAAATGTGTAAGAATCCCTTATTCAATTAATAGGTAATAATTAAAAACTTAATTGAATTATAGATTTTTTTGGAAACCATTCTTATTTTATATATCAGGGTAAAAAATAATTAAAAAAAAATATGACCGAATTTTTTTTTTTAAATGAATGATAACATTGAATTTTAAGATTTATTTTATTAATGAATAAAAAAATATATAATATAAATACGTATATTTATACATATTGTTTAATAAAATTAAAATTTAATAACTGTGTCAAAAATTTAAATGTCAACAAGTTTTTGTACTAACATCCATGTTAACTTGTTCATTCAGTATCTGTCACATTTTCATTTTGTGCTTACTCTCTCTTTGCGCAACTGGAATCAATATTTTATAGCACTCTCCTCTCTCTCTCTCTCTCTCTCTCTTACTCTCTACTCTTCATCTCTCTCACCAATTTTCCAAAAGGTTATAGGTTCAAATGAGAGGAGTTTCAAATCTGCATGAACTCACATTTAAAATTTTTACTATCCAATATATAATTTTTTTTAATGCTTCGATTGCAAGAAAATAAAAATCCTGCAGTCTCAGCATTCTTTCTATATTATATAAAAAAATTATAGCATGAAATTTTTATTTAAAACATTTTTTTTTCTTATTATTCTTGTTATGATAACAATAATAATTGGATTAAAATAATGCTGTTTTAGTAATATTTTTAAAATAACACTATGTTCAAGTTTTTTTTTTATATATTATGTATACGTAACTCTTCTAGAAATTTTCCAACAGAATTGATGAATACAAATTAATTTTATGCCAATATTTATAATAATATGGGTGTATGCAGATATATAATAATCTTCCAACACTTTTAAAACAAATTAAAGACTGTATTAAAAAAAAAAAAAAAAAAGCTTTGAAAACGTTTTTGCGAAACCAGCAATATTATTCTATTAATGAATTTTTACAAGACAAAATATATCCTATGTTATTTCTTTTTCTATTAATAGTATTTTTATGTTTTGCTTTATGTTGTATGTGTATAACTATGCTGTATGTTGTGTAAATATTTCCTTTCTTATACATTTTTGTATATTATGATTTATGATTGTAGGATGAAAGAACTGAATAAAGATATTTTGAATTATTTATTTTACGAAAATAGAGAAATGAATTAAAAAATGGAAGATTGTTTTATGTTTTTCATTAAAATGGTGATTTTTATTTAAAAAAAAATAGCAAGCAGTGGTCAATTTAGAGCACAGGCAATTGTCCTCAAGTCAATATGTCCTCATCTGAAAATAGTAGGACACTTTACTAATTTTAAATATATATTTTGTAAGTATGAGGACACTTTTCTGTTGTCATGGGAAGGTTCGTAAATGTGGCTAGGGCTTTTAGAAAAATTTCTTTATATAGCGCAATAGTTTGAATTTTTAATTTTTAGTATCTATATAGCATAATATAGTATCTTTGGGCACAAGAAAATTTTGATGTCCGTTACTTCATTTCGTGAATTCAAAATTTTATTAAAAACCCTTAATTTACTCAAAAATTAGACATTCGCATATCTATCGATCCAGGCATATTTAGAATATGCAATCAAATCAACCACTTGCAGTGAAATTTCAACGTGTAAGTGAAAACGATTTTTCCATAAGAAATGCATTTAAAATATTTCAAATTATTTTAAAAAGTTCGTTCATTGCAAGTGGTCCATTACTCCCTTTTTAAATATTTTTCATTATTTCTATTTTGATTGTTGTTGCAAAAATTTGAGGAAAAAAAAAAGATTAAGATAAAAGTTTATTCTGATATATTTATTTTAATATTAAACTTTTTTATCACAAAAAAAAGGATAATTGATTATTATCATTATTAAAAAAAAACATCATAAATACTTTTATAATGTTGATTATTGACAATAATATAATTTATATTATGTAAGTGAAATTTTGGTAAAATTATTACATGGAGATAACTAAAATAATAAAAATACTAAGAAAGTGTTTTTGAAGAAAAAAACCTATAAGTATAAACTTTTTTTTTTTTACTTTATTTTGCTATTTCTGAATGAAAGAGACTCCTACATACTTTTTTTTCCCGTATACTTTTTTTTTTAGTCCATCTAAAAATCTCGTAAATACATTAGACATTAGAGTCAAACTATAAATAAAATGTATAAATTGATCAGAAAGTAGGAAAATAAAAGTTCTAGAAAAAAAAAAGAAGTTTTGAACACACAGAACTTTTCTTTTATTCCAAATACCTCTTTCCCCACTCTTTTATATATGTACGTATTTTTTATGATTACAAGTACACAGTTTGCAGAGGAACATTGGGGAGAAGGGAGAACTGTTGTTAGAGTAGGGGCCACTTAAGAAATCATGTAATTCAAAGTGAAATTTTTACAAGAAAACAACAAATAAATAAAATATTTATTCTTAGGTACCAAAACATATAATTTTTACCTTTTTACTCTCTCTCTCTCTCTCTCTCTCTCTCCCACTTTGTTATACATATACCGAAGAAAAATTGAATTTATACATTAAAATATATTTTCCACTATAATAAAAAAGATAACACATACATAGAAAAAAAGTTAAAATCATTCAATTTCTTATCTTTGCAACAACTTATATATTTATAAAAGTGGAGGGTAACAAAAAAAGTTTGTTATTTTTCACAAGTTGTGAAAAAAAAAAAAGTTTTTGTAACTTCTATTTTTGTCTGTTTTTTGTGTCTTCTTTTTCTCATTCCACTAACTGTATACCTAAATATCAGTCTTCTCAACTAGTGACTAACTTTTCCGCCGCCATTCTTTACTAACCCTCTCCCCCCAATAACAAGAAGAAAAAAAATCAACCCCATATTCTACTCCTACTCAAAAATCATTGCAAAAGAAAATTATGAATTTGTTGCTTCTCAAGTTATAGGTATATATAAAATTAATGTTTGCAATATATCTTAAAATATTTTAATAAATCACTTTTCTTTTTTTTTTTATTGTCATAATGATATATTTTGAATATATTGAAGTCTATGGCGTATTTTTTATGAATTATATGTAATAAAAAGTATTTATTTCACTTCCACTGAAAAATACTTTTTTAAATTTTTTTTTTACTTATGTAGAACTGTCACTTTTGAATCTTAATCATAACTCATATAAGTGTTGAATAGTAATTCAACGTAGTAAAAGTAACCCTACATATCAAACAACATTTGGATTTTCAAAATTATAAATATTTGGTCTGATAGTCGTATAAATGTGACGTCTTAAAGCCCTTGTCAACTTACTTTTTTATCATTTATAGAATACTAGATTGATAATTACCATACCTTAATATTCATAAATTAGACACCACTACGTTGATTCTGTATTTATTTTCTTTTTGACGGTTATTTCACGCATCTGACATAACAATGTACCAATGGGGTCGTGATTGCGTGCAAAGAATTTTAGGAAGGGGCTTATAATTTATCAAGTGACCAGAGCGGTGACTGTGTTTTGCGGCGGTACATTGTGACGCCAGATGCGGGAAATAGCTGTCAAAATGAAAATAAATACAAAATCAACGTGGTGGTGTCTAATTTATAGATTATAAGGTAAGGTAATTATCAAACTAGTATTCTAAATAATAAAAAGGTAAGTTGACAAGCTTTTTAAGTCTTGACATTTTATATTTATGATTTATTTACAATAATTAGATTAATTGAAAGAAACATTTCAGTTAGTATAGGAATGAGGTTCAACCTGGTGCCAGTATTAAGAACACTCATTGGATTTGATCATGATATATTTTTTAAGTGTTATGTCACGTATGGTCATGCTCTGTGACATGAACTCAACGCTGTTGCAATATAACGACGTGACGTAAGTAATGACAGTAACAAATTAATGACATAATGACCCAAGCGTGTTCTATATACCAATAAGTGCATAACTACAAGTTACACAGGTATTTTTATTATATTTAACATTAGCAGTCAATATCAATAAAAATCATAATAGTAATATTAGCTATAATTTGAGCGCAAATACAATAAATATAATTAGTTAGTTTTAATAAAATTACAATAACAATTTTTTTACAATAAAAAATTCTATCAAATATTTTTATATAATTTAAGAGTTATATTGAAAAGAAATATATTTAAGTGTTGTTTTTAATGAATCATTTTCATAAACAACTCTTATTGTTATAGTGTTTATATGAGCTGGTGAGACGACAAAGCGTGCTTTATGTCATGATTACACCACCCAGATTGTCTAAAAGTTTCCACGGTTTTTCTAGGCTATCAAGGCAAATGCCAGGTTGTATATGTAGGCTGTGGCCAGCTCGTTGAGTGCGGTTTCCGTAGTACACGTTGATAAGACATTGTATTGACAGTACTATAGCAAAAGGTGCAGCACGAGAACAAATATAGCAAACAGCTTATGTGGGAGAGAAGACAAAAAGTACTGAAAAAAACAATCACTGAAAGCATTTAGTTTTGGTAATAATGGTTTAACTTTATCGATTATCACGACAATTATGTCCGAATTTTTAAATCTATGATAATAACTTTTCAAATTATAGTCAGTAACATATTACAGTATAAGCAATTATAGCTATATTTATTGAACATCGATAATCATATATAAAAGAGAGAGAGAGAGAGAGAGAGAGAGAGAGAAAAAAAAAAACAAGAAAAAAATTTCTATTCATTAAGTTGAAAATAATAATTATATATATATATCATTTGTGAAAAGACAATTATATCATCTTTCTTAGATTTTCTATATATATGATTTGTAAATATAATTGCTTCAACACGAGCGTATATAGCTCTCTGAAGCAGACTAACATATTGACCTTATATCTGTATGTATTGTGTTCTATATGAGTTAAATAAAATAAAATTGGAAAGCACAAAAATAAAAAGATATGTGAATTAAAATGAAATCGTTAATACATTTAAAACCTGTATACGTTTTTTTTTTTGCCCCTTAAAAAATATTCTCTTTGATCCTTTATTATTATTTTATTTTTAGGATTAAAGTTGAAAAGGTGTCAGATTTATTCTTTTCTATTTTAACAAGCAAAAATTCTCACGTTCAAAAACTAAATGTCAAAAGTCATATCATATTGCAATGAATATTTGAAATACGGTAAACAAAAAATCACATTTGCCAGGAGTTTTTTATTTTTAAAATTTAATCTTCTCTTTATTTTTATATAATTCTGATTTTTATTATATTTAAATATTCATGAATTGATCTTATTACAGCTATGCAGTAAAAGCATTTTAAAAAGTACTTAAAACGGTAGAAAGTGGTAAGTGGGTTAGAAAGTGCCAAATATTATTAATATTATGTATACAGAGAATGGCAATTACTGTGGTTAAGCAGTTTTAAACTAAATTTCAAAACACATAGAATCTACAATCAATTTACAAAACACTCTCGTAAAAAACTAAACAAATTCTTCGTATCACACCCAAAAGTAAGAGAGACAATTAGCAATGTGGAAGCTCAAACAATTTTAGGGGATAATTTCATTGCATATTCTAAAAGAGAACATCATCTTGAATCACTAGATTAACAAATTTCTAATTTTTTAGTTCAATAAGTATTTTTAATTCATTTTTAAAACTCACGAAATGACATCACGTTCATTAACTTTTTCCTATGTGTTTTTTTCCAACTGTGAAGTCATTTTTTGATTCTTAAAAATTAACTAAAAATGCATAAAACGTATTCAAAAATTATAAATTCACATATAATCAATGTTCAGGTTATTGTCCTCTAAATTACCCCCCCTTTTTTTTCAATGTATTAACAATAAGTGCTAGGTAGAAAATAAGAAATAGTATACTGTAGTTTGATATTTAAAACGTAGGGGTAGGGGTGAGGAGGATGATAATATGGTTCACGATTTTTTTAATTATTATTCTTCTTAAGTGCATCATCAATCAAATGAAAAGCACCTACAATTGTCATTGTTTAACTCAGTAAATAAGAGATAAATTTTTGCAATAATACTATTATATTAATCTTAAACATATATGAGATGATTTACAGTATAATAAAAATATAAGGTTGATGGTTGAACTGGATTGCAATTATAGTTCAGAGTTTGTACAGAAATTTATTGCAAAGAATACAATAAATTTAAACTTTCAATTTGAAAAACTTATTTTGTTGTGATACTATTTTTTATACTTTATATTTTATGTGTATATATATAAAATATTATATATATAGTTGTATATAGTTGTAAACCTACATATTTGGAGCATATTTTTGTTAATCTATATTACTACGGATCAGGTATAAGTGAACATTGTTCTTTCTCTAGCATGACATGATACCTTTTTTGCTTCTATTCTTGCTCGTACATACTTCAAAGAACACGTATATTCTTGAAAAAATAAGAGATTTGAAAAATCATGCTGTATAAAAAGTTATACAAGTATACGTGTTACAAGTTAATACAAGGTACAGTAGGTATATGAGATCCTGCAACAAAATATTTGTAGAAATTCTTTTTATCAATAATTTTATACTAGAATAACTTTACAGTGGAGCTTCATAGCACAGTTGAGGCAACAGAGTTAACTATTCAGTCTTTTATTTTCGTAGAAAATAAAACTAATTGAAATCTCCAAATTTTAAGAAAAATATCAATATTTTTAAAATATGCAAAAAAGGAAACTTTTTTTTTTAAGTATAAGCTGGTTGCTATATAATATAATATTCAAATTAAAATTTAAAGAATAAGTATAGGTATGTTTGTGTAACAGATGCGCATAAAGTGTGTGTGTGTGTGAGAGAGAGAGAGAGAGAGAGAGAGAGAGAGAGAGAGAGAGAGAGAGAGAGAGAGAGAGAGAGAATGTAAGTTACTTTTTAGATATTTCTCAATAAACCATTGATGCATATTATGATAAACATGATTTCAAAATGAAATTGAAGAAAAACCCACGCATTTGATTTAAAATTTAATATTCTGACGTATATATACAAATATTATTCCTGTTCAATTTCTTTCTTATGAAAAGAACTGAGAAAAATAAATAAGTTTATTTCAAATTTACATTATATCATTTTTAAAAAGAAAAATTATTTCATCAACCATGCGGTTTTAACAGTTTTAAAAACTTTGAAATATTATAATTATATAATAATATTTATAAATATTTGTATATCATCATAATTTACTTCCAAAGAAATTTTATTTTATGTTCAGCATTAAGTTTTAAAATTTGAAAGAAAATTGATATTTTCATTAAAATTTGTCAAGTTTTACATTTTGTTAAGTTTTACATGCTCTGATAAACATAATAATAAAATTGAACTATAATAAAAAAAAAATGAATAAAATCTGTCGTGCATTATGATATGATATAAGATTTATTTGATTTTAGAATTTTTATTATAGACTCTTTAAAGTTACATTTAAATATAAAGTTTCAATGTCAGGTTTTAGTGAATTTAGATTTCTTTACAAATGTACAAAACAAAATTGTAAAATTGAAAACGGTCAAGTTATATTCTGCAGGCTGTGAAATGTGAAGGGGGAAAAAACATGTTGTGGAATTATGATGTATAATATAGTATATACCTGACTATTTTGGTCCCAAGCTGGTAATCAACGTCCTTAAATTAGAGAGAGAGAGAGAGAGAGAGAGAGAAAAGTATAATATATTACTCAAAATTTGTCCTCATAATGTCATCAACACAACTTTCACTTGACTGAGAGTTCTCTTTACATTATGCCTCATTGAGTCATACATATAACTAAAGTTTTAGTGCAGATACAAAATCCAGGAGAGTGAACTGTAAATAAATAAAAAATAAATAAATTAAAAAGGACATGATTTTACACTTGATAATATCAATAAAAAATATCTTGAAATAAAATCCAATACAACATAATAAACTAGAAAATACCTTTTGCTTTAAAATTGTCTCTTTTTTTATTATTATTTGTATTCTTTATTTTGTGAAATACCATTTAAAGTAATAAAGAATCATATGCCTAAAAAATCACCATAGTTCATACTGCATGTATTTTTTTAATATCTATCTTTCCACTTGATGTGAAAAAATATATATAATATACAGTATAATATAATTTCACCTAGATATTTTAGTATTATTTGCTCTATCCTTTGCGTAATTTTTATGCGATTAATAAATTAATATTGTAATAATAATTTAATATCGAGACAAATTGCACCTCGAGGACAGGTATTTACGTGTCATGCAGAAAGTTACAGTTCTTTTCACTGCTAACATCGTGCGGAAAGTGCTTATATAGTTTGTGATCCCTCTTTATGATACCTTTTCTCACCTTCACTTTGAATCTAGTAGGATTCCGGTGTTGATGTTAAGAAACAAAAATGAAAAGAGTGCATAACAGTAATAATAATAATAACAACAACAAAAAAAGCTTACAGAGTATCTGCAATTAGTTTGATGGTTTATCGTACAAAGTATCGCTGCAAGCACGATGCAATCAGTGATCTCTATATAAACATTAGTCATTAGTGTATAATATTTCTTACCCATTTCTCTAACAGACCGCATTCACGAAGTAATAGTAAGCAAGAATTGAATTAGAGAGTATAATATTATACTATAAATAATGTTTACTCACTTCTATAGCTTCAAAATTTGATTAATTTCACGTTAATCTAATGTATATGATAGTGTTTAATGTACATATAAACTCGCATGTTTTGAGAAAATATACATAAAAACTTTAATGATCACCAGTTAATGTTTTAAACTATAACCTTATTCCTTTTACCGTCATGATAAAAGATGGCCAACTTCCGATTACCTATTAAACTCAGGTAATGCCTTCGTACCTTTGATATAATGTTAAATGAGTAAATGAGCATCTATACTCCAATTCCTTTCACTTTATCACCGGTTAAGTTCCGGTTATTTGTCAAAATCAGGTAAGGCCCTAACGTTTACAAAATTAAATGAATGAGCCTGCCTTAAATAAATACGGATATATCATCGAATGCCTGTAATAATGTCCGCGGAAAAAAGGTCGGATAAAAAGATCTACCTTTACGCACAGGTATAGCGTTTCGGCGAGCTGCGTACAGGTAGGACCTTTTATCCAAGGTTCTTTTTTCCACGGACCTTCCTTATGTATACCATATCATCAAGTTACCATTTTGTTTTTTTCAGTGTGAATAAAACGGTTTTAAACAAAAAATATCCACATAGAACATTTTCAAATAAACTCTCATATAGCAAACAATTTAATAATAAAGAAAGTGTGACATATTATAATAATAATTTTACAAACAGATGTAGAAAATTATTTCAAAATTATATAACTGTCTTTATATTATATATAATAGACTTTTACAAAAGTTTATATATAGTTATAATAATAATTATTATTATGTTAACACTTATATTTAAGTTTGTTCAACACCTTTTTGAAGTTATATAAACTATGAAAATTATAGTAATTTATAAAGTATAAAACAAAATAATTATACTTTATAAACTTTAACTACAAATGGTTATTTAAAGAACTGTAATTTGTATGTATAAACCCTAAGTTAAAGGTTAAACATATCTTTTACTTAAGGTAACATTTTCTACTGCTTTAAAAGAAGACTTATACATAATATATATAATATGGCAAGAGTTTTAAAGTGTGAAAAATATAAACAAACTCCGCAACGTAACCGCGGGTGATTGTGAGGTTTTATCCCCTTTTCCTTTACACCCATGAATTTCTAGAACTACATTGAGGAAGACTAAACAATTTTAGGGGTTAATTTTATTTCATATTCTAAAAGATTAAATTGTCCTGAATCGATATACATATGTGAATATTTAATTTTTGAGTTCATTAAGTATTTTTTAATTAATTTTTGAAAGTCACAAAATGATGTCACAGGCTGCAACTTTTTCCTATGTCCATTTGCATAAGCTGCAGCCTATGAAAAAAATAATTAAAAATGTACTTGATGAACGCAAAAATTTAAAAATTTACATCCCCAATGTATCAATTCAGGACAATGTACTCTATTAGAATTTGCAATAAAATTATTCCATATAATTTTTTGTAGTCTGCTTTCTCATTCTTTACGAAGGTAAAGGTTTATCTTGATTTTAAAAATCTTTTTCAATGACAAATAAATGAGAATGATTCCTCTTATATAATGAAGGGGGTAATCAACTTGGTATATGTGTGGGTAGTACTTGGTATTATGTAAATAAGTCACTATAATAATTCTTTCCACTTTTTTATATCCAGCAAAACAAGTAATATAATTTTCAAAATAAATTGAATGAGGGCCTTCTATTGCGTTACTGCGAAAAGATTTTCTACAATAATATTTAAATAATAATTTTTTTTTTCCTTGAAATTTGTCATAGAGACATTTATAGGTTCGGGCAAGTGTTATAGACCGCCTAAATTAGGTGTGCACATAAAATTGGAAGATAATTTATTTCAACATTAATTTTTTTTATCAAATTTTCCATGCTATTTTCATGAGAAATGCATGTAATTATTAACTTAAAATAATAAAAAAGTTATATCTTCACAGTCTTGTTTATTTCGTGTACAGACGCTATGATATATAATTTTACTTTCTTGTCTTATAGTAATATCAACTGTATTGACGTAATACAATTGACGTTAATAAACGCAATGCATTATACATAAATATACATTAAAAATTATAATATATTGCATAATTTATATTATAAAACATATTGTACATATTTTGTACGTTAGATTTGCCTCAATGATGGCATAATAAGTCTATGTAATAATTCAATTCTGTTACCTTATCTTTGAAGTATACAATGACCGCTTATATGTTTACTCAAAATGCAGAAAAAAAAGTGCCGGAAGAGAAAACACGTGATGGTAAAAGTGGGAGAAAAGTTAGTGCCAGCAGCAAGCTAGGCCTGAGACACCTCCCACTTTGATCATAATTGAAATTAAATTCAGTGAGGGCTGACGCATTGAATCTTGTCAGCTGTTCAAGCGCGCCCTAAAGAATTGAGTCAAAATTTAGTCAACATTTGTAAATGTAAAATGTAGTTCCGCGCAAGATGGCGAGTATTATGCATCGGAACCTATGCCGGTGCCTGTAAACTTTCCTATTGTGCCGTTAATTCTTGTCTTTCCGTCTTCCTTTTAACCACTACTCCTTTGTAAACCTATTGTCTTCGTTTTCCACTAATTTGTTACTACCAGGCACCGGCTTCATAGTCATTATATCCATCTTCATAATCGTTCACCACGTGGAGTGCGTGCAGAGGAGGACATATTGACCATAGGTCATAGTTAAAGTGAAGTGGAAATAATGTAAAAGCCGTTTCGCTCCGGGGCTCGTCTGCACACATTTACCACGGATCTTGGATGTGGACGTCTTCGGCCCGGACTTCTTCATAATCGGTTACTGTTCCGCCCAGAAAGACGGAACGGTTTACATCTCGAGGAGGAGCCTCGACTGGTCAAATTGCTAATAAGGCAGTGCCGCGACTGAATTACATTCATGTGCATGTGACACCACGTTCCACGGCACATGAAAGCGTGAGCCAGTAAAAAACGTTTATCAATCAAAATCAAAGAAATGAGTCAAATTGGAAACAAAATTGACCCTCAAAAGTGATAAATTGGAAATATAAATATTTGGTAATTACTTAAATTAATTTAGATTATTTTTGTTACTATTTGCTGATTTTTGGAAGGAATTAGAAATATTTTTTGGAAATTGTCAGTCTCTAAACTGACTGTGTAGTCGCGCCCCAGGCTATCGCTGCGTGACCGTGTTATCATTTTTTCCCTGCAGAGGCGCTGTTTTTGTTGACCTCGAATACTTATACCAAAACTACTTCGAGCGGATGTAGCGTAAGTAACTATGTAAAGTCAACTATGATTCGCTGGTAGGTTTATAACACGCTCTATGATTGTCTTGGCAAACGTGTAGGTCTGACATAAGCAGTCAATGCATAAGATTATAAAGGAAGGAAGCTAGGAAATAAAGAAATTTTTAAATTTTACGTAAAAACAAAACAAAAAACATACCACAGTGTTTTTAACTTTTTTCTACCATATCATTATGCACAGTACGTCCAGTACCAACTACAGTTGCACACAAAAATGAGAGAGAGAGAGAGAGAGACTTTAATTTAAGAATCATCGTAACATGCACTGCAGTGGTCAAAACTACTTTATATTTTCTAGTCAAGTTGTTATGTGTCTTTTTCATTTACCCTTTGACTTTTAGAGAAAATTGGATTGTTTTTTTTCTATTGCAATTTTCACTTTGGTATATATACTGCAGTACATATAGTAACATTTTGTTCTCCAGGGGTCTTCTTTCACACCCTATCTACAAGTGTATGAACATTATATTTTATTCAATTCCATTGTTTTTAAAACATTTGTTGGAGTTTTGAATTCTTAAAATTTCTTGTCTGAATAAAACTCAGGTAGAGATAATAATTCAATATATATTCAAATTTAATTCAATGATATCAACAACGCAATGGAGGTTACTGGAATTGCACGTTAGCCGAGTATAAGTGCTTTTTTTTTCTATCCTCTTAGAGTATTTTCTCTCTTTTCTTTCTCTATCTTTAAGGGCAGGATAGCGTCAATATTCCTATCTCCTTTTTTGTCCAAATTGTAACGACTCAAACTTCGAAAATACGGGAAATTGATAGCCGAGTGTATTTCATTTTTGTTCACGCGATATCTTCAACTCTTCTCATATTTAATGAGGTTGCCCTCTTAATTTATTAGTTTGAAGACTCAGTGATCATACCGATGAAAAATATTTTCAATTTGTTACGTTTTGTCGTCCCGCAAGCAAAAACAAAACGAGAATACGCGTTTTTATTCATCCTATACTAGATGTCTTCTTTGCGTTTTATCTGCAATACATCGACGATATTTGAAGATTTTTTACACGTTTAACATTTTTTTAGCCAATTTGCAATTTAATACTATAGTTTTATTATCGAAAACAATAAATAAATTACTATTTCGTATTTAAATATAAATTTAAATGTATTAAAACGCAGCCGTACGTTGATATGTTTGTTGTTGGTGCAGGCTTGCTTTGTGTCTGCTGGCGCGCTTTGAGCGTTCGCGCGCGGCCAAACCGGAACCGGAATCATTCATATATTCTCACGCCAAATGAATAACGATACATGTTTTACTCGTCAATGGGAATTGCATGCAATTGAATTTATTAAACTCTAAATATATTGCACCGTAGGAACAGACCATTAAATCATAGCAAGAAAAATTATCTTGTCTTGTGTATTCTTTAACTTTATCAATTTTCTTTAAATTGATTTGTTTTTATACAGAATTTTCAAACTTTTTTTTACTGGAAAGTCTAAAATAATCCATATCAATGTTATGTTAAAAATAGTAAATTTATAATTAAAAAGATGAAAAAATCACATTCATTATAATACTATAATAAAAATTAGAGCTTGATGGAATACGCTAGAATCTATATTATGTACAAAAAATGTATTAAAACATTCACATTAATGAAATTAAGTAATTAAAAAAATGTTGAAGTTAAGAAATAATTACTAGAAAAAAAATTGAGAGAGAAAGAAATAGGGGAGAAAAAGATAGATAGGAGTGAGAGAAACATAGTAAAAGATGAAAATTAATGAAAAAGTTTTTTTTTTCTGTAAGCAATAATTGACTATTTTCACCTTCAAAGTGTATAAAAACTGCTATTCAGTATCTATTTTTATATATTTAAATCTGAATTTAGATTGTTTTTCTTGTGTTAATTTTTAATTAAATTTCTCTTATATTTCCGTTCTTAACTAAATTATTATTAAAACAAAACTCTGAGTCCATAAATAATTTAATATTTTATCAAAAATAATATCAAGTGTTCAATGAAATAACGTGGTAAAAAAATTGAAGGTTGTATAATTATATAAAATATAATTTTTTGTTGCTTTCAGAGTTTTATTGAATTGTGATATTTGAATTTTTTTATATTATACTCCCAATTACATACACTGTATCAGTATTCTGTATCTCTCGTATACAACAGAGAGGGAGAGAGAGAGGGAGAGAGTGTGTGTGTGTGTGTGTGAGAGAGAGAGATAGACAGACAGAGAGAGAGAGTGTGTGTGTGAGATAGAGAGAGAGAGAGAGACAGAGACAGACAGAGAGAGAGACAGAGAGAGACAGAGAGAGAGAGAGAGAGAGAGAGAGAGAAATCGTAATCGTAAGTTGCATTTGTTGTTTTTGGTGAACAAGCATTTTTTTCTCGTCGAAATTCAAGAAACATTAAATGGTAATATTTGTCAGCATGCAAACTGTATTATGTGTGTACAAACTGTATTGAATTCGTATAGTTTATTACAAGGAAAGTATTGACTTCCGAGTTTTGGGTCAAATATCAGAATGTTAATTTCTACCGTAAAAGAATAAAGATCCGCTTCAAAGTCACAAAATAGTAATTAAATAACGCCCAGCAACAAGTAATATACTGTCGTGGTTTATACATATAAGTTGTACTGTACACTGTACAATGTAAATAAACAATTTTATTTTCAATATATCTATTTTATACTGTAATCAAATTGACAGATTTACGGCTGATACAACAAAAACAACTTTTGTTTTTTTGACCCCTCTTTAAAATAATTTTTACAATTCCATCTTTATGTATATGTTTCATAAGTATAATAAGGCTGATTTTCTCTCTACAATTTATATATACGTATAAACATAGATAATATCTTTAATTGTGTAGTATAATATATGTTTTAAATATTAGAAGTACATACAGTATACTATTATATTATACAAAATTTCATTTCATATTTTTAAAATAATAATAAAAATAATTAAAAAAAAAAATACAAACAAGTATAATTAACAGGTAATAATAAAAAATATATAAAATAGCATTGGGAGATTAAAAAAATAAAATCACACGAATGATTCCGAAGTTGACCGATCTCAATTTTTTATGCAGTAAGGGTCGTATATAAAAGTTCAAGGTCAAACACCTGTACCCTTTATAGAGACACGTGTTACGCTTTTGCCCTACATAGCATGCTCTTCGTTCATTTTATGTTATATACCAATTAATTTTATATGCTATCATTATTATTGTTATTATCATAAAATTGTTCATCATATATCGATTTATTACTTCATTAAATATTAATATCATATATGTCAAAATGTTTTCATAATATTATATTATCTTTGTTGTTAAAAATTAGAAAGTACTATGTTGAACTATAGGTTCATTGGTTCATAATAATAATTGCATAATTGAATAATAATTATTGTAATAAGCTTCAGTATTATTTCTTAATTTTAATATATTATATATGAGAGAGAGAGAGAGAGAGAGAGAGAGAGAGAGAGAGAGAGAATTATTGTCATTTTTTGGGAAGTAAAATATTTTTCAATGGAAAAATGGACGATATATATATATATTTGTCATACCACCTTTATTTTAAAATTATGAATAGTATTGATAGTTGTATCTTTTTCTCTTTTTGATTGTCTTATTTTATTAATTAAATCAAAAATGCTTGATAATGGTGGTTACGTGTACATCCAGGCAAGAAAATGAAAAATGATTCTTTAAATTACCATCCATTAGAATTTATGGCCATCCCCTAAACATTTTATGTATTTATTTATATATATTTTTTTTAGCAAACTACTTCAGTTTAATTTGATAAATTTAAATTATACATATATTACTTATCATAATTTTACATGAATTAAGTTGAACCAATCACTTAACGTGCCATATTTTCATAATTCAAATTTATTGTTATTTTAGTAAAATATCCAAATAGTGCACAAGAAATATAACTGAAATTAAATATTAATTTTTTCAACCACAATTGAAGTGGAAAAAAATAGCGTTTTCATTAATTTTATGTATATATTAAAGACGTAGAACACTTCGAACAAAAAACATGTCTAATATCCTAACATTCCTAAATATCAACGTTAATTTGGCCGGAGTCACTGATTTCTAATTTATTTTACATTTACAAAATAACCACTGCGGGCTTGTGACGTCACAGATAGCCTGTTTCCACGCGAGTAGACTAGCGAGCTGTGATGTCACAAACCCGCAGCTGTCAATTTGTTAATGGAAAATAAATTAGAAATCAATGACTCCGGCCAAATTAACGTTGATATTTAGGTATGTTGGGATATTAGGCATGTTTTTTGTTCAAGGTGTTCTACGCCTTTAACTTTAGCATTGCGGAATCATCTTAAGGGATATTTACGTGTTATAGCACAATTAAATAAATTAATAACTTTTTTATGTTATTGTAACAACCAAATTTGTCTTAATAAAAATTTGGTATTTAAAAAATATTAAATATAATATTATTAACTTCTCTATTTCATCGAAAATAATAATAAAGCAGATTAAATTTGTATTATGTGGTATGAAAATATTAAAGAAACAAAAAGTTTTTGCATTTATTAAAGCTATATAATATAAATGTTCGCGTGTGATAGTATAAATTGCGCATACTGAAAATAGCTGCATGAGGTTTTCTTATTTATATACATATATACATTTCGTGACTTATATTGTTAGAGAGAGAGAGAGAGAGAGAGAGAGAGAGAGAGAGAAAGAGAGAGAGAGAGAGAGAGAGGTTAAAACCTTACTTTTCTTACTGCTTGTTGCATGAAGTAATATAAAAAGATATTATCACTTTTTATACTATAAAGATAATATAATTCTTTTAATTTTTATATATGCATACTGCTTTACTGATTAAAAAAAAATTAAAAATAGAAATAATATGACTTTTTTTAAAAGATTTTCATTACGTTACATATGAATGATTTATTTTTATAAATAATGATTTGTAATGCATGCCTCTGTATCCATAATTGTAATATATATTATATATTTACATACATACATATACATATACACACACACATATATATATATATATATATATATATATATATATATATATATATATATATATATATATATATATATATATATATATAGCTGAAAACGAACATTGAATAGTCATTCCAGCAATGCTAATACATAATACATACGTATACTATTTTGCAAATTTAAAAGTTAGGTCTAATTATACCTATTTTGCAACAAATAAATGCAATTTTTTTATAATATTTAATTATTTAATATTACATAATATAAAAAAATATATTTAATTCAAATTTATTGCTTTGACATTTCAATCTCTAAAAAATTGGTTCGAATACTAACTTATTTAAGATAATCACTTTAAAGTTATTACGAGTATCTAAAATAATGCATTTTAGTAAATTATTAACAATAGATATAAACTTAAAATAGCTTAAAAAAAATTAAAACAACTTTAATTAACTATTTTTAAAAACTTGCTAAAATGCATTATATTAGCTACTCATAATAACTTAAAATTGATTATCTTAAATAAGTTAGTATTCGTAACTAAAGTAATGCACCATTTTTTAGAGTGATATGTTATAAATTTAGCCAGATTACTTCAGGAAAGATATTAATTTATAAGAGAGTTTCAGCTTATGGCTCATTAGTTCTAAGTATTTTTAATAATTAATATAATTGCGTAGTTTATCCTCTATAATATTGATGAGCAATATGTTTTTTTAATAATAATTTTATTATTGATCATACGAAAGCTTTCAAATTAATGAAGTTAGTTGCTTTATCTTTTATAAAATACGACACTACTGTATTAGAAGAAAAAAGCTTAAAAGCTGAGAAAGCCTTGATCTTTATAGTTTGCTTTTTAAGTGATCGGGCAAATGAGAGAGAGAGAGAGAGAGAATAATTATTTTAATTAATGCATCAATTATTTTAACACATACCTAAAATTTAAAATTTTCATAAACTTTCTTAATAAAATAAAAATGCTAGACCAGTATAAAATAATAAATAAATAAAACTAGCATCATTCAGTTATTTACAATTAACATATTATGCATTATCTAACATCTTAAATAATAATAATAATATTAGTTCTTTATTGGGTTTAAAATGGGAATGTTAAAAACTGCTTCGTTAATAAATAACATAAAAATACATAATATTAACAAATATAGACAAGTGGTTATTGATTATAATGGAAGGGGGGTTCTAGCCATAACTAGCAAATTATGAAATGAGCTGTTAAACAATCCCTAGAAACAACAACAATAAATCTGTAAGAAACATTGTGTTTAAGCATTCTGTTAAAGCATCATTGACTTATTATTATTTGACCTTATGGAATAGTGTAGGATAAAAATGAAAAATATAAATTTAGAAAGCTTAAAATCTTGGTACAAACTTTAATAAAAACGAAAAAGTGATAAATTTGACACTATAATAATTTTGCCTCCTTTAATGTGATATAGTTGATGAAGTAACTTTTTTCATAGTTACGTTTATATTCAGTACTTTTTTTATGCATTGACGAGTTTAGAGGCTAATTAACTTATGAAAAGACGACCACACCCCCTATTTATAACCCCTTTACTTAAATCACTATAGTAGATATGAACAAAATCTCGTAGTACCTCGACTGACTGTACTATACTTTCTATACTTGACATTTTGTAATTTTAAAATAAAGAAGACTAAAAAAAAAAAAAAAAAAAGTAAGAATTTTATTTCACATTCTACAAGAAGACGTTGATCTGAAATCTATTGGTATGCAAAATTCTAATTTTTCAGTTCATTAAGTATTTTTAAATAATTCTTGAATATCGAAAAATGACGTCACGGGTGGCAACTTATGCATGTGGGCATGGGAACAGATCGTGTCGGCATTTTGGAAATTTTAAAAATTAATTAAAAATATTAAAATGAACACAATAAAAAGAAACTTGCATATCTATTGATTCAGAACGATGCAATAAAATTACCTCCTAATTTCTCCCCACTTATTTATGCTTATAAATATGTAAAAAAAAAAAAAAAAAAAAAAAAAAAAAAGTTTTTATAGCATGCTTATTTAGAAAAGTAAAAGTGAAACCATAACGCAAACAGTACAAAAGAAATATATTGCAATGAAACATTTTGATCCATTCTTTGCAACAGAAATTCAGTTAGAATTATAGTATTTTAAAATGTTATTTTCTGCTTTAGATCATTTTATAACACAAAACTTCTTTTTATTATAATTTTTTTTTGTAGATTTCCTAATTTATATAATTAATGAGGATGTGTACTACTGGGACTTGATAAAAATAAATTTTCAGTTTAAAAATAAAACTTATATAAAATGTACCATACTGTTTTATTTTCTAAGTAAGACATATCTACGCTGTCTTAATGTTGAAAAATGAGCCTTCATTACAGGTCGATGGATGTTAAAATTTTTCACTTTTTTCAATAAATTGGAAATTCATTTGAATATTTAAATATTTTGCGAATAATATGAATTGATTTTTTTTAATTCTTATAATTTTTTTAGTTAAAACTATAGGGTGTATGCTCATGACGTCATACTGAATGCGCTTTGACGCCATACTGAAACATTGAATAACAATGCTCTGCATAGGACAAACGTTGTTTTCGGCTCTTTTCTTTTAAAATTTAGGTATTTGTTTGGTTATTATTATTTTTCTCGCATATATGAAAACCTACTACAACCTGTTAAAAGCATCAATATACTCTCAAAAATATTTCTAAATATTTTTAACATGGAAAAATGTGTCATTTAACGACTCATGTCATTTGGTGCTCACATATGGCGTCGAATTTTATATCAATGCAACCACTCTATATATTACATGATAAATGTATTTAAAATTATGTATCATATCGTTTTCTCCGGACTACTGTACGCGATATTATTTTGCAACTTATATATTTTTTTTTACTGTTTATGTACTGTATAAATATGTTGGAAATAAATAAAATGAAACAAACTAATAAAAAGTATTTGATGGAACCATCGTGTCTTTTAATTCGTCTCAAACTATGCAGTAGCGAGTTTTTGAAAATTATGATACCATCAATTCCAGATTAGAACAGCAATTGTAATAACGTAATAATTGTATTTAATAACGGGTTACCTACTGTACATTTTTTCTCCTTATATTTTTGGGACTTCAGAGGGACTAAGAAATATAATATATATATACACCACACACATACCATATACATGTCACACCAATGCCATGTATGATGTTCAAATCTAATGATTTTATTAGTGAAGAGACATTTTGTTTCGAAAGCACACTTTTAACGATGTTGCAATTTTTTTTTTTTTTTTTTTTTTAGTTAGCAACTAACGATATGTTTTTATAACAGGCTTGTTAGCTCTATTCTATAACTTTATTGTGATATTTTTTATTTCATGATGCACGTTTGTATGTAATAATTATAATTACTTATAATAATTAAACGTTCAATTATTTTGCAACAATAACTTTATTATTATGTAATCTTAATTAATGATGTTCATTTAATAAAATATTTACTGAACTATAGAATTTAATTATATCTAGTTGAAAAAATTAGTATAAGATATAGCTCAATAAATCTGACTTTTTTTTTTTTTTGTCTTAATTATAGAGGTAACGTACTCTGAAAATTTTATCAGTAGTAGCTGATACAAAATCCTTTAAGATCATACATTAAATTTGAAGGAGATTTGAATTTTTAAAGATTATTAACTTGTGGCTAATCTTTTTGAACTAAAACCTTTCGTTTTTTTGTTTGTTTGTTTGTTTGTTTGTTTTTTTGCCATATTGTGTTATTGTGCTATACACCAATCCCAGTCCCAGTCAAGATATTGTCTTATCGACAGGTAAGGATTTTCCAATTAATGGAAAAGCACACATAGGCCGGCCACGGCCTAAGTACACAGCCCGGCATTCACCATGACAGCCTAGAGAAACCGTGGAAACATCTAGGCAGGCTGGTCGGTGCAATCACATCAATCATGCACCTCCCGAATATTGTGCGTTGTCATGGAATGCATGTAAACATGCATCGTGCAACGTGTTGTGCTCTCACACTTCACGTACGAGTCAGCTGCCTTCACCACTCGGCCATACCAGCTCGGTGTGCTTCTATATTGTCCGATGTTCAACTGACCTTAAAAAAATCATTGGATCGATTTCCAAATTTGAATTTTTCCATTTCAGGTCATTGGTAAATATTTTTCAAGGTCAAATGGTCATCAAACGTCAAAGCAAAGCACCGACGCATTATTTCCAATTTTTATTTTAACTTTTACTAGAAAAGCTATTATATAACGTATTATATAACATTTTATTTTATTATGTTATAATAAATTATTTTAAGAATATGATATCTAAATTGTACTGCAATATATTATGCAAAGAAACATAAAACTGAAGTGGTTTATTTTACAACATAATTTTGAGGAACGCAGTATCATAATTCAATGCCGTATATGCACGTGGACAATTAATTAAACTCGTCTCTATAGTTTTTTATATTTCTGAATATTATGTTACATTTTTTTAAAAAAATATATAATTATGTATATGTTATTTTTAGAATATGATATTTTATTCTTTTTAGACACGTGTAAGTTTACGCAATATATTCTTGCAACTAATTGTAACTAAATGTAATTAATATATTTCTGCTTATAAGTGGAGAAATAAATATTTAAAAAAATATTTATTGAACAGAATCTTAC